>CM024955.1:9308766-9795104 GCA_014282245.1 Rhododendron simsii | reverse complement strand
AGATGCACCCTAATAGTGATGTTAACATGCTGTTTACGCTAGTGATTAACTTATGCAGAATAATTTTCTGATTGTCTTTATTCAAATTTTTTTTTTTTTTTTTTGTGTTTTGTTAGTTTTACGCCAAACTTTGATATGATATGGGTGAGTAAGGACGAGAGGAATCGGAAAAGTAAAAGAATTTAACTTTTACACAAATATGTTGAGAAATATCCAAAGAAAAGCTTAAAAAGTCAGTTTTTGAACTTTTTCTTGAATATTTCCCAAAATACTAGTTTAAAAGTAATAATTTTTTACTTTTTCGATTCCTCTCATCGTTACTCACCCATATCACATAAAAAATTGGTGTAAAACTAACAAATCCAAAAAAAAATTTGAATAAGAACAACCAAAAAATTATTCTACATAAGTTAATCACTAGTGAACGAGGTTTGCCAAAAAAAAAAAAAAAGAACTTATGCAATCCAACATTGAAAAATGGGTGAGCTTTGTTATGGCGACAAATTGTACGTGGTTTTTGTGGTGTCGTGACAGAGCTTTTGTTTGGTCTTGTTATTTCTTGGGTCTTTTCCTTTTACTTTTGCTTTTGGTCTTGTATTGGATATTGCTAAGTGAATATGGTTGTTCTGTCTTCATATTATGCATAAATGGGATTATATTGTTCGTAAAAAAATTTGAAAAATGTATAAAAGTTTTTTAGTAAGAGTTTTCTGACAAACAAGTATTTTAACAGGTCGAACCCCTCTCCACTTGGCGGTCATGAAAGGGCGAATAGAAGTTATATTGGAACTGCTTGGGGCCAAACCATGTTTAGTTCATGACAAATTGGACAGAGGAGAGACTGTGTTGCACTTGTCAGTCAAGCACAACAAACTAGAAGCTTTAAAGACATTGGTGAAACATCTACATAGAAAACAGTGCTGTGACATGGAATCTCTCCTAAACTCTAGAGATGATGATGGTAACACCATCTTGCATCTTGCTGCAGCCCTCAAACAAGTGGATGTAAGTATTTATGTATATGTGTAATTACACCCACTAACATAAGTAAAAAGGACCAGACTATGTAGTTTGTCTGTTTTAATTGTGTCATTTTCAGATATTCTTTGATAATGTAAAATTTATAAATCTCGCTGGGACGATGAGACCATCAACTATGTCAAAACTTAATTAAGTTGGCTGCTTCTAGACAAAAACGTAGGCGTTTTATCATCAATTAAATTGACTCTTATTGCACCGCTACAAGTTGCGTACGACAGTTTTTCATCCCTTTACCCCTTTTTAACATTTCTAACCAGAAAAAGAAAGAGATAATTTACTGATTTCTTAGACTTGGCATGCACAATGGTAATCAAATGAAAACTAGAAGTCTCAAGAATCTTTTGGTCTAGTGTTCGACTTCTACCCGCGTCTAAACCTACCAATTCGTCAAAAAGAAATTGGGAAGGAAAATTTAGTCAAATTTTTTATCAACCGTTAATTGCTTTTAATTCTTGCTCTTAATTTTGTGGCATTAATATCGAACATTAACAGCACTTTGGATGTGCAGACCATAGAGTATTTGTTGGGAATAAAGAGCGTCAAAGATCATGCAAATGACAAGAACCAAAACGGTTCAACAGCTTTGGATGTTGTGGAGCACTGTCCTAACAGAGACCTAAAAACCATGGAATTCGAGAGTTTCTGTTGCAAGCTGTTGTTCAAAGATCCAATTGTGATGGTCTGAAACCGAATAATCCTCCTCGTACTCAACATTGCTGTGGTAAAACTGGAGTAATATTTATGAAATGCATTTCTTGGTTTTGGACTAGGTTTAAGGTCGACAGTGGCTGGCTCAAAGAGGTACTTTCGGATGGTTCATACACTCTCTCTCTCTCTCTCTCTCTCTCTCTCTCTCTCTCTTTGATGAGTTTCCACGGTTTTATACAGATACACTCATGTACATGCATTGCTATAAATGACAGCTACACGTACACTCTTTTCATCAAACTATCAACTACTGATTCAAGCAAAGTTTAGTGTTAGCAAAGATAAAAAGTGATTCGAATCGTTTATTTTTTTTGGCTGTTTGAGTTTGTCGCGTACAACAAAATTCGGACACCGATAACAACAAAATTTGGACATCAGTATAAGCATGACCAAAATACTATGTCACAAAAATTAACGACTTGCATGATTTCTGATAATAAACTTTCGGATAAACATGTTTAAATCATGTGACTTCCGAAATTCAATGAGACAAACAAATAGAACAATTTCAATCCTTTTTCAAGCCCAAACGGGGGTGGGTGTGTGTGTATATGAGTCCCCTTCCTATAAGGACTACCTTATTTTAATAAAATGCGAACTTCCTTTTTTCGATCGAATTTCAATGATCTAAGCCGCTCAATATGTTCAAAACGTGATTTTACGGGTAGTCGCGATAAATCAGCAAAAAAAAAGACCGGGAAGGGCTTCATTCGAGAAGTTTTTGTTTGTTTTTTATCGAACGGTTCAAATAAAAACTGCTCAAATCAAACCCTTTCCAGTCATTTTTTATTGCCGATTTCTCGTGAGTACCCTTAAAATCACATTCTGAACACATTGAGTGGCTTGGATCATCGAAATCTGATCAGAAAAGGCAAGAAATAGGATGTCCGCATATAAGATCCTCATTTTAAGGTTCTTAGTTGAAGAGATATATATATATATATATATATATATATATATATATACACACACACACATACATGAGGAGCAATGTTGTGCTTGAGACACAATCTTGATAGTAACAATTACACAACTAGGGGGCCTTACGAAACTTTGGGTCTTATATTGAACTCCCAACCTGCATGTACTATCAGTTTCTTTGTAAGGTCCAATTCTATACAGGGTTTAGCCTCTGGTTTTAATTGGATCCTCCATTGGTGGACAATGGAATTGAACCCGAATCAATCGGTACATGCATGGGTCGAAACTCAAAACCCACTTTTTCAAATTATCAAGACCGAATATATATGTAATTAATATTAATATGTGTTCCATGCCAACAAGTACGCGGCCATTTAATAACAGCAGCCGCCCTGACGGGAACCATGGCTTATCAATCTATTTTGAGTCCGCCTGGTGGTTTATGGCAAGATAACGGCCAAAATGCCCCTTCTCCTTCCCCGAATCTTTCCTATTTTCGTTGGGATAAAGAGCACAGAGCGGGACAAGCCATTTTGGACAGTATGAGATATAGCGCTTATGAAGAGTACTTGTCTCTTAACACCATAGTGTTAGGAGCATCGTTGAGCACTATTATGCTGGCCATGACTGGATTCCCGATGGAAAACAAGTTTTTAACATGGTTGCTGGTTTTCACTGTGTACATCACAATTTCGTGCATGGGTGCAGCTTATGTGATAGCACTTTTTTTAGTGTCCCCAAAAAAACGTCCATCGGTTGTACTTTATGTACTGTTGCTTGGTTGGATGGGTCTATGCACATTTGTTATGGCGCTTCACTCATGCCACTTCTTGGTATGGCTGGTGAAGAAGTTGGTAAGACTCGTTAAAATATGTTATAGTTGTTGCAAACCACCAAGAAAAAGGACTAGCGAGGATAACCTAGCCGACAGCCATAAATGCGTGGGAAGCTTCTGCTAGCTAGTCTTTGTTGTACTTTGGGATTCTATTCGAAGCCAAGGTTTTGTGCTTGTGGGCCTGGATGATTGCTGCAGACTGGCAGATCTGGCATGGTCGCCAATCTTAAATAAAGAGTACTGTAACATACGCTTGTGTGAGACCCTGTATTGTGACTGTGTGCAGTATTTGTGAAATTCATATGTGTGCACTAGCCTATGGTGTGTAGTAGCATGAAAGAAACTAGATCATTCTTCTTTGTGTATTTGTCTATATGGTTGTGAGTGCCATGTCTTTGCTGTTTGGTTGTTAATAAGTATTCGGTTTGTTGCATGTATTATAAATTGTCAATGTGTTTTAGTTCTCTTCTACTGTTGTTAAATTATAAGTACTTCTAAATATAGACGCAAGATTACTTTAGAGTGACTAATATATTAGGCTTCAAGGGAGAAATCAATGAAGTAAGAATATTTTCGACAAACGCTACTCTAATTAATAATGGGGAATGCTTGAAAAATGGGGTAGTGATTGCTCTTACATAATTGCTCCTTGGTCCATCCCTAGCTAATTTATTCCAAACAGATAAAGACACCTTCTTATAATACGTGCGCAGTCCGCTTTGTGAGGCCCACTTCGGAACCTCACAAAAATAATCCAAACCTTTCAGTAATCTTAAGATATTTTATTGAGTGGCCTCGTGAGGAAACTAGGCAGAGGGCCGGGAGCCAATTCGGCATTTGTGTGTCAAATATAACAAGTTAGAGGCTTTAAAGACATTGTTGCAATATCTTCAGAGCAATGACAAGGAGTTTCTACTCAATTACGAAGACAATGATAGCAACACCATTTTGCATCTTGCTGCAGCACTCAAACAAACAGATGTATTTATTTGTGTACACATGTAGTTACCCACATTCATCGATATGACCAAAAAGAACCGGCAATTCACTTTGTCCATTTGTGGGTTATTCTCGAGTTTACCTAAATGACACAAAGGATATATACCATGTTGGCTCAAGTTTTTCAGAATTAAAAACTTTTTTCTTTTCCCGTTGGGCGAAAGTTGATTGTTCTTAGAAAACATGTTTTTCTTGGAAAACAGCTTCTTACAGCTCAAGTAGTAGGATTTTATTTTTGGCATGGGTACATGGTGATTAATGAGTAGTGAATGGCGCTTTTAAACAGTTGGTTTTGCCACTTCTTTTTTTGTTAACACTACTCTTCTGCAGATGTATTTTTTGTGCAAAAATACACCTGCAGGGTAGTGGCGTTAACAAAAAAAGGAGTGACAAAATCATTTCCCAAAAAGATGGTACACTTTCCAAAATTCATTGTCCTAGTATTTATTATTTGATGTGTTGTTTATGATATTGTTGTCTCGCCTAGATAATTAACAATAAGACTCAGCGTCTCGCCCTTGCACCAAGGTCCCAACAGGCCTTCTGCCTCTTGCCATAAATAATTGTGCTTGGTGCGATAATGTTAACCAAATGAAATCCAAAAGTCTTAAGAAACTTTTGGTCCAGGGTTCAACTTCTCCCTGCATGCTATAAATTCTTGTGTTGAATCTCTGTTAGCGAACATTAATGACCGGATACTGAGTTATTAAAAGGGTAACCTGGGAGGTATCGAACAATATCTAATCAAAAATTTTCTCAAGCTTTAATTACTTTTAATTCTTGCTCTTAATTTTGTGCCATCATTTTCCTATAACATTCCAATGGGAGGGATATTTTCAGCCAAACAATGATGCATGCTCCTATATTAAGCACACTACTTAAGTGTGGGCTTCGGCTTAATATATTTGTGTTACTGGGTCAAGTACATACTCGTGGTCTAAAGATAAGGACTTCACTAAAATACACACATTCATGATTCATGCTTACAAATTTGATAACAAATCATCATAGCATACAAATGACTCGGTTTTTTTTTTTTCCCCCGGCAAAAGCAAAATTTTATAACACGCGAAAGGATACATCGAGAGGGAAAGCGGAGGAGCACACATGCTTAGACTCAACCTGGCGAGGGGGAGACGCAAATCATCCAGCAGGCGGTTGAATGATTAACGCCAAACAATTATAATTTTAACGCACGAATACCATCAAAAAAACTTTTGAAATCCTCTATAGAGTACAAGTCTAATATTGAATTTGACTTTGATCCACATAACCACCCTGAACTTGATTATATCCACCACCTCCTCAGATGTTGCAATCGCATTCTTAAAAATATACCCATTCCGCATCATCCAAATGGACCAAATAGTTGAATAAAAGCAAGCTTCCCAAATGTGTTTTTCCAAGTTACCGAAACTATTATCAAACCACCAACACAAAAGATCCGCTATCTAAGGCCGGCAAACCCATTTAGTGTGCCACCAATCCAAGATTTGGGTCCAAATGTGCCAAGAAAATTGACAGTGAAGGATTAAATGGTTGGGAGTTTCCGGTTGGAGTGAGCAAAATGGGCATAAGGAATCATTCAAGGCAATATTCCTGTTCAATAGAACTGACCGTGTGGCCAACGTTTCGTGAACTGCCTTCCACGTCAGAACTTCCACCTTAGGGGGACAAATGTTTTTCCACAGGGAGCTCAGAATAGGATTTTGATATTGGGTCCGCACTTCCCACTGCTCGTAGAATGATCTTACCGAAAAGTTCTTATTACCCGTCCAATTCCATATCAGAGAGTCCTGTTTGGATGGATCCATGAGATACGATTGTAACCTTAGTTCCAGATTTCTTAACATCAGATTCTCCCTGTCACGTAAATCTCTTCTAAACACCAGCCCATTTTCCATTAGCCGCCCCTTCCCATATGTTGCTGACAACCTCATCTTGTTGAGTGGATAATAAAAACAAAAACAGCCTTGGGAAATCTTCTTTTAGTGTTTGGGGACCTAACCATCTGTGGTTCCAAAAATAAGTATTTTGTCACGAGTACACAAAGATTTTGAAACCCTCTTGCACAATACCTCCAATACTAGACCCAGGATCACCAATCGAACAAATGTCTTTCCAAATGGAAAATACTGAACCCCTCATAGGGCATACCGGCAACGAACTCCTCTGGTCCAGCCTATATTTATCTCTCACCACTCTCACCCATAAGGAATTGTTGTCTTTGTTGAATCTCCACCACAATTTAGCAAGCAGTGCTAAATTTTGTTGCAAAAATCTCTTCACCCCTAAGGCTCCATTTTCTTTCTTCTTAGCTATGCTCTCCCATTTAACTAAATATAGTTTCTTCTTGTCAATGGTATCCCCCAAAAAGAATTAACGCTGCAACTTTTCCAACTTCTTTGCCACTGCCACTGGCATTTTGAAAATTGACATAAAATACATAGGTAAGTTAGACATGTACGTTAGAATTAATTTGATTGAGTCTCCCTCCAGAGGACAAAGTTCTACTTCTCCATAAGCTTAGTTTCTTTTGGGTTCCATCAATCAAAAGTTCCCATGTCTTCACATTTTTAGGATTTGCTCCCAACGGCAATCCAAGATACTTGATTGGTAGGGCTTCAACTTTGCACCCCAATACTTGAGCAAGGCCAAGCACTTCACAACGACTAACATTTATACCACACAGAGAACTCTTTGAAAAATTTACCTTCAAGCCCGACATTAGCTGGAAATTCCTTAGAATCCTCTTGATATTATACATCTCTTCCTTATCATCATTGCAGAAAAGGATCATATCGTCCGCAAATTGAAGATGCGATAACACTAATCCATTGCGACCCATCTCCACCCCTTTAATAATTCCTTTATCCTTAGCTCTTTCCAACATGATGTTGAGAGCCTCTGCTACTATATTGAAGAGAAAGGGAGATATAGGGTCTCTGATAAGCGCATAAATGTTCACATTAGCGCACCTTAATTTATCATTGCTAAGTCATTTATTTTATTAGTTGGTGTTTTAATATTTAATTTTTGTATTGTAGGTATTTGGACAATTTGATACAAAAGGAAGTCAATTTAGCTCTTGTCACGAGCATAAGTACAAAGAAAAAGGAGTAATATTTGAAAGTCAGTGGCCAAAGAATTAGACTATCTGAGGAAGTAATATAAGAATTAAACTTGGACTTCTATTAGGTGGGCCCAATAGTTTACAATTACTTTGACTAAATGATGGGCCACGGAAGAAGGTGGCCACGGCTGGGAATTAAAAAAGTAGAACAAGGGTTTTGAATGAGGTCGGCACTTCACATATAAAAGGACGCGAACAGTGGGTGGATTGGGGGATCACGCGGTCATAGGAAAAAAAAGGCCAAGATCGAGAGCTACAGAGAATAGGTCGCTGGGAAATCTTCTTGAATTTCCACGTGCTGTAAAAACGAAGAACGAGGGCTACGATATGGAGGATTTGGTTTCGAATATTGGTTATTTTTCTTCCGAGTTTTCTTCTTTGAAGTTTTCAACTTTTTGTTCAAGTATTTAAGCATTCAATAACTAGTTTTAATTTCTGTTTTTAATTAAGTTGTTTGTTGATTTTTCAGTTAATTGTTATCTCTCGTTTATTTTCTTTCATGCTTAAATTTAGGGTTTTGCTTGACCAACCGGGTGTTAATAAAATTAAACTAAAAACGCGTCCCAAGCGTAGGACTCTCGACCAGTGTAGCACAATAATTCCGGAAGTACCGGAGTCGAACCACAGAGACGGACGGACGGTGCTTACTCAAAAGTGTTGAATTCTAGTTTAATTTGGCTCTTAGGTAGCCACCCCTTGTTCAATGAGATTGATTTACTAACTAAATTACCAAACTGAATTGATTAAATAAGAATTTAAAAGGGAGAGTACAGCCGTGGGAACTCAGCGTCCGCAACTAGCCTAACCAATGTTTTCTCGGGCCACAATTATTCACTTTGTTGATTTTAGAATAGGAAAAAGGATCCCTAACAAATGCGCACCACTTGTCACCAGTATCCGTGCGCATTCGAATTCCGGCGATGCCTGAGTTTTGTTTGTTAGAAGAGTTTTCGTCTTCTAAAATTGCTTAAAGATTAAATTAATTCGATCCCGAGGTAAAACATTAATTAAACCAGCCACGAGACGCCTTTGCCCCGTGGCCGCACTCTACAGAACTACTCACTCATAATTTTATTAAACGCAGTAACAATTAAAACCCTAGATCTAAACATGTTTCGAATAATCGGAATAGAAATATAAATACGATTCCACAGACTTACGGAAGAGTAACGGATTCGATTACTGAAGAATAACAGGAATTAAAGCTGGAAAACTTGAAAGAACTTCGATTAAAACTTGAATCTGCAAAATAAGAACTTAGAAAAACAGTAGCCAAAAGTTAAGAGCGATGAAAAATCAACCAAAAACGTCCTTATGAAAAAGCTGCTAAAATCCTAAGTAAAAAACGTACGTAACCTAATTCTGAGTTAAAACGGGGTATTTATACTAACCCCTATTAATAACAATTAAAAATCCTAAAACAAATCGAAATCGGACCCTGGACGACCAAAACGGCGCCGTTTTTAGGCCCTGCTAAGCCACCGGTAGCGCTACACCATTTTTGGTGTAGCGCACGCGAGCTCCTTCGGGCGTGTTGACCGAGTTGACTCGCCTCTAGCCGTTGACCATTAATGCCTTAGGTAGCGCTACACCAAAAATAGTGTAGCGCACGCCAGCTCTCTGGTCACTTCGTGCCCCATTTTGTGCCACTTTTGAGCGCTCTACCAAATCTTCTGTAGCGCTCACTAAGATTCTGTTCACCTTCTCACAAATTTGTGTCCAACACTTAGTCTCCACGGCCCTCCTTGCTCTCGAACTCCATCACGGCCTTTCCGGATACCTCTCATTTGCGCCAAAACATCTCAATTTCCTGCAATTTAAGCACAAACACAAAATCCAACCACGTGCACGCATTAAATGGAAAATGAGAATTAAATGCACGTCTAACGCGCTAATTTCTCCTACTTAGGCGCTTAAATTCACGAATTCCGCGCGCCTATCAGGTTTCCTTTGTTTATTGCTTAATAATGAGTGAGTAGTTGTTTAAGTAGGGTCGCGGGGTGATTAGCACACCGTGGCCAGGTCGGACATGTCTTGCTCCTATTTTAAAATAAAAATGTAAAAGACAATTTTAGGTTATTAAAGAACATTCGTTAGACGAATCCGGGCATTGTCGGAGCCCATGTGAACGGGGAAATGGGGGTCCAAAACTCATTCTCCGCTGTGCATGGGTAAACGGCGACCATAAGGGTCTCGCATCTTTCGAGGTATATTTTTCTCACTAAAATTAAATGTTTTTTAGAACACATAATGGAGCAGGTTAATCCGAACTGGTTACGAAGGCTATGAACCCTACGATCGTACCTCCTTTAATTATTTGAAAAGTACAATCAATTTCTTAAGTTTTAGTTAATCTCAATCAAACGACAAGGGGTGGCTACCTAAGAGCCGTTTAAATTATAACAACTCGAATTTTTAATTAGTCAACACACATTACCGTCTCTGTGAATTCAACTCCGGACTTACCGGATATTGTGCTACGTCGGTCTCCGCCCTACGCTTGGGGCAACCCATTATTTTAGGACTAGGAAATCGTCAAGCAGTCTCCTTGTCTAATGCCTTTCTGAGTAACAAACTCCTTTGTCGGTGATCCGTTGATTAAGACAAACATAGAGACCAAAGAGCAACACTCTTTAATCCATCCGCACCATTTATTCCCAAAGCCCACCTTCTTAAGCATATCCAACATAAAGCTCCAATTCACACAGTCATATGCCTTTTCGAAATCCAGCTTCAAAATAAGTCCCCCTCTGAGCTTTTTCTTCCAGCTATGTATAACCTCGGTGGCGACAATGACCCCATCCAAAATCTGTTTGCCCCCGATAAAAGCAGCTTGAGCCTCTCCTATAACCGAAGACAAGTGATTCCTCATTCTGTTTGCTACGACTTTAGCAAGAATTTTATATATCCAACCGACCATGGTTATAGGCCAGAATTCTTTGAAAGAAGAGGGGCAGTCAACTTAGGGATAAGGGAGACAAAGGTAGAGTTAACACCTTAATTTGGTTAACTTCGGGTTCGTGTGAAATTCTGAAAAAAAATTGGAAGATGACTGGTTTCATGACTCCGTTACCCCAAGCTAGAAATTATTCAAACAGAAAATCCTACTTATAAAAAATATCGTTCCTAAATTTGTTCAAGAAAAAAAAAATATATATATATATATATATATATATATATATATATATATACACACACACACACACAATAGGAATTTCTATTAAAATAATAACTACTCTAAATGATATCGATGGACCAAAAGAGTCATATAAAACATGTTAACAAGCAAGGGTTTAGAAAAGCCTAGGGGTGGTCGAGGCACGTGAAATCGCGCACTCCTTAGGAACGATATACCCCCTCATACACTAGATTGAACGGTAGTACTCCTCCATGATACAATGACCTTTGAGCTTTCCTCTTTTTAACGATTTAGCGAACTATAATCACAAACCAATTTGTGCTTTCCCGACACTCAAATAGTTAATGAAAATCAATCCTCAATAATGTAATGAAAAAGGAAAACAATAGTACGTAGCATTTGTGCAATATATATATATATATATATATGTGCGCGCGCGCGCGCTTGCTTATTGAAGGAAGAGGAAATTATGGTCTAAGTGTATAACTTTCAAATTAAGTTAGTGGAATCAAAGTTCTATCTGGTACTAGTATTTTTCTTGTTTAGCCGCATAGGTATATGAAACATATGGATAATAATAATGTAGGTAAGGTTAGGGCATCTGCATCGGTGTTTGCTATTGTTCTATTGCTATTTCTATTTTTGACTAACGAATAGTGTCATTTTGTCAAAAAAATGAGCCATTTTGTCATTCTCATTTTTCTCCCTCTCAATATAAAAAAAAAATGCAACTTTGCCATATATAAAATTTTCTCAAATTTGGCATATAAAATGGTAATTTTCCATAGAAACTTTTGAGTTTGTGGGTGTGGATGTGGCGTGGTAGTTGCCATTTTTGAGTGTGAGAAATGACAATAAATCATGCCAAATTTAGCAACTAGTTTGGATGCGCCAATAAGCTAGTGTATTGTTTTTCGGTATTCAGAAAACCTCTACATATGTTTATTTAGCTTGTTTTGCTCCTACGGAACTCAGGTGGATATTTTTTTTGAATAAATCAATAATTCACAGCCACCGATGAAGTATTTCCCGAAAAGTATTCAAGGACTAGTAATTTATTTATTTTTTTTTTAAAAAATTAAACGAATCTATTCTTCTTTCTTTTACCAGTTAAGATAAGACATAGGAGTCTCGTGAACGGTTTTGAGTGAGAGAAAGAAGGGAAGAATCCTCTTTTTTGATTCTGAATCTCCCACTCCAATCATAGCCTTTTATTTCTATCTATTCTCATTAAGATGATAAAAAATATATGCATTCAACTTTAGCCACTCAAATTCCAATCTCATTTGTGCGAGAACAAAGAAATAAGAATAGACCAAATGATAAGGTGCTCCATTTATCAGGACGAGGTCTTGAGCTCGGTTCTGACGTAAGGTCTCATTGCCTACATTTGTAGATTAGGCAAGTTTCGGTTTCTTGCATGTAAACAAAATAAAATTCTCTAAATGCATCGGTTTTTTTTTTTTTCTAATTGACATCATCACCCTTGTAAACAATAACTCCATCACTTCGTAATTTACCCCCTATAATTGATTTGTTCATCATTCTATTGAACGTACAATTAAATGGTCCAGAATTTTGTTTTAGAACTTTCATTAGATTAGTTTAGAACTTTGGAATTCTCGTGATGTGACTTGTGTAACACCAAACACGCTCCCTAGCTATATGATGAAAACCAATGGTTGTTGAATATATATCTATAAATTTATTTAGGGGTATTGCGCACGGAGTCGATTAAGGGGTAAGCGACTTCCAACTTTTCCAATATAAGAGCTTTCATCTCAAGTCTAAAAAAAAATGTGATGTATTTTCTAACTTAGTTACAATATCAGTTTCTAGATGATTTAGATTAAAGGTTCTTTTTATCTCAGTTTTTCCGAAATGAGATATATTCTTTCATATACAACCTCAGTTTTTCAAAAACAAGATCTATTTTTTAAGTTACAATCTCACTTTTAAATTATTGAGATTAAAAAATCTTTTCATCTCAATTTTTTCAAAATGAAATATATTCTTTCATATATAATCTCAATGTTTTGAGAATGAGATCTATTTTTCAATTTACAATCTCACTTTTTAGATTACTGAGATTAAAAAATCTTTCCACCTCAATTTTTTCGTATAACTAAGATTAAAACTATAGTCCATTACATTTTATTACGCTTTTACAAAAAGTGAGATCTTTTTAGTTTTTGGACCGTGATCTTTATACCATTTTGTAGTAGTGAAATTAACTTGACACAAAGTAAATGGGTCATGCAGCAAACTGATTCTTGTGTTGAACCTCTGTTGGTGAACGTTGAGCCGGATAGGGAGTTATAAAAAGGGTTGACCTGGAAGGGAACAATATCTAATCAAAAACTTTTCTCAAGGTTCAATTGCTTTTTAATTCTTGCTCTTAATTTTGTGGGATATTTTTCCAACACTAATGGCGTTTTGGATATGCAGACCATAGAATATCTGTTAGGAATAAAGAGTGTCAAAGATCGTCACACCAATCTCAAGAACCAGAACGGTTCTACAATTTTGGATGTTGTGGATCACTGTCCCAACGGAGACCTAACTAAAAACCATGAAAATCTGAGAATTTTTTTACAAGCTGGTGTTTGTTAGATCGAATTGCGATGGGTGGTGTTTGTTAGATCCAATTGCGATGGGCCAAATCTGAACCCGAGTCACCTCCCAATAAGTGGTTTTGGAACTAAAAATATATCAAGGTCGACCCTGTCTGGCTCCAAGAGGTATTTTTTTGTAATCTATGCTTAGTCCTTTTTTTTTTTTATAAGCAACAAGATTTTATTAAAAAACTCGACAAATGGTACATCGAGGAAAAGTCAAATATATATACGCTTTAAAGATTGAAGTCCATATAAGACCTAGGCAAGAGAAAAGGGAAAAAGCAAAAAGATACATTCAATGATAATTGAATAAGCCTCAAACTAAAAGGCCATCCAACCATCCTCCCAGAATCAGCTGCTGGAATTCACCAAAAATCAGCAGAGTGGACTCCTTTGGGAACCGAAGACATCTTCTTCAAACCTTTGGTTCAGATATATCAAGGTGATCCTTTGAGAAAAGCATCTTGAGGTTCCTTTCAGAAAAGCAGCTTGAGGAAATCTCATTGGACTTGAAAGAGTAACAGTATTCAGTAGAGTAGCCGAATTCCACCACTTATCCCTTCAGAAATGAGTGTCAATAAATCAACATTCCAATCATCCTTCAGCTCCACTCCATTAGACACAAAATTGCAGTAGCAATTCCATTAGAACGTAAGTCTCTCCATCACAGATAGGTTTCCAGCAAGATCACCCACAAGCGCCATCCCAAGACTCAGCTAAGATAGCAATGAGGTGGCGCCACAAATCACAATCATCCAGCAACAGAAGGATATCCTCATTAACATTAACAGACGTCACCATAGCAGGGTGACCACCTTGAGACAGAGAACTACAACATTCAAATTAGAATTGATGGTCCTCCAAGGATTGAAAGCTTAGTGGCTTTTTAAAGATAAGCAGCATCTTGACATCTTGACCAAAGCTTTTAGATCTCCAGCGCCCTCTTAGCCCTCCAAAGACTAAGGAGTTGACAAGAGGAAGCGTCCATTCTAACAAAATGCCTATGACATACAAAATGCTTAGTCCTTCATTACCAAAAAAAAAAAAAACGATTTTGGGATCACATTTCTTGAATGGTGATAATGCTGCCTCGTTACCTTCCACATAGCTTCACATGAGAGAAACAATAATATATCGATCGACCAAAAGAATCATATAATAACATGTTAACAAGCAAGGGATAGAAAAGCCTGCGGGGTTGTCAAGGCATGTGAAATCGCGCTCTCCTTGGGAATGATATACCCCTCCTACACTGGATTGAACGGTAGTACTCTTCCAAGATATAATTACAACGACCTTTGAGCATTCTTCTTTGTAGCGAAGTAAAATCACGAACCAATTGTGCTTTTCTGACACTCAATAATGTAATGAGAATGGAAAGCAATAGAAGCATTTGTACAAAGTGTACAACTTTCAAAGTTAGTGAATCAAAGTTGTATCTGGTACTAGTATTTTTCCTGTTTAGCCGCATAGGTATATGAAACATATATAGGACAATAAGTAGGCAATGTTAGAGCATCTGCACCTGTGTTTGTCTTTTCCCATTGCCATTTCTATTCTTGGCTAACGAATAGTGCCGTTTTGTATAAAAAAAAAAAAAAGGGGCAAGGGTGCTATACTCCTCTATATATGTCATTTTGCCACTCTCATTTTTCTCCCTCTCAATATAAAAAAATGGTAACTTTGCCATAAATTTCCTCATGTTTGGCAAATAAAATGGCATGTCATAGAAACTTTTCACTTTGAGTTTGTGGGTGTGGGTGGTGGTAGTTGGCATTTTTGAGAAAGGGCAACAAATTGTGCCAAATTAACAACCAGTGTGGATGCTCCTTGTTTCTTTAGGGATAAGAATACATTCCTAATATCTCCGCTGTGGAGTCTGATTTGTTTCCTCATAGTACGGGATGTACATGATTTTGATAATGGAAGTGGAATACATCTACATACAATGAGGCGAAATTAAGTATATTGCTTTTTGGTTTAAGTACATTGAAAAATATATTCTTCAAACTTTGGCCACTCAAATTCCAACTCTCATTTGTGCGAGAACCAAGGGTAGCACTAATGATAAGATGCTCCATCTTGAGCTTCCTAAGTTCGGTTCTCACGTACGGTCTCATTGCCTACATTTGTAGATTAGGCAACGTATCGGTTTTCGTGCAACAAAAAAAAAACTCTTTTGTGCTAAACTATACTTTGAATTCTATGACAAGGACTTAAAAGCACTATTATGTTGAGGATAATTGGACCACACAAAAAGCACGTTTTTTTTTTGTTAGTTCCTTAATTTACATCATCACCCTTGTAAACAAACAATTCAGGAAGGGCGTAAAACAAGTCGGCGAGCCACAGCATTGTCAAGTCAAGCTCGGCTCGAGCCTTAACGAGCTGAGTCTTGAAACCTTTTTTTTTCGGTGTAAAAACTTATCTAGGCCATAACTTCTACAACTACCGACTTCTGATGATACACTTGATCAAGCTTATCCATATGACCTTTGCTATGATCAACAACATCCATAATTTAAACAAAATCCAAAACGCATCCATACAACGGGCATGAATGACGTGCTGTGCACGTCGGCATGCACCTAGTGACTATAAAGAAGGAGCGGCAATTCACTTTGTCCATTTGTGGGTAACGTCAAACTCCACTCCCCCAATTCCTAGCCTGTCTCGACTACCTTTTGGCTTATCCAAAGGATACCTAGTGATGTTGGCTCTGTTTTTTTTTTTCAGAATTAGAAACTTTTTTTTTCCTTTATGGGCAAAAGTCGTTCATCGCCTCACACCTAGACCCCAACAGACCTTTACGTGATTACATCTCACTCCACCTCTCGGTCTAAATAATTGTGCTTGGTGCGATGGTAACCAAAAGTCTTGTGTAAATGGACGCTTTCTTGACTTTTGTAAAATAAACTGCTACGACACTCCAAATGCTCTTTGGTGTAAAAAAAATGTTGAGAAAATCGCGACCACTGTACCCGATTCTCGATTCCCTACTCCCGCTACAAATCATTCGACTCTCCCCGTCAACCATCTCGTCATTACAACAAGCGTTATCCAGCCCAAGATCATTAATCGTCTCCATCTCACCTCCTCATGATCAGCCACTTGCCACCTCCATCTTGGGATCCGAACGCAACCCAAAGACTTGTGGATCTTCGTTCCATTAACATTTTTGCTATGTTGGCGTTGCATATATCATTTCGGTGTTTTGAGATGGAGAGAAAATTTCGTAGGTTTGCGAGCATTTTTTTTTTCTTTTCTCTACGTAAAATAGTTTCTTCTTGGAAAACATGAATATATACGGATAAACTATAAGACATAGTCGAATCTTTTGAATTTTGTCGTGTTCTTTTTGGAATTTTTTTCTTGAATTGATGAGCCAATAGGATAAATTTTTACTTCAAGCAAAAGACATAGCAAACATTGATTTAAGGAAACTCAGTAGGGATAGGACAGACTTACGTTAACTAAAAAAAGTAGGTATAGATTAAGTTTACATTTTTGAAATGTTTTTCAAAATTCAATAGAGATTCCCAAAATCAGGGTTCGGCTAACAAATTAGATTATTTGAATTCGTGGTTGAATAAGAGAATATTTGCTTGATTATTTTGCCAATCAGCTCATGCCACTTGTCGCATCGAGTTTCCTCCTCACAAAAGTGCCTCTGCAATAATATATTACAGATGATGAAAGCAATATCTTTGATTTTGTTCATCAGGCCAGAGTCACAGCAGAGTACAAGGGTTAACAAAAGTTGGTTGAGTTACAATGTTGAGCAGTAACTGTTGGAAAAATATGTTTACCTTTTGTGAAGAAAACTAATAAATTGAGTACAATAAAATCGGAACTCAAAACCTGAAATTGATGGAAACAAATTAGTGATCAAGGCGAGTGTTTGAGTGTAACACTCTGTACTTAAGACAGATTTCGCCCCCGCAACGGTGCTCACGGTTTGCATTGGACGACTGTCTCCCAGCACTACTTGATCGGAATTCCCCCAAAGCAGCACTGCAATTGGAGGGCCTAACGAACCATCTTGTGTTTGTAACTTTCTCATATGAATGAACTTGAATGAAGGAAAAATCAATCTATAAAAAATGAATGAGGGAATCATATTTATAAGCCAACTGGTAACTTTACGAAAAGTCATCAAAGAAAGAGGCACATCTGTTCGTAAATGACGCGTACATCCAAGGCGAACAAGTGTCAATGAAAAGAAGCAACTCCAAAACAAATCAATTTTCATTCACACTTAAAATAAAAATACTATATCCTATAATATTTTCCAACAATCCCCCACATGAATGAAATTGACCCGATAACCTATGCAAAACAATGCAAACAACAGAGAGAGTACAAGTGGAAATTTCCTGCATAAGATAGGTAGCTTTTGGCTTTGAACCTCCCTTGTGAAAGACTATCGGATTTACTTGCTAATCAGAGAACGCGATGCCTTGAACTGTTTAGGGTTTTATGTAAACCAAGACAATAAAATTCACATAGAATCTTTTCGAACACAATTGGTTCTTACGGTTGTGCCCATTTTGGCCATGGAACACCGACTGGTTTCAGAGAGTACTTTAGAGAATTCAGCCTTAGAAAATTCTCATAGAAGCAACCCCTTCACACTCACAAAGGTAATCTCTTATTAAGGGTATCCTGCTATACCCCACTTGGATTTACCAAGGTATAAGAATAATTAAAAGTTAAACTTAACCTAAAACGCTGCAGGCATCACTGTTTCACCATAGGAATGAGTTGGAGAGATATCTTCTCAGTGATACTCTGAAGTCTCATACAACTCGGTTGTCCCGTTAAACCTAGATCTTGGGATCTCCAGTCAGCTAGGTTGGGTTGCCATTATAGAGACTTTTAATTAATAGACTTTAATCTCATTCCCCTCGATGATCATTTGTTCTTTTGTCAAAACTCCAAACTCAACGGATCCGTAACAAATTTTTTTTGAGGTTTCATTCTCAAGTGAGAACATATTGTTTAATGGCTCGATATCTTTAATATTGAGACTTACCGTTACACATGGTCTTCTATGCCTTTCTAACAACTGATGGCCATCACATTATAACTCTGGCATAGAATTGGACCCCTGTTGGAACATCCTCTAAGAGATGGCATAGCCATCCGCTTATAGCCTCTTTGTCTAATATGATGATTTGATTAGACTCCATCGTAGACCTTGCTATACACACATAAGGATTTCCAAATCATTGTTGCACTCTAATTGTATGATTAAATCTACCTTTGGATTCTAAAACTTTAAATTGGATACTCATATCACCATACTTTATTCTTTAAGTATAGTTGAACATCTCCCATAGTGCAACATGTAAATATTGTGAAAATTATAAATATTGTTTCCCCCACATTTCTGAAATTAATTCAAAATTCAACAAAATAATTTCCGTAGTTTATGACATGATGCAAAAAATGCCTAAACTTCTCTTCATCTCTCGTGTTCCAAGACACAGGAGCAAAAAACAACCCCCACATTGAGTGTCTCATTCAATATCGAGTAACTCTATACTCAAATTGAGATGATTTTATACTAATTGCACCTTGCATTCTAAGTATCTTTGCCGATTCAATAGATACTCTTTATAGCATATAAACCAATTTCACTTTATACAAAAGTATCTTGTAGGGTGTAGTTGTTGATAACTACCAACCGCTTAAGATCGTAGAAATTAAAATACTCCAATTTTAGTTTCACACCAAATCAAATATAGTGACCCAATCTACTAGGTCTATCGAAATAGAATTTCAAATTATCTAAAACATAATTTTACATGTTTAGCGATTCCAATCAATTGGCCCAAGTGACTCTTAGAAAAGTCATTGAATCTGACTTATTTACCAACGGTCCCATCTCTTTGTGCAAACACAACAGTCACATCCCTTAGTTCGAATCTAAGGGTCACACCTTTCGATGTAAACTCAATAATCACACATTTTCGTTTAACACCGAAAGTAACATCTCTGCCAGAACAACTATTCATTAGGTTTAGACACCAAGTCGTCACACCCAAAAACATAGAACCATAATTGTATATCGCAATCCATACCGATCACAATTATTGGTATATTTATGAAACATTATGTCCTTAATTAAATTGGCTGAAACCTTAGCACTGCTCCAACGGCAAAATACAGTCCCACCCGATCCAATGCAACCTTTGTAGATAACGCCCATACTAAAAGAGTGCTGAGTGAAAACTCCAATTACTTCCGACATACACCGCTAATGCTTCCTTTCCAAATACTGACAACAAAAAGTTAGTGTCATACATAATACTAGAGCATGGATGAACATGTCATGGAAGGAGTACAAGATATCAAAGTTTGGAACTGTGTAACCGGTTTCAAATGTCAAAGTACACATGCAGGGCCATTAACCAACCATTACGACCCCTACAACAAGTGGAACCTATTCCCATAGGAAACAACTGTTCACAACCAAAAGGTGCCAAAGAACCATTTCCCACAAAAGCAGTTGTTCAAAAAATCCAAACGGTGCTAGAATACTCAAACCTCAATGATTTGTCACGCTAGGCACAAAATTTTAACCACCTCTGTCCTCATATCTTTCCACTCGTCCAATACTGAGATTATTAACTTCTAATACACAAACAACGAAGTCTAATCTCATTGTAAGAAACTACTAGCATTTGAAACCCAAGATGCCATGAATTGACCCCTCATCTGATTTCATGCGAAAACTTATACAAACATGTAAGTTCAAACTCCATAACTAGTAGCCAAATCTATACACCATGCAAACTTGGATAAGAAACTTCACTGGGAAAAAGTTCATACACTTAAATGCCATGAACAAGAATTTAACACTAATGGGACAAATCATGTATGAGCGGAATTTTTAATACCAACATGCGATTTCCAGTTGAATCAATCGAAACATATAATTCAAAAATCACACAATCACAAAAGTAAACCAAAATCTGTCTTAAGATTGTTGGAAAAATATGTTTACCTTTTGTGAAGAAAACCAATAAATTGAGTGCAATAAAATCGGAACTCAAAACCTAGAAATTGATGGAAACAAATTGGTGATCAAGGCGAGTGTTTGTTTATGACACGCTGTACTTAAGATAGATTTCGCCCCCGCTACGGTGCTCACGGTATGCATTGAACGACTGTCTCCCAGCACTACTTGATCAGAATCCCCCCAAAGCAGCAATTCGATTGGAGGGCCTAACGAACCATCTTCTATTTGTAACTCTCTCATATGAATGGACTTGAATGAAGGAAAAATCAATCTATAAAAAATGAATGAGAGAAATGATATTTATAAGCCAACTGGTAACTTTACGAAAAATTATCAAAGAAAGAGGCACATCTGTTCGTAGAGGGCGCGTCCGTCCAAGGCGAACAAGTGTCAACGGAAAGAAGCAACTCCAAAACAAATCAATTTTCATTCACACTTAAAATAAAAATATTATATCCTATAATATTTTCCAACAGTAAGCGCGAATGTAATAGAGTACTACTTATCGCTTCTTTGAAATCTGAGGATCTCCACGCCCAAGTAATCAACCGGTCCCTGAACAGCAACATGCGGCTTGCCGACTGTGACACGAAGAGCAGATATCTGAGGGTACTTGGTCAGGGTCGTCGATGCGATATGTTGAGCCACAGACTCCAGAAGATTCTTAGGTGGTCCCTCCACAATTTCTCTGACTAAGCTGCCAGTCCACCGGATGAAACCATAAGCAGCAGGCATTTTAAATAGGAGGATGATTCTAAAATCGTAACCCAATATATTTACATGAAATGAAATTACATATGATGCAAGACTCCTCGGATTAGAATCTCCCCATAGAAGAGGCTAGCCACTTTTTCTAAGTTGTTTCATTATTGTAAGACTTCAAACATGCAAGACTCCTCAGATTAGAATCCCCGAGCTTGTCGATGTTCATCTCCTTGCTTGGATCGTTGATTTAAGTATTTTGTGAACAAGAGTGTGAACCGGTGCAAGAGCCCAAGTTCATGCAGGCGCTACATAAATGTGCTGAGATGAAAACACTCTACTGCAACATATCTAAATGTTGGCAAGGCCCAAGTTCATGCAGGCGCTACATAAGTGTGCTGAGATGAAAACACTCTACTGCAACATATCTAAGCGTTGGCAAGGCCCAAGTTCATGCAGGCGCTACATAAGTGTGCTGAGATGAAAACACTCTACTGCAACATATCTAAACGTTGGCAAGGCCCAAGGGTGGGTATTAGGTATAGCCTACGAGGAGGTTTGTTTCCTGTAAAATGAGGACACCTCATTGTGCTAGTGTTCACTGTGTTCTACCCAACTGCTCCAAACTTTCATGAAGAGTACGAAGATGGAGGGAAAGAAGAAATGAGCTTTCCCAACTTCGCTGGTATACCAGCGCACATATTAAGTAAAAGAAAACCCTAGGTTTCGATCAGCTAGTCGAGATGGGCTGTACGTTTCATTCGATTTGGTTAGAAAAAAGAAAAATAAAGGCTTAACGTAGCAAAAGGAAAGATCTAATGGCTCGTTTCGTATTACAATCAGCACAACAAGAAGTCCAACTTTCAAATCCTTACCAACACAACTGATCTCAAGCAACAAACTGCTAGTATGAATATCATTTCCAAATAGCTGATTCTGCGGAAGCCTCTTGTCTTAATTGTGCTATTTCCCCCATTGATATTTATACAAAATGGTACTTGAAGCAGCGGCGGTCCCAGGGGGACTTGGGCCCCGGCCCCTGCAGAACTACTCTAGCGTGTTTTATTAATTTTTAGGTCAATTAAGAAAAATTTCATGGGACTTAACCCCTGCAAGTCCTTTGAGTGAAAAAAAAATTCTTAGAATTTCCGTATGTGTGGAGTAAAAATCTCCAAAATTTGAAGTTATCAATCATTTTTTAGGTTAAATGGTGGCTGTCCACATATACCTAACATCGTCTCTTTTTCGGACATCGCGAGTAGAAATACATATTCAGAAATATATCTTTTCTTGTCAATACGAAAATACACGTGATTCGGGCCCCTCCAAAACACAAATCCTGCGTCCGTCCCCACTGACGTGAAGAACTTGCCTAGGTTTCAAATCACATAAATTGGCACCGGATATTACTACAAGTAAGCAAAAGAAACCTACTGGGTCAAAATCTTTCCACCAGGTATTACTGGGCAAGTTCTTCGAGTACCATTTCCATTTCCATTTCGTATAAATATCATTGAAGCATAAGGGGAAAAAGGAAAGCAGAGAGAGAACCTAACAGAGAGATTGGGTGTACGCCCCTCCACTTTAATGTTTATGCCCCAAATAATTATGTGGAGAGAAGAGTAGTGTGGAATCATATCACAATGCTCAAAATCAGATTCATTCTCCCCTGGGTTTTGGGAGTTGATTTTAATGAAATCAAATCAATTGGGGAGAGTTCAGGTTGTACAAGATGAGCAGTGTTGTGCTTGAGATACAGTCTTGCTAGTAGCAATACAACTAGGGGCCTTATGAAACTTTGGGTCTTATATTGAACTCCCAACCACTATCAATTTCTTAATTTGAACTATACATTTCTTTGCAAGGTCAAATTCTATATAGGGTTTGGACCCTAGTTGTAATTGGATCCTCCATTAATGTACAATGGAAATGAACCCAAATTAGTCAGTACATGTATAGGGTCGGAACTCAAAATCCACTTTTTCAAGTTTTCATGACCCAATATAAGTGTATTATAAATACATGTTCTATATCAACAGGTACACGGCCATTTAATAACGACATCTGCCTTGATGGCAACCTTGACTTATCAATGTATTATGAGTCCGCCTGGTGGTCTTTGTCAAGATACAAAAAAAGGTTGTTTGACTGCCCCATCTCCTTCCTTCGCCGATACTGCTGAAGAGGATGACGACGAGCATGAAGTGGGACATTCATGCCATTATGCACTACAAGAAAATCGTTCTATAGCAACGGTCGAAAGCATTGCTAAAAAACCAAAAAACCGTTGGTAGAGACCCGTTTAGGCTATACCAACGGTTGGAGAACCGTTGGCCAAACCGTTGCAATATATCCGTTACTATAGAGGTATAGCAACGGTTTTATCGAGCGTTGGTACATATTTTTTTTTACTAACGGTTTTATTAGCAACGGTTATAACCGTTGCTAAAGGCTATTTTCTTTTCTTTTTTAAAAAACAAACCACTGTGTGATGTAAGCCTCCACGTGGCAGACACGTGTCACTTGCGTGCTGGCGTGGCTGTTGCATGGCGCCGGCGTGGCGCTGATGTGGCGCCCGCGTGTCTACGAAATAATCTTTGCTCCTCCTGAGATTCGAATCCCTAACCTCGCGTGTGCGCGCGCGCGCGCGCAAATTAACTGAGCTAGCCCATAACTTGTGTAAAATCATACATCTTTTAATATTTATACTATACTAGCCCCGATTTTTTTAATCCTTTTTTTAAAATTCCGGTTTTTAATCCTTTTTGTTAAATTCACATAAATTTTTTTGATTGGTCAGTCATTACTATGAGATGAGTCTAAAAAATTAAAAAAAAATGTAACTAAAAGCATAAAAAATCAATATGGGCGAAAAAATATCAAACAACTAACATTTGTTGTCTTTAGTGTCATCTTATATGATAATTTTTTTTCAATTTCGGTCCATAATTTTATACTTTTTTTTAATTCTTGTTAAGATGAATGATTAATTCCAAAATAAATTATTAGTTTCAAAAATTACCACAAAATGCTAAAAAAATATGTTAAATAAACAATACCGGAAAAAATACCACAACAACAATTTAGGAAAAATAGCCCTAACAAAAGCAATGGTCTCGATCATCATGATTGTGTCACGGTCGAGTGGCTAAAGTACGTTCAAGAATGAAGTTAATCGAGTATCGATCACTACACACTAATTGGACAGAAAAACTTATTTTATTAATGAAATTGTGTATCGATAAAGAAATTTTCTAAATCCAATCAAGCCAATTTGTACGAGAACGATTTAATCAACATGAAAAATAAAATCAATGGTCCCGATCGTTAGTTTAGGTTTGAAAATCGATCGCATGAAAGAAAATTGGTTTTGGCGGTATAAAATTCTACCAACGGTTAATGAAAACCATTGCTATAGTCCAGTTTATAGTAACGGTTATTAAAAACCGTTGCTATAGTGTTGTAATCTACCAACGGTCACCTAAAAACCGTTGCTATAGTCCTATTTCTAGTAACGTTTTGCAAACCGTTACTATACACCATCTATACCAACGGTTTTTCCGACCGTTGCTAAAAAAACCGTTGGGAGATCCAGAATTTCTTGTAGTGATGGAAAACCATCGCTTGTATCGTACTTTCTTGGCTCTTAACAATATAGTCTTAGCAGGATCGTTGGGCATTATTATGCTGGCCATAAGTGGGTTCTCAATCCACAATAAGTTTCTAACATGGTCGTTGGTAATCACTGTGTATATCACAGTTACATGCATGGGTGCAGCTTATGTGACAGCAATTAATTTAGTATCCCCAGAACCAGCTTTAGGGGACATACTTCATAGACTGTTTGTGGCTTGGCTGGTTCTATGCTCAATTTTTGTTGCGGTGTTTCACTCATGCCACTTCTTGGTATGGCTGTGGAAAAAGGGAAAAACTATGTTTCCACAAACTCCAAGAGCTACCAACAATATTAATTATAGTATAACGAGGATATATAAACCAGCGGCCGGCAGCTATAATTGCATGAGAAACTTTTGCTAGCTAGTCTTTGTTGTACTTTGGGATTCAATTCGAAGCCGAGGATTTGTGTTTGTGGGCCTGGATGACTGCTGCAGACTGGCGGATATAGTGTTGTCATCAATCTTAAATAAAGAGTCCTGTAACATAGCATACGTGTGCTTACCAAAAAATTTTTTGTGCTTACCAAAAAATACATAGCATACGTGTGCTCGAGACCCTTTATTATGTGACTGTCTAGTAATTGTGCAATTCCTATGTTTGCACTAGCCTATATGGTGTGTAGTAGTATGAAAGAAACAAGATCCTTCTTCTTTGTATATTTGCCTATATGGTTGTGGGTACCATGTATTTGTTGTACGATCGTTAATGAGTATTCGGTTTGTTGCATGTTATTGGAAGGGGTCAATGTATTTTAGTTCTTATACTGTTATTAAATTACAGCTACTTCTAAATATGGAAGCAAGATTACTTTAGAGTAACTACTGCATTAGGCTTTAAGGGACAAATCTATAGAGTAAGAATATTTTCAACAAACGCTACCCTAATAATGGAGAATTTTTTCAAAAAATGGGGTAGTGATTGCTCTGTTTACATAGTCACTCCTCGGTCCATCCCTAGCTAATTTATTCCAAACATATAAAGAAACCTTCTTATAATTTGTGCACGGACAATCCGTACACAATGCGTAGACTGTGCACAAACTGCTTTGTTGGGCCCACTTCGGAATCTCGCAAAAGTAATTCGAACATTTCAGTAATCTTAAAATACGTTATTAATTACTGATTTCGTAAAGAAATTAGACAGAGGGGAGACGATTCTACACTTGTGTGATATCTGCAGAACAGTTCATATTTTAAATATATTAAGGGTAACGTCAAACTCCACTCCCCCAATTCCTAGCCTGTCAGTTTGGGACCTTTTTTGGTATCCAAAGGATATCATGTTGGCTCTGTTTTTTTCAGAAGTATAAACATTTTTTTCTTGTTGGGCGAAAGCCGAGTTTTCTGAAAAACAATTTTCCTTGGAAAACAGCTTCAATTCTTACAGCTTGATGTATTATTTATGACACTATTGTCTCGCCTAGTTACACCTCATCTCAATAAGACTCGTGCCTTGGCTCGCATTGAGGCCCCAACAGACCTTTGCGTTCTGCTCCGCCTCTCGCCCTACATAATTGTGCTTGGTGCGGTGGTAACCAAATGAAAACCAAAAGTCTTAAGAAACTTTTGGTCTAGGGTTCGACTTCTACCCGCATGCTATTAATTCTTGTGTTTTGACTCTTGGTACGTAATTTAATCCCTCAATGGTTTTAAAGAAAATGGTGGATGCAAACCATTCTGATGTTAATGGTGGATGCAAACCACTCTGCGAACATCAGAAGTTATTAATATTAAAAAAAAAAATAGATTCCGATCATAATTTTTCGATTACATATGTTGAATGCCTCGCTAGCTGTTTTGTTGGCTGAAATTAGCCTTGGACTCTAATTGCTTATAGGTGAAAATAGTGGACCAAACAAGAAAACAATTGCCGTTTACTGAAACAGGGGAATTGGGAAGAACTGTGATTTTTCATTTGTTCATTCCAATAGTTCTAGAGATTTCTTACATTTTAGGGAAAATGACGGCCCAAGACGTGTTTTAATAATTAATACCCGTTAAGGACGAGCTAATAACATTTGTTAATACTGAAAATGTTCTTAGCGGATATTAATTATCAAAATACGTCATTGGCCGTCATTTTCCCTACATTTTATTGTATGTAGACACAACTTTGGGCCTACATACAAATGTAAAAGAGGCCCAACACAAAATATTTGTGGCCCACATTCAATCTACATTTTAAAGCCCACTTACGTAATTAATATTTTTAGCCCAGAACCAAACAAGGTGATTAAATTTAACATATTTTCCAGAGTCCTAAGAAGGTGAACTTGGTTGCTGCATTAGTTCATGGCATGCGTGTGAAGACGCGGCGGTGTTGCTGTTGCAAATGTCGGTTAAGCGAGCCTCCAAAACTGTATATCAGTAGCAGATATTTTTCGTGCATTTTCAAAAGAAAATAAATCATTTCTGCCCAGGTTATAAACTCAGCCAGGGTAAATGCAACCCACAATCACGGATTAAACCCAGATCGTCTCCCATTGGTAACTACCAGAAATGAACTACCCCTTCTTGCTTTTTACTGGAAAATATGCTTAATATTGTGTTACTGTGTATATATATTTTCTTGCTTCTTACAGCTGAGGCAATCATTGGGAAAGGCCTCTTCCTAAAGAGAATTCGTACCAATGGTAGAGTACTTAAATGGGGAACAATGCATAAACCGGAGTGTAGATTGACCGTGGTAGTTATTAGGGAAATAAGTACTCCGGAAGAGGAGGCAGAGAGAGATAGCTAAGCCGAAAGTTTGCAATTTCGTCAGGCTCACCAAGCGGGAGAGACGGTTTGTTCCCCATAAGCTTATTGAGACTACTCCGATTTGGAACCACAAAGGCAAAGCAACAACTCACGGATGACCTGGTACGGGGTTCATTTTGGGAGAATAGTTTCAAAAAATTTCAGTTCCTGTGTACTATATTCTGATCGTCTGGCTCTCGTTGTCTTTTTTTTTTTCTTGCATGGCTAGCAATATATATCTACTAATTCTGTTGAATTTCGTGTAAGCGCCGTTGGATATGCAGATCATAGAATATCTGTTAGGAATAAAGAGTGTCAAAGATCGCCACACCAATCTCAAGAACTAGAACGGTTCTACAACTTTGGATGTTGTGGATCACTGTCCCAACGGATACCTAACTAAAAATCATGGAAATCTGAGAATTTTTTTACAAGCTGGTGTTTGTTAAATCCAATTGCGATGGGGGTGTTTGTTAGATCCAATTGCGATGGGCCGAATCTGAACCCGAGTCACCTCCCAGAGTCCCAATAAGTGGTTTTGGAACTAAAAATATATCAAGGTCGACCCTGTTTGGCTCCAAGAGGTATTTTTTTTGTATCTATATGCTTAGTCCTTTTTTTTTTTTTTTTATAAGCAATAAGATTTTATTAAGAAACTCGATAAATGATACATGCATCGAGGGAAAGTCAAATATACACTTCAAATATTGCAGTCCATATAAGACCTTGGCAAGAGAAAAGGAAAAAAGCAAAAAGATACATTCAATGATAATTGAATAAGCCTCAGACTAAAAGGCCATCCAACCATCCTCCCAGAATCAGCTGTTGGAAGTCACCAAAAATCAGCAGAGTAGACTCCTTTGGAAACCATAGACATCTTCTTCAGACCTTTGGATCAGATATATAAATGTGATCCTTTGAGAAAAGCATCTTGAGTTAATTTCCTTTAAGAAAAGCAGCTTGAGGAAATCATTGGACTTGAAAGAGTAGCAGAATTCAGTAGAGTAGCCGAATTCCACCACTTATCCCTTCAGAAATGAGTCTCAATAAATCAACATTCCAATCATCCTTCAGCTCCACTCCATTAGACACAAAATTGCAGTAGCAATTCCATTAGAACGTTAAGTCTCTCCATCACAGATAGGTTTCCAGCAATATCTCCCACAAGCGCCATCCCAAGACTCAGCTAAGATAACAATGAGGTGGCGCCACAAATCACAATCATCCAGCAACAGAAGGATATCCTCATTAACATTAACAGACGTCACCATAACAGGGTGACCACCTTGAGACAGAGAACAACAACATTCAAATTAGAATTGATGGTCCTCCAAGGATTGAAAGCTTAGTGGCTTTTTAAAGATAAGCAGCATCTTGACATCTTGACCAAAGCTTTTAGATCTCCAGCGCCCTCTTAGCCCTCCAAAGACTTAGGAGTTGACAAGAGGAAGCGTCCATTCTAACAAAATGCCTATGACATACAAAATGCTTAGTCCGTCATTACCAAAAAAAAAAAACCATTTTGGGATCACATTTCTTGAATGGTGATAATGCTGCCTCGTTACCTTCCATATAGCTTCATATGAGAGAAACAAATAATATCGATCGACCAAAAGAATCATATAATAACATGTTAACAAGCAAGGATTTAGAAAAGCCTGCGGGGTGGTCAAGGCATGTGAAATCGCGCTCTCCTTGGGAACGATATACCCCCTCCTACACTGGATTGAACAGTAGTATTCCTCGAAGATATAATTACAACGACCTTCGAGCTTTCTTCTTTGTAGCGAAGTAAAATCACGAACCAATGTGCTTTTCCGACACTCAATAAATGTAATGAGAATGGAAAGCAATAGTAGCATTTGTACAAGTGTACAGCTCTCAAAGTTAGTGGAATCAAAGTTGTATCTGGTACTAGTATTTTTCCTGTTTAGCCGCATAGGTATATGAAACATATAGAGGACAATAATGTAGGCAATGTTAGAGCATCTGCACCTGTGTGTGTCATTTTCCCATTGCCATTTCTATTCTTGGCTAACGAATAGTGCCATTTTGTAAATTAAAAAAAAAAGGGGGCAATGGCGCTATACTCCTCTATATATGCCATTTTGCCACTCTCATTTTTCTCCCTCTCAATATAAAAAATGGTAACTTTGCCATAAATTTCCTCATATTTGGCAAATAAAATGGCATGTCATAGAAACTTTTCACTTTGAGTTTGTGGGTGTGGGGTGGTAGTTGACATTTTTGAGAAAGGGCAACAAATGTGCCAAATTTAGCAACCAGTGTGGATGCTCCTAGTTTCTTTAGGGATAAGAATACATTCCTAAAATCTCCGCTGTGGAGTCTGATTTGTTTCCTCATAGAACGGGATGTACATGATTTTGATAATGGAAGTGGAATACATCTACATACAATGAGGCGAAATTAAGTATATTGTTTTTCGGTCTAAGTTGAAAAATATATTCTTCAAACTTTAGCCACTCAAATTCCAACTCTCATTTGTGTGAGAATCAAGGGTAGCCCAAATGATAAGATGCTCCATCTTGAGCTTCCTGAGTTCGGTTCTCTCGTAGGGTCTCATTGCCTACATTTGTAGATTAGGCAAGTATTGGTTCCTTGCAAAAAAAAAAAATTCTTTTGTGCTAACTATTCTTTGAATTCATGACATACGACTTAAAGGCACTTATTAGTTTAGGAGGACCACATTAAAAGCATCGTTTTCTTTTTGTTCCTTTCTAATTTACATCTTCACCATTGTAAACAACAATTCCAGGATAGGGCTGTAAACAAGTCGAGCCGAGCCAAGCTTTGTCAAGCTCAAGCTCAAGCTCGGCTCAAGCCTTAACGAGCCGAGTTCTTATCGAGCCGAGCTGAGTCATTTCCTAAACGAGCTGAAAACTATCGAGCTCGAGCTCAGTTCGTTTACTAAACGAGCAAAGCCTTAAGGAGCCAAGCCGAGTCAAGCTCGAGAGCTGCTCGATTTATTTACAGCCCAACTCCAGGATCTGGTATACAAGCTCTCCTTCTCGGAATTTATGTACCACATATGAAGGGAACGGAACACTCGAATTTTTCAAAGGGTTAGTCTGACCATGAATCAGTTGATTGCTAAGATTAATTGAGAATGATGTTAGAGCTTAGCTCATTTCGTGGAGGGCCGTCAAGAGAACTATAGTCAATCGTCTTATCGATCTGTTGTAATTGGTCCATTAGTCATAAGGACAGTTTTCATTGAACGGTTCAAAAAAAAACTGCTCAGATGAAGCCCTTCTCGGTAATTTTTTTTTTGCTGATTTCTTGCGTGTACCCTTAAAATCACGTTCTACACACATTGAGCAGCTCGGATTTTCAAAATTTGATCGGAAAATAAGAGTCCCGCATTTTAACAAAATGAGGGATCCCTTACTTGAATATATATATATATATATATATATATATAATCACTCGAATTTTTTTTTAAACTTCAATTGGATTAGTTTTAGAGCTTTGGAATTCTCGTGATGTCACTTGTGCAACACCAAACACGCTCCCTAGCTTTATGATGAAAACTAATGGTTGTTGAATATATATCCATAAAATTAACTTGCACAAAGTGAATGGGTCATACTGCAAACTGAAATAATTTCTTAAGGGTAAAACCGGAATAATAAATGAGAGTAGTTGGAAAGGTTTCTCCATTGACGACTTAACTAGTACTCCCTCCCTCTCAAATTTTTTGTCGTCCGGTCCGCAAAACGGAGTGTTAAAAATAATACAATTTTTGCAAAAAAAATTCAAACTTTTTTCACAAATTAAAAATACTCATTGATGATGGCAATTGGCAACACCAAATTGGACTGGCAACTCACTTAGTCACTTTGTCCATTTGTGGGTTATTCTCGAGTCTACCTAAATGACAGAACAGTTCATATGTTAAATCTATTAAGGGCAACGTCAAACCCTACTCCCCCAATTTCTAGCCTGTCAGTTTGGGACCTTTTGGTTTGTCCAAAGGATACCATGTTGGCTCTGTCTTTTTTTTTCAGAATTAAAAACATATTTTTTCTGTTGGCCAAAAGTCGTGCCTCGCCTCGTACTTGCCAAAAGTCTTGAGAAGCTTTTGGTCTAGGATTCGACTTCTACTTGCGTGCTATTGATTCTTGTGTTAAACCTCTGTTGGTGAACGTTGAGCCGGAGAGGGAGTTCGAAAAGGGTTGACCTGGGAGGGAACAATATATAATCAAAAACTTTTCTCAAGCTTCAAGTGCTTTTTAATTCTTGCTCTTAATTTTGTGGGATCTTTTTCCAACACTAATGGCGCTTTGGATATGCAGACCATAGAATATCTGTTAGGAATAAAGAGTGTCAAAGATTGTCACACCAATCTCAAGAACCAGAACGGTTCTACAACTTTGGATGTTGTTGATCACTGTCCCATTAATAGAGACCTAACTAAAAACCATGGAAATCTGAAAATTTTTTACAAGCTGGTCTTTGTTAGATCCAATTACGATGGGCAGTATTTGTTAAATCCAATTGCGATGGGCCGAATCTGAACCCTAGTCACCTCCCAATAAGTGGTTTTGGAACTAAAAATATATCAAGGTCGATCCTGTCTGGCTCCAAGAGGTATTTTTTTTTGCTGAGTTACAGATACACTCATGCGCAGGCAAAGCTATAAATGATAGCTACACACTCTTTCAATCAAATTATTAACGAAGTACTGTTTCAAGGAAACTTCAAAGTTAGCAAAGTGGGATTACCATCCTGTTGTGCCTCTTGTATGGCTCCCATCACGAGCCCAAAAAGTGATTCGAATCGTTTATTATATTTTTTCCGGCTTGTTGAGTCTGTCACGTACATAAAAAAATCACATTGTCAAACATCGATATAAGCATGACCGGAATTCTATATGTCACTTAAAATTAATGACTAGTATGATTTTTGAGAATTAATTAACTTCATGATAAAATTGTTGAAATCATTTGACTGCCGATTTTCAATATGTGTGATTTTTTATGTGCACAAGAAAATCGATGAGACATGCACATTGAACTGCTTGGATCCCTTTTTGGGCCCAAACGGGTCTATATGAAGAGCAATGTTGTGCTTGAGGCACAGTCTTGAAGTCACGACACAACTAGGGGCTCTCGCGAAACCTTTGGTATGATATTGAACTCCCAACCGTGTACTATCAATTTCTTTGTTGGTCCAATTCTATATAGGATTTAGCCTCTGGTTTCAATTGGACCCTCCATTAGTGGACAATGGAATTGAACCCTTTGTTGAATTTTTAATAAATTGTGTTGCCTACCAACAACAACAAAAAAAAAAAAGGAATCAAACCCAAATTAGTTTGTTAATCAATCAACTTATTATCAGATATTTGGGGAGTTGCATCCAAAAAAATTGGAGTAAATAAAAAAAACAAGGACAAATTTATGTGATCCGGAACACTTATTTCTCTTTTTGAGACATTTTTGGGTTAACTTTTCGAGGTACTTAGCATTAAGGAAAAATTTCAAAATGGCACCTGAACTTTGCACCAAATGTCATAGAGACACCTGAATTTAAGTTTATTTCAATTAAACACATGTACTAACAAAATTCCCAAATTTAGACACCTGAACTTAAGTTTATTTCAATTAAACACTTGTACTAACAAAATCCCCAAATTTAGACCCCCATCGTTATACTTCGTCCCAAAAATTGCTGACATGACATCTCCAACCCGTTTAAGTTGCCCTATTATACTGTTTCCAACAGAGGACGATGAAGTTTGCCTATGGGTTTCACTTGGGTGTATCCTCCCTTGTTGGAAACATGTGCAATGGGACAACTTAAACAGGTTGAAGATGTCATGTCAGCAATTTTTGGGACAAAGTATAACGGCGGTGGTCTAAATTTGGGGATTTTGTTAGTACAGGTGTTTAATTGAAATAAACTTAAGTTTAGGTGACTAAATTTTGGGATTTTGTTAGTACATGTGTTTAATTAAAACAAACTTAAGTTCAGGTGTCTCTGTGACATTTGGTGTAAAGTTCAGGTGCCATTTTGAAATTTTCTCTAGCATTAATTCTTATTACCTAGCATTGATGCTTATAACTTTCAAAGACACTTAGGTGGTGTTCCACTTTTTATAAAATTTTTCTTTTCAAATGGAGGTAATTTTAAACTCAAATATAATGCAAATGAAAAATATTTTTTCAATTTTTTGCACCGTTTTAAAGATCTTAATGAGATCTATCAAATAAGATCTATGTTGATAGAAAAATTATATGTATAAACACATGATTTTTGAACTTAAAATTATTTTCGTTTTCAAAAAGTACTTTTTTTGAGAAACTGGAACGGCCCTAAGTCGAATCAAAGTTCTATCTGAAACATAGAGAGGATAATAATTACCAAAAAAAAAAAAAAGCAAAAACAAATTGAGGATAATAACGTAGGTAAGGTTAGTTAGGGATAAGAATAAATTCCAAATATTTAGTAGAAAATTATGGAGACCAAGTCCCCCAAAGTCAACGTCAAGACCTAGGAGAAAATTATGGAGACCAAGTCTCTCAAAGTCAACGTCTAGACCCATGTTCTCTAAAACAGTTTATTTGTGTGTTTTTAACCGGATGTTCGGGTCATGCTGTTTGCGCGCATTTCGCCTTTGCGCGCATCTCGCCTTATTCTTAAACCCCTAAAGTTAATGACCGGACAAAATTTCTAGTGGTCTCAAGATTTAAAATATTTGGTCTCTAGGATGGAATTTAAACATGCGATCTCACGGAGATCAAATACTTATGTACTTTCTCAAGCCCACTCGACCAAACACCAATGCACTTTGGCTCCGTTTTGATGACCGTCCTCATTTCACACCAAAATCTACATATATATATATATATATATATATATATATATATATACATACATACACACACACACTTAATTACATTGTAATATATATCTGTAGAATGCAGACTGAAGGCTAGATGAATTTGGGGGACCGTTCTATCCATATTTTAAATTTTTATTTAGATTAATTACAGTATTTTTTTTGTCAAAAAGTTCAAAATCATTTATGCTCGCCTGCCGAACGCCGTTTTGAACAACCCCAGACTCCCAACCAATAAATTTTGGACAAATAATGTTCATTTTCGCAATACTAATATTTTGCTTTTAAAATAGATTGCGATACACGAGATTGTATGCAAATATAAATATAGAAGAGAGGAAAGTCCACTTTCACCCCCTGTGGTTATCGCCATGTGCGGATACCCCCTTGTGGTTTAAAACTGACCACATAACCTACCTGTGGTTTTGAAAATGTGCGGATAGACCCCCTGCCGTCATGTTTTCCATCCATTTTAACGGAGGTGTATCTCACACATCTTTAGAATGTAATCTGAGTCGTTCATAATGTATTAAATAAAGAATAGAGTATCTCTGTAAAAAATCATCTCGATCAGGCATCAATAACCCAGTAATCTAATTTTTTGTAAATTCAAATTTGAAATTTTAACTTCATAACAAAATCGATTTGACCATGAGCTTTTCATTTTTTGATTGACTTGAATTTTGGCATAGGCGTAGTACTCGTCAAAATTTACAATATCAACGGTTTGGATTTAATTTTTGGTATGCAGGATGGTGTGGTTAGATTTAAAAAAGAAGAAGAATCAAGGGACGTGATGGGGGTATAACGGTCTTTTAATGTTGTGTCCGTTAAAATGGATGGAAAACATGACGGCAGGGGGTCTATGCGCACATTTTCAAAACCACAGGTAGGTTATGTGGTCAGTTTTAAACCACAAGGGGGGTATCCGCACATGGCGATAACCACAGGGGGTGAAAGTGGACTTTCCTCTATAGAAGAACATATCATTAATTCATTATAGTTGAATAGGTTGATAAAAAATATAGTACTCCATATATAGATTACAATCTTTTGGTACTATTTTTACAATTTATGTTGGCAAAATTAATATCGTTTTCTATATGTAACAAACTTTCTTATGACCCGCCCAACCCTGAAATTATGCGTCCGTTCCTGATAGAGGTTGAATCGGCGTCTATCTTGCAAGAGTTATTTGGTTACAGGTTAGAACCACTACCCATAGACACCATGTGAGGAGCCTTAGAGAACTAAACTTGCATCTACCTCTCTCTAACATAAAGAACAAAACTCACAGAATTAAGATTTGGTGGTCTCGGTGAATCAATCTCTCTCACTTAGGGAGTTTATGATATGGGATAGCCTCAACCTAAGGGAATTTCTTGACTAGCTAGGAATCTTTGTTGATGTGGTGTAATTTACTATTTTACGCTCGCACTTCTGTTGCACAAATTAACTCTTGTTCTCTTAGTTTTATATCGATCGTTCCAAAGTACCATAAAAAAAGGGGCAAATTTTCGTAGTCATCCCTGTAGTTTTACGGTTGTCTCACTTTCGTCCCTCTAATTTCAAAGTGCTCCAATTTCGTCCCTGTAGTTTGTTTTTACGTTCCAAATTGGTAAAATCGTTAACACTGTTAACGAAACTAACGGAAAAAAAAATAAAAGTGTTCTAATTTTCAATTTGTTTGAACTGGTGCAAATATCTTATATTTCTGATCATTTTATCTTAAATGGTCATAATGGATTTTTGGCTCTAAGGCCTTTCAAGAGCACCCTAAGAGAGCCCTGAAACTAAATAAGAAGTCTTAGGGTGCTCGTAGAAAGGCCTTAGAGCCAAAAATTCATTACGACCATTTAATAAAATGATCAAAAAAATAAGATCTTCGCACCGGTTTAAATGGATTGAAAATTGGAAAACTTTTTTTTTTTCCGTTAGTTTCGTTAACGGTGTTAACGTTTTTACCAATTTGGAACGTAAAATAAACGACAGGGACGAAATTAGAGCACTTTGAAACTAGAGGGACGAAAGTGAGACAGCCGTAAAACTACAGGGACGACTACGAAAATTTGCCCTAAAAAAGGAAGAACAAAACTCGAAACTTTGGTGTATGGAATAAGAAGTTGGTATCTTGTTCCAGAAAACGTGAATACATACTTATACAGAACAAGGTGGCTCTTGAGTTGTATAGAGGAATCGAATCAATACAAGAAACTCTCACAATGAATTCTATGTATTGAATTCTGCCATAACGAAAAAGTGTGTGCTCGTCACACCGAAGCGTGTGTTGTAGACTTATTGTTGAACACATTTGTGCCCCAGTCACTACACTTTTTCTTCTTTTTTTCTCAATTTTCAATGTTGAGTTACGATAGTTAAAACTAAAATTACATTTGATTAGGTTTTTATGCAATATATTTCTCTTATGACTATTCTTTTGGTTTTGCTTCAAATTTTTTTGCGGGCCAAATTAAAAATTTTGGGAAAAATACTGGACATTCTCATCATATAGAACTAGCGTCATTCCCATTCGATACACGGGACAAACAACAAATTTTGTGTGAGCTCGATAATTTGTATCAGAATCACACAAATATTTTGTCTTGTGCATCCAACGGGAACGACGCTAGTTGATAGAAAAGGGACCCGGGGTGCATGCTGTCCCTCAGGAACAACATGAGCGTTGGGCCAATCCGAGCAGTCCATGCTCGGCAATGGATGACTCAAATTGCAACAAATGTTAAATCAAATTAAATTACTTCAAAAAATTAAATCAAATTAATTTGTAACAAAAAGATCAAATATTGTACCAGTTCAATGCATGGGATAAAAAATTAACATTAGCTTTTTTCGACCCAGTGTATCAAACAACGCTATTGATAAAAAATATAATCTAATATTTTTTTGGTCTCATGTTCGATGTACATTAGCATTAGTCTTATTCTGTACACTGAAAGACATATGTATGGTGTAAAATAAATTTAAAATACCACGTGACGGTACCACTGCAGGAACACAAAAAAGTTTTCCCTCTCTCTCCCCCCCCCCCCCCCCACGTTCTCCGCCCCGCCGCCCCACACCCCCCCCCCCCCCCTTAAGATTTTTCCTCCCCCACTCCCACATTCTGCCCCACCCCACCATTTAGGATTTTTCCTCTCCCTCCCCCTCCCCCAACTCCCACGTTCAACCCCACACCCCCCCCCCCCCCCCCCCCCCCCCCCCCCCAAACACGTTTTTCTCTCTTTCATTTTTTTTTTTTTTAAAAACACTCTAAATTATATGAATTTTAAGGGTTGGGAGCCTTTTGACTCCAACTACATTCCTATAGTATATTTATTGTAGATAGATGACTCTTTATTCCAAAGAATATGAATTCTATGGTAATTAGATTTATAGAGTACGTAACTTTGAGTATTATGCTTACAGATGTTTGTATATTTGGTGTTTAGTGGATTTTTTTAGTTTGTTGTCAAAATATGTATTTAGGATTAAAAATTGGGCTCAAAGAGTAGCTAGAATTGAAAAAAGCGTAAAAATAAAATTTGAGTTAAACAAACTGTAAACAAGACTAAAATTTTTATCCATTTTTAGTCAATTGTTCTTAGTTTTTGGTCTTAATATATTTTTAGTTTTCCGATTCCTCTCTCAAGATAAATACTAACTGATTTCTAAAAAATTCGACTTGAATGTAAGAAAAAACTGGAAAAAGGACAAATAAAAATACAATTATTGGTTCAAGAAAGACCCATCTGAAATCGCATCGGAAATTTTTATGCATTAAAGTGAACCTGACAACTAAAACACATAAAGAAAAATAAGTGAACGAGATTAAAAGTACGGTTTCTCTATAGTTACCACAGCGGGTTGACGATGGTGTCCTGCACGAGCCCAAAAAGAACTGTATGCCGGCCTTTTCCTCCCATGTGATTGACTGATGTGAATTGTTAAGGCAAATTGACCCCATTACCCTTTTTCCCCATCTGAGATGCACCATTACCCTTTTTCCCCATCTGAGATGCACCTCCTTCTTTCTTTCCACAGCTTCAGTGTGAATATTTTTTTTTGACTTTCGAAATAAAGTTAGAATGATTTCGGTGTCCCAAGTCATGTTGGAGACACCGTAACTTCTGGCATAATAAAATCATTATGAGCATAACCAAAACTCATTACAAGCATAACAAAAAAATAATAAGGCATAACATGTTATGCCTTGATTGGGTTTGGTTATGCCTTGGTTGATTTTTGGATATATTCCTTGGTTATGCCTTGTTTGGATTTTGTTATGCTTGTAATACGTTTTAGTTATACTCATAATGGTAAAATTATGCCAAAAATTACGGTGCCTCCAAAATGACCGGGACACCATAGCATCATCCTAAAGCTATTTTACCATACAACGCTGCTAATCACACAGACATTTGCGTACAGATTGTGCACAAAATTTATTGTGGGCAAGGATGGAGCCAGGGAGGGGCCAGTAGGGGCGGTCGCCCCTACAAGAAGAAAAAGAAACACTAGTATTATATGTATAAAAAAAATCCTACAAAAGTATATAGGCTCGCCCCTGTGTAGAATTTTGAAAAAAAAATATAATCGTAACCTTTGAACGACGAGAATACCAAAATTAATTACTAAAGGCTAAAATATAACAAAAAATTAAGACTATAGGGTTAATATTGTGAATATTCAAGTAATAAACTTCCACCTTTCGTTAAATGAGTTTAGTATTTTACAGTTTTTTTTTCGCTAAAATCTCAATGGCACACCAAATCCCCTCTCTCTCTTGGCACACACATCCCCAATTGTTAAGACTTCAAAGGCAATTTCAAGAAAATAGAGACAGATGAGAAAAGATTTTGGAAACCCTAAGTAATTTTGGTGAAATTTAAGTTGTAGGTATGTCTTTCCCCAATTGTTTTTCTAGACTTCTCCTAATTTTTTATTTTTTGATTGATAAAATTAAGTAACATGAAAGCCCATGTATCGAATTCATCCAATTGTGATGAATGAAAAAAAAAAAAAGAAGATAAACAAATACATCAAGATCGATCCCTTTAGTTAAACCGATTTATGTATTTATGTTATTTTGAGTTTTGATGTATTTACGTGATTATGCATGTGTATTTATATTTTTTTCCTCGCATGCACAATCGCCCCTGTGTGGTGAAATTCCTGACTCCGTACCTGATTGTGGGGTCTATCAGTGGTTCCACACAAACGATCTAATCCGTTCATTAAATGTAAATTATTTTTTCAAAGGTTCCCATGAAAAATCAACTCAATCCGATACTTATAAGTGCTTAATCCATTCATCCAACATTTTATTCAAATTTTCGACTGTATCCATAGGTATCAGATTGAGATGATTTTTCGCGAAGACCTTTAAAAAAATGTATATTTAATGAACGACTTGAATTATTTGTGTGAGATCTGTGATGGATTCCACAACAAAATATGTGCCTAATCTGTGTATAATTTGTCTGTGTGGGCAAACTTACTGTTTACCAAATATGGACACCAAAACAAGCTTGCATCAACTTAGGTAATTAATTAGTCATTTTTCCTTTACAAAAAAAGTTCACTACAAATATTGAACCACTGTTATTGAGTTATTTATTAAAATATTATTTTTGCCTTTATAGCTCTCATTATTAAATATCTACTTTTAATTTGGGATCCTGTTGAGCAGATACTTGATTATGACAGTTCTATAAGCAAAAATTAATCATAATCCTATAGAATAAAATTATCAAAAAAATAAGATATTCGCCTCGGGTCAAATGGATTAAAAATTAGGGCACTTAATTTTTTAACCATATTTTTTAATATACAAAAAGTCTAAAAAATTAAGTGGTCTAATTTTTATTCCATTTGAATGGGTGTGAAGATCTTATTTTTTTATCATTTTATCCTAAAGGGTCGTAATTAATTTTTTTCTCTAGAACTATCATAATCAAGTATTATTTGCTCCGCAAGGTCCCAAATAAAAAATAAATACTTAATTGTGATAGCCCTACAGATTAAAATTAATTATGACCCTTTAAGATAAAATGACCAAAAAATAAAATTTTCGCACCGATTCAAACGAATTTAAAATTGGAGCACTTAATACAGTCTAAGAAAAATTAAACAAACAAAAAATGTAAATTTTAATTGATGATAAATAGTGTTGATGTAGTTATGAAAGAAAAAAAAATTGATAGCTAAACCGAAAATATGTACTGTTCATTAAGTAGTTTATCTTCGGTATTTATTAGTGTACCTGAAATGGTGAAGGAAACGAGATCTGTGCACAGCAGCTTGCACAGATACCTTTTTCTCCCGCCTCGGGTCGCGCAAAGATGATCGGAGCCGTTCATTTTGTTCAAAATCTGAAGTGATTTTGGGTGTTTTGTTGACGCCTCTAACGATATCGAACGAAACTCATTTTTTACAGAGACCTTAAACGACATATTTTGAACAAAATGAGTGGCTCCGATCATCTTTGCACGACCCGACCTGGTGCACAACGGCACGAAAAAGGTATCTGTGCATAGCTCTTGTGCACAGGTTGCCGTGCATTCGGTAGCTTTATCTGACGGAAACTAGTTGCAGTAGTAAAGTAGAAATGCTACGTGCAAAGAAAATAGACAAAGAAAAGACCCTTAAAGTGTACATGAACGGCTCAGATGCACTGCACAGTGAATCTGGACCGTTCATGTACACTTTAAGGGTCTTTTCTTTGTCAATATTCTTTGTACGTAGCACTCCTCAAAACAAAAAGTAGGGAAAGTTACTTTTGTGGTAGAATGTGCGTGATTTTGTGGGGAAAATAACCACATACTCTTTTTGTTATTTACGGGAAATGGTGGGTTATTTTCGTCACTTTTGGAGTAGACCTTTTACCTGCACAAGCACTCAAAAAACGTACTCCCTCCGTCCCTTTTTAATAGTCCAGTATTCCATTTTGGGTTGTCCCTTAATAAGTGTCCATTTTGTAAAATTAGTGAGTAAAAGTTGGTGTATTGTCTATTTTGTCCCTAAAAGTATATTCCTTTTTGAAAAGTTAGTGAGGAAAAGTGTAATGATGATGGGTAAGTAGGAAAAATGGAGGAAAAAGCTGATGTGAAAGGTATAATGATGATGTCTTTTTAATAAGTTGGAATTACGAAGTATGACAATTAAAAAGGGACGGAGGGAGTACAAAATTTAAGAGGTAAATGGACCCACTTATAATCTGACGGTAGATTTGGAAAGGAAAAAAACAAATAAATTGACCAAAACTTACACGTGAAAGAAAGGAAAAAACAAAAAAATTGACCAAGACTTACATGTGAAAGAGTTGTGGGCTAAATTTTGAAGCAAAGTTGAATGATTCATAAACACTCTTTCCGATATCAGATTGAGATGATTTTTTACAGGGGCCTTAAACGAAGTATTGTGAACAAAATGAACGGCACCGATCATCTTTGCAGAACCCGAGACGGACGCCAAAGGGATCTGTACGCGGCTGCTGTACCAGTAGCATTTTTGCATGTAAAAGGAAGGAAAAAACAAATAAATTGACCAAGACTTTGTGACAAATACGTTGTACTAATCTTTTCTTTTTTTTTCAAAAGTGAAAAATTTGTATTGATAAACGTTTAACTGCACTTACAACATTATTTGTTTTTTCCTTACCGATATCATATCGAGTTGATTTTTTTACAGAAATTCTTAAAAATGTATTGATGAGCGGTTTGGATCATATTTGTGGGATCCGAGATGGGTTCCATAAAAATGTATGTACAAGATATATGTAAAAATGTATGTGTTTTGAGATTTATTGCTAACGAATACACCAAAATGTTTCATTCCAGGCTTCCAGCCGAGACTTTTCGAACTTTGTCCATTCCATTTCCGTACGTACAACAAGGGTCCCATGTGACCTACGTCCCAAACGTTACGCATACTCGATCCGTGTCCGATAGGGGTTCAAAAATATATAATAGTCAAAAAAAATTTGATCAACTTCTATCAAAATTAAGGGCCCGATTGCTTATCCATTTTTAAAAAAAAAAAAAATTATCACTAGCAACAAATCGCATTCAATAAAAGCCATCCGGCACTTACAATTTCCATCCAAAATAGAAAAAATGAGCTACAACCAAACCCGAGACACTAACGATATCTAATAAACACAATGAGACGAACTTATGTTTAAAACCTAAATGTGAGCCTTAAAATTCTATTCACACCGACAATATAATTCGGCACTAGTAGTGGTTGTTAGAGATTTAGACCTTAAGTCTCCTCCGGATAGTGTAGAACCAAATCAGATATATCAGTTAAAACCGATGGAAATCCCAACCGTGAATTTGCTGTCCCGATTGCTTATCCTTCCTTTGCTCCAGATGACAAAACTACCACACAACGTTCCATTGCTAGGTGGGGTTTCCGGGGAATTACTGCATACATCCCGAGTTATCAGACAATTATATGGGCTAGCTAATTTAGATTCAAGAGAACGGTTTGGAACTAATTAAAGAGAAACCTCTCTTCAAGCTCTACAAAATGTATGGTTTACAGGTTATACATTACTTTACAGATTCAACAAAATGAACGGTTTGGAACGGTTTTGCATAGATACATTATTTTACGAGCTCTATAAAATGCATAATTTGGATTACCAAAAAAATGCTCAAAGGGGGTCCACGGCGGGTGCTGGCGGAAAACCCCCTCTGTTCGGCTAATCCGCACAGAATTTAATCTCATCTTCATAATCTGCTAATGAGAGTTCAAAATCTGAAAGTTGAGTAAAAAAGTATTCAGTACACACTCATTTGCAAATTTCCGTTGCTCATTTTATGAATCTTTTGCCCCATTTTATGAACTTTTGAATTGATCTAATACATTTTTAGCTTGTGTGTTATTCATTGAGCTATTGCTTAAGTCGTAGTGATAGTTTCAAGAATATCTAGGTCCAATTGCCTTAAGGTTAAAAAGGGTTTTTTTTTTTATTTTTTATAATGTTTTCCAAGAAAGGAAAAAAGTGCAATAAGTCTAGCTCCTGTGTGAGCTGACTATTTTCATGGCAATAACATGTTCTATTGTTAGGTAAAGTGTTCTAATTAATGAATTGATTGTGGCTTGATATTTTGATATCTAAGTTATAGGTTAGATGGATGTTCTTTTTAATTGGGAAAAGAAGGTGCATATGTTCATTTTTAACCTAACATCAAGGTATACATTTGGAGTGAGATGGTTGAGCAACCCGTAAGCGGTCAAAAAGGGCGTTCAGGAACTTAGAAAAGAGCTCCTTTATGTTGATTTTAAATTCTTTCCGGATGACGTGGAAACACCGTGGTTTCTGCTGCCTTTCTATTGTGGGCCCCACCGTTTCATTGTAATAATTCGAATTGTTAATCTTGTAGGATCCGCAAAGTAATATACCCACGCAAAAAAATTAGTTTCATCGGACATCAATATATTAGAAATTAAATTTTGCTTTATAAATTAAATGATCTTGAACACTTTAACTTAAAAAACTAGTTATTGTTCGGCTAAATAAGCCAAATGGCTAATTTTTTTGTCCTTATTCAAAAAAAAATTCGTATTTGTTAGTTTTTCGTCAACTTTTGGTGGATTATTACTTCGTCATGACAAAAGGAATCTAGAAAGTACAAAATTATGAATGAAACCCAAATTATTTTGAATAAATACAAAAAAAATTGGTTTATTTTTGTCTTTATTCAAAAGAAATTAGGTTTCGATCATAACTTTTTACTTTTTAGATGCCTCTCGTCAGAAAAATCAATAATCCATAAAAAGTTGATGAAAAACTAACAAATATGAAAAAAAAAGGCATTTAAAAAAATCAAAAATCAATTTGACTTATATAGTTATTGATGTCTGGCCAAACTGATTTTTTGCGTGAATATGTTACTTTGTGGGCCGTACAAAATGAACAGTTCAGATTACATGGACACTTGTTGTTTAAGCTATTGGAGGTGAAACCCTTATTTTCACAATGTATTTATCTCCTAACCTAACCAAAGTTTTTGAATACAACAAAATCACTAAACACGCGAAGTTTCATCAATTTTCACAATGTATTTGTCTCCTAACCTAACCAAAGTTTTTGAATACCAACAAAATCACTCAACACGCGAATTTGTGTGGACTGCGACGCATGACACTAGTATAAGCCAAATAGACCGCGTGCTCACAACGCGGAAAAATTCTTCAGTAGTCCCGGAGTATCACGTGGCATGTCCCACGTGATGCTTCTGGCCAATAAATTATAGCCACCTATGCTAAGTTGGTCAACCCTTGCCCCTCAATCACCTAACGAAAGATGATGACTATGTGTCACCCGTAAAAAATTTCGCTACGTGATTGATTGTGAGTATCACATGGACATGCCACACGGTAGTTCGAAACTATTGAATAATCGCTCCATGACGCGTGACACTAATATAAGCCAAATGTGGAAATTGCTCCATGACGCGTACAAGCCAAATGTGAAAACTGGAAAGATTCCACATGTACGTACTGATCATGTGGCCAGAGTACAGTACAAGACAAAGGACTAATGGATGCACCAATATGTCTCATTTCAGCGAGAAATTTTACAGTGCCGGATGGATACCACGTTAACTGGCTTACTAGTGGCCTAGTAGCCATATTCGAGTCATTTAAAAGTGTAATTGATTGTCCAAATTGAAACACTCTCTTTTCACACTCTCTCTCCTCGTTCTCTTTCTAAATCCGAGTCAATAAAAATCGAAATAGACAGTGCGAATGCACCGAACGGACACCACGTGGTACCTGCTCGGCACTGAAAAATTCCTCCAGCATTCCATCCCAACTTTTGTTGTTTTTCTGTTCCATTTCCGTACGTACATAAGGGTCCCATGTGACCTACGTCGTAAATGTTACGCATACTCGATCCGTGTTCTGCGATGCTTTGAATTGATTATGATAAATATTTGCTGGTCTAAAACTTTCAATAGAGATGCTACATACACTACCATCCATTCACTACATCATCCACTACATCTTTTGTGGGGTTCATTCTGGGTCCCAAAAAAATACAGAAAAATGTCCATAAATTTTAAAATAATATTTTATGGGGTCCTGTAAAAAATCAGCTTCAACGGATATCGGTAAGTATTATTTCTTGATTTATAGGGGCGAAACTGCTCAACTGTACAGTTTCGCCGTTACGAATCAAGAAATAATACTTATCGATATCCGTTGGAGCTGATTTTTTACAGGGTCCCATAATATATTATTTTAAAATTTATGAACATTTTTCTGTATTTTTTTGGGACCCAGAATGAACCCGACAAAAGATGTAGTGGATAGTGTAGTGGTTAGAGGTAGTGTACCTAGACTTATTGCTTTCAATAGGTAGTGACAGATCCAAAAATATATCTTATAGTGGGGCACCTATTAATCATAATGGCGAAAGTTTATTTTTTTTAGTCAATCACAGTAAGATCGTACAAAATTAAAGCATGCATTACTAATTACAAAAGCTTATAAACACATAGTTTAAGTTAAATTAGGTAAAAATGAACACACAACTTCTGACAAATTTTTTAAAATATGTTTTAAATGACAACAAATTTTAGAAAGATAGAGCTAGTTTTGTTAATGCCTTTATTTTAAAGTATTTCTCTCAGACACTTAAAAATAAAGAGAATCAAGAAAGAATAACTCCAAATAAACAAACAACTTGTAAAGTAACAAGTATAAATGCACCATATGATGAAATTGAGGCATAAAACTAATTATATATGTGTATTTTCGGGATATATACAAGTGTGTATATTTATATATTAGTACACTTTCAAAATTATGCTAATTTATACATATATATTTTTTAAAAATATTTTAATTTCGAATGGGGACACGCGTTGGAGTGGGGCACGTGTAGATTTGTCCCTGCCTATAGGGGTCCAAATATAGTTGAAAATTTTATGCTTCAACATAGATGATAAAGAAGAAGAGGAGACATTCTTTTTTCTATGATTTAATTTTTCGGCTTTAACACCAATCTCTGGAAGAAGCTTCTTTTTGGAATATTTCTTTTCGACCTTCTCAATCTCCTTGACAATTTATGACAGAAATGTATTACAGAGAGCCCACAATCAGAGGCACTGCAAGTATTGGTGCCTTGGGCAGTACAGAACTCCAAATCCATAAGATACATTTGTTTTGCTTCAATTTTTATGCGGACCAGGTTCGAGTCTCCTTCATTCCCAGGCAAGACTAAGGTTCGAGTTTTGTCAGTGGCAAGGGAATGGAGGATTTGTTCCCTTGTCATCTTGTACCTATGTGATGTTGTGGTGATGGCCTGTCCTCACGGACAATGGTTATGGCTTGAACCGGACATTCCACAATGGATAGAGAGCCCCTATGATCACGCCCAATGGGGGTTGCTACGCTGGTCACCCCCTGCCACCCTTTTTTCCGGTCAAAAAAAAAAAAAAAACTAAATTTTTTTTGGGAAAGTTTCCAGACATTCTCGTCATAAAGAATGACTTTATGTTTAATCTTCTTAAAAATCGATCTATTATTTCAAAGAATATGAATACGATGGTAATTAATTTGATTATGGAGTAACGTTGAGTGTAACCTAAATTAGCTTCTTTTAGCACTAAGATAAGAAACAGTTTGATTAGAAAGGGTATATACGTACTCAGTGCCATGGTTTTTTTTTCTTCAGTTTGTTGTCAAAATATTTAGGATTAAGAATTCAAGTCGATGAGATCGAAGAACTGAAAAAGTATGAAAAGATGAATCAAGTTGAACAAAACGCAAAAACGCCTCAATTTGGAAAAAGTTCCTCCTTTTTTTTTTAACCATTTCTTTCATACAAAATATCAATTTGTGGCAGTACTACTTCATGTATTCGTTAAGAAACGTTGTCCTCGACAAAGAAGACCTATAATTCTATTTCATATCATCTTTGTGCGATACAAGGTGATCAAGCTTCTTTTTAATTTGGTGGAAGCAGTGGCGGCGGAGCCAAGATTCAGACACGAGAGTCACACCATTAAATTGAAATCTAATTTCATATTGTGCAGAAAAAAATATGGAGAAAAAGATTAAATAAAGTCACAATTATGTTTTCGTGGGTTTTTTTTTTCCAAAGAAATAAAGGTTTGGTTCAACTCTTTTAAGGTATGCAGATGCAAGATGTTAAGATATTGATTTTTCTTTTTCTGAACCTACCATTCTCTAAATTGCATTTTTTATAGTATTTGTACAAAGTTTTAGTTTTTGTTACATACCTGTAAATACCTAAATGAACCACATTAGTCTATAAAAGAAATTATGTATCCAAATGGGCCATGGGAAATTTATTATCTAAATGGGTCACGTTCCTTTTCAATTAGTGGAAAAAATTACAAATCGTGTGGGAAGTTATGCAAAAAAAATGAGAGAGAGAGAGATAGAGAGTGTGTGTGTGTGTGAATGTGTGTGTTTGAAAAACGGAAAAACATATAGTGTGCCAAGGGATTCAAACTACGGTGGAAATCACACTGGTACGCTACAAGGGGGGACTTTACCACTATACCACAGCATGCACTTGTGTAGAATTCTTCAAGTGTTTATATTTAACCTTTCTATGAGTTTTTTTTTTTGTATTTTGGAAACGGGGTGGCACGTCCTCCGTCTTAGGTCCGCCCCTCGATTGAAGATTATTAGAGGAGAGAAACCTAGTGAACCACTGGTCAAGAAAAAAAGTCCTTCGGGGACATCTAATAAAATTGGAATGAGGTGTGGTATAATTGAGTTCACTCATTAATTTGTTGCTGATCGTTACTCCTACTATATTTTTGGACTGATATTTGTCCTATCTTCCCTTGTGGTGGTAGACAACTGGAATCTCCTTCACAGAAATGCACGTTTTATCAATGTTTTGTTGTGGTTGGTTTCATTAATGTTAGGTACCCAAAAAACTCATTCAAAAAGTACCCCGAAATAAAAAAAAATCAACAGTAGACCTCTTAAAAAGCGGACTCCCCTTTTTAAGTACTCCCTCCGTCCCAAATTCTTTATCCGGTCTACAAAACGGAGTGTTAAAAATAATACAATTTTTGCAAGAAAAAATCAAAAAATTTTCAACAACTTACTAGATATTAATGAGTATTTTTAATTTGTGAAAAAAGTTAGATTTTTTTTTGGAAAAAATTGTATTATTTTTAACACTCTATTTTGCGGACCGGACAAAGAATTTGAGACGGAGAGAGTAAGTTATTTGGGTACCTAGCATTGCTTGGAGGCTTTGCCTATATAAGAAGGTCTAGTATGCCGCTTTGATTTCATAGCAGTTTTTTCCTTTCTTATTACTTGTTTCGAGTGGTCAGTCAAATATTTCTAGTCTTTCCTTATTATTAAAGGAAAAAAATAGTTAAATATTACTATTTCGATCGATATGAGCGGGACAGAAGAAGTGGCGAAAAGGCTCTATGAAGCCTGCTTGAGTGGGAGTGTCGAAATGTTAAAAGCATTGATTGAGAAAGATCCACTTATTCTCGACCGAGCTAGCTCAACCGAGTGCTTCTCCAGTGACACCCCCTTGCACGTAGCGGCATTGCGCGGTCATTTGGATTTCACGAATGCCCTTCTGAGTCTGAAACCTACACTTGCCGCCGAGTTAGACTCACGACGGTGTACGCCCCTTCACTTGGCTTCCACCGAGGGCCACTTCAAGATTGTACACGAGTTGTTACGGGTGAACCCCAACGTCTGCATCGCTCGTGATCAAGATGGTACTAATGTTGTTTTTCACTCTCTTTAGTAATAGCAGTTTTTCTTCTTTTTTCTGTCTAACAAAGCGAAGTCGTTGCTTTCCGCATTAAGATTCTTGCAAACATCAACTCCAAATATAAATGAGCACCCAATTCAAAATTAAATAAACACCCACCCAACACATTAGCCCAAAAATCAATCCATTTGAATAACCCAATACAGCCCATTACAATCCCAATAGCCCATAACAAATAAAAAACGGAAAAAGAAATGAAGAAAAAGAAAGAAGGGAGTCGTTAGAACAGAGGAGTACCCCTCTCTGGACTTCATACCACTGATATCATTGCTAATGAAGCTATCATGCAACGGTTTTAATTGTAATATCTTATGTATTTTGTTGCTTTTGAGTTGTGGATATGAAACACAATAATATATACTCTCTCCGGCCTCATTCTTTAGTTCCTTTTGAGAGTCCCTGCCACTTTTTAACTGATTATATCTTGTAATCTAAAATTTTTTAGGTGATTTTGAAAATATTGTTTAAGAGAGCTCATTAAAATCTATAAAACAATATCCATATTGCATATAAATAGTACTCTTACCAATTAAAAATTATAATTAATTTTTTATCCAATTGAGATAGAACGAGAGACGAAAGGACGAAGATGGAGGGAGTAATCAATATAGCACATGGTCGTTAAAAATAGGCAAGTAAATTGTGTAAAGATTCAGCTGTTGTGTACGACAAATGATTAGTTAATTACAACAAATAGGTCATTGGGCTCCTATAGTTACCAGGGCGCACAGTTAGCTCAAGGTCGTCTAGGTCTTGGATTCAGACGGATGGCCCCTAATAATGACCGCGTCGTTTCGAGTCAAAAATAAATTTATAAAAACTTGAAGTTAACTGCTACTCCGTAGAATAGTGGTCAAGATCGAGTGTCGATCCGCAGGGACTGGTCGGCTAAGTTGCTATAATTTCGATTAACTTTCAGATTAATTCGGAAGGGAAAAGATTGATTGATTTGGATTGTTTTGGATTGCTTTGAGTAAGCTAATTAAACTAGAGCAATTAATTAAAAAGGTTTGAAAACGATGGAAAGAAATATCTAGAGTTTAGAATCCACCCCGATCGCATAACCCAATATGTTGCATAGACCGGATTAATACTCGAATCGCAAATCACTATTGCTAGGGCTTGCAATCCCTACCGATAGTGGCCAAGTAGATTTCTACAATCCGCCAACCGGCATGGACTATCCCATTGCACAAACCGTCTCACTTGCGCAATTTGGCCGCCTAACGGCACGGTGCGTCTCACGAGCATAACCCATCTCAATCACCCGAATTATAGACAACGAAAACCAATATGTGACGGTATTTGAAAACCATGGATACAAATACTCAACCGATAAAAAGAATTAAAATCATTCCATTGATATGATAGAATGAATTCTAAAACACATAATCCGATTCGAATAAAAATCCTAATCTATGCAAATACAAAGTTATTTGACACGGGACTTCATCTTCCCCTAGAGAATGGAGTTAGCCGGTCATGGGCTCTGAAGTCTTGTTCTCTGATGAAATTTCGTCCACGGTTGAGAGCCCTATTTTCCACGTCCAAAGTTCGGCAGTGAGTTTCCATTGTTCATATAGGGTTTTAGTCATTAATTACACAATAGGTCCTTGAACTTTGTGCGATAACAAATTAGTAATCCAATTTTAAAGCATTCTGCGCTTTAACCCCAAACTTTATTAAACTCTTCTTTTTTATTCAATATCTCGGACAACGAGCTGAGTAACATATAAACAAAATAGAGGCAAAAAAAATATCAAGTAACAAATATAAATGACTAACGAGTGTAGTTTGGATAGAGGTGTCAAACGGGTCATGCCGTGCCGGCACGGCCCATTTAACTCCGTGTTTCGTGCCGTGCCACGTCGGCCCGCTTATAGTATTTACTCAAATCGTGTCGTGCCGTGCCAGCCCGTTTACTTAAATCGTGTCGTGTCGTGCCGTGCCGTTTGCCAATCGTGTCGTGTCGTGCCGGCCCGTTTTCTTAAATCGTGTCGTGTTGTGCCCAACTGTTTTCTTAAATCGTGTCGTGTCGTGCTGTTTTCAATCTCGTCGTGCCGTGCCATTTTCGATCGGGTCAAGACTTGTCGGCTTGTTTACTTAATCGTGTCGGGTCGGACCGTGCCGTTTTAAGTCGTGCCATTTTAAATAAATTCCTTTCATATTAAATTACTTTTGCACCATAAATATTTTGATAAGTTTTTTTAATTTTACTTGTTAACTTGTAATGTTAAATTTACAAATCAAAGGTCCAAAGCCTATTCAATAACAAAAACAAAGCAAATATTTTTTACCTAAATAAAAATTGATAATTTTTTAAAGGTAAAAAATTAATTTTTTAAAAACATGATTTTTTTTAAGAAATTGTTTTTTTTAAAATTAAATATCTTAGATGTTTAAAGGTAAACAAATATTTTTTACCGAATAGAAATTGTTTACTTTTTTAAATTAAAAAAAGCCATTTGGCTTATTTATTTATTTTTTTGTTTTTCTGTGCCTCGTGCCGTGCCCGTGTCGTGCCGTGCCGTGCCTGTGCCCAGCTAAAACTGTGTCGTGCCGTGCCGCTCTTGTCCACTTTCCGTGCCCGTACCCGTGTCGTGCCCGTCTATGACCGTGTCGTGCCGTGCCGCGGACCCACTAAGACCGTGCCGTGCCAGGCCAAAACCTTGCTTGTAACGTGCCGTGCCGCCCCGTGCTCGTGCCATGCTCGTGCCGTGCCCGTGCCGTGCCGTGCCAGCACGGCCCATTTGACACCTCTAAGTTTGGAGGGCTAAAATATCAATATTTCGGCACTTATCATCTAACTATTCACATCGCTCATTCAAGCCACCTAAGTTTAGTTAATATATTCTAGAGGTTACTCCACCTATTACCATTTGGTTTTAGGTTGGAACCCTCCAAGAAATCTATCATGGTATCAGAGCTAGGTCTGAGGTGGCCTCACCTCTCGTGGGAAAGTCTCTGTCATCTCTGTTGCCCGAATCAATCGCTCAGCTCCTTACAAGTCTAACACTCCCTCTCACGTGCATCTGGATGCATGTGAGAGGGAGTGTTAGACTTGTCCCATTGGATGCACGTGAGAGGGAATGTTAGACTTGTCCCATTGTCATCCAACATACCTATGAATGCACGTGAGAGGGAGTGTTAGACTTATCCCATTGTCATCCAACATACCTCTGCCCAAAAAAAGAACTTTTGCAATCGAAAATTGGAAAATGTGAAATGTTTTTAGTAAGAGTTTTCTGCAAAACAAAAATTCCAACAGGTAGAATCCCTCTCCACTTGGCGGTCATAAAAGGTCGAGTAGAGGTTATACAAGAACTGCTTTGGGCCAAACCACATTCAGTTCATGACAAACTAGGTAGAGGGGAGACTGTGTTGCACTTGTCAGTCCAATACAACAGGCTAGAAGCTTTAAAGACACTGGTGGAATATCTGCAGAGCAATGACGTGGAATCCAATCTCCTCAACTCCACAGACAATGATGGCAATACCATCTTGCATCTTGCTGCAGCCCTGAAACAAGTGGATGTAAGTATTTGTGTATACATGTAGTTTTTTATATATTTACCCTCACTAACATAACTAAAAAAGACCGAACTATGACAATCTATATTATTTTTCCCTTCTGGTCACTGGTGCTTTGTGCTTTAGATTCTTTTAATTTTTGTAATTTATTTTTAAAAATTAATAAAATTATTTTTTGCTGTTAAAAAAAATAAAGGACCGAACTATGTCGTTTGTTGGTTGTGTATCCTTTTCTGATCTTCTGTTTTTTGTTTTTGATCCGCTTTTCTGATCTTCTTTGATAACGAAAAAAAGTTGTAAACATCATCAAGAAGATGAGACCACCAACTATGTCAAAAGTTAAGTTGACAGCTTTTAGAAAAACTAACTTTTTTTTTTTGGGTAATGAACGATGCAACTAGGATGTGTTTGATAACAGATTTCGTTTTGTGGGAATTCGTAATACGGTGGGATTTGGATTGAGATTCGTAATGAGGTAGAATTTTTAATGAAGAAATGAATCTTTTATTTATGTTTATTTTGCTCTGGATTAAATCATAGAATTGTTAATATCATATTTGTTTTGCATAGAAAAAAGCTGGAATTGGTAATTGGATTTGGATTGTTTTGCATTATCCTACATAAAGCTAGAGGCATTTTTTTTTCCTTAATTCTATGGGATGGGATTAATAGTAACACTCCTCCCATGGTATTGCTAATACCCCATTTTGAGAATTAATAATCCCATGGGACTAACAATCCAATCCTCATTTACCAAACCATAAAAAATGATTAAAGGCCCACCACCTTAATAATCCAATTCCATGATATGAAGAGGATTATCAAACAAGTCTGGAGTATTTCACCCCTGCATACATCAGTTTTTCATCCTTTATCCCTAATTAATATTTCTAACCAAAAAAAGAAAGAGAGAAACTGATTTCATAGGTTTGGCACAATTGTAATAAAATGAAACTAGAAGTCTCAAGAATCTTTTGGTCTGGAATTCGACTTCTATCCGCGTCTAAAGCTGGATACCGATTCATAAAAAGAAACTGGAAAGGAAAATTTAATCAAAATTTTTCTCAACCTTTAATTGCTTTTAATTTTTGCTCTTAATTTTGTGGCATTAATTCCGAGCGCTAATGGCACTTTGGATCTGCAGACTGTAGAATATTTGTTGGGAATAAAGAGGGTCAAAGACCACGTCAATAACAAGAATCAGAACGGTTCTACAGCTTTGGATACTGTGGAGCATTGTCCTAACAGAGACCTAAAAACTATGGAAATTCGGGAGTTTCTGTTGCAAGCTGGTGTTCGTAGATCCAATTGCGATGGGCCGCAACCGAACCCCGAGTTACCTCCCAACAATCCTCCTCGTACTCAACATCGCGGTAAATGGAGGAAAAGGATTTCTCTGTTCAAGCTCGGCAGTGTCTGGCTCGAAGAGGTACTCCTTTTACATTTTTGGATGGTTCACACTCTCTCTCTCTCTCTCCTTTTCTTTCTGATGAGTTTCCACAGTTTTATACAGATACACTCATACATTGCCATAAATGACAGCTACACGTACACTCTTCTCATCAAACTATTAAATACTAATCAAAGCAAACTTCAGTGTTAGCGAAGAATTAATCACCAGATTCGTCTTGTTGTGCCCTTCATCCCAAGCTCAAAAATTGATTCGAATCGTTTATTTTTTTTGGCTGCTGATTTTGACACTTCCTTTTTTTTGTTAACGGCGCTTCCCTACAATTGTATTTTGGTGCAAAAATACACTTGTAGAGAAGTGCCGTTAACAAAAAAGGGAGTGGCCATATCACAAAAAATAAATGACTAGCATGATTTCTGATAATAAACTTTAGGATAAATATGTTTAAATCGATCATGTGACTACTAATTTTTTATCAGTGTACGCGGTCTTTTATGTGCACAAGAAACTCGATGAGATGAACAAATAGAACGATTCCAATTCTTTTTCAGGCCCAAACGGGTGTATATATGTGATGACCAATGTTGTGCTTAATTGGGACATGCAGAGTCTTGATAGTAACAACACAACTAGGGGGCCTTACGAAACTTTGGGTCTTATATTGAACCCCCAACCATGTACTATCAATTTCTTTGTAAAGTCAAATTCTATACAGGGTTTAGCCCCTGGTTTTAATTGGATCGTCCATTAATGGACAGTGGAAATGAACCCAAATTATTCATTACATGCATGAGGTTGGAACTCAAGACCCATTTTTTCAAGTTTTCATGACCCAGTATAAGTGTAATATAAATACATGTTCTATGCCTACAGGCACGCGGCCATATATTGACGGCATCTGCCTTGGTGGCAACTGTGGCCTATGACTCTATTTTGAGTCCACCTGGTGGTCTTTGGCAAGAAAACAAAAAAGGCGATTCGCTTGCCCCTTCTCCTTTCTCGGGTGATACTGCGAATGAGATAGCGGGACACGCCATTTTGGACACAAAGGACTCTTATCGTACTTACTTGCTTCTTAACACCGTGGTGTTAGCAGGATCGTTGAGCACTATTATGCTGGCCATAAGTGGATTCCCAATGGACAACAAGCTTGTAACATTGTCGTTGGTACTCACTGTGTATGGCACAATTATATGTATGGGTGGAGCTTATGTGACAGCAATGAATTTAGTATCCCCAGAACTGCTTTCAAAGGATGCACTTGATGTTCTTTTTTGGAGTTGGCTGGGTCTATGCCTATTTTTTCTTATGGTGGTTCACTTATGCAACTTCTTGGTATGGCTGGTGAAAAAGTTGGTAAAACTCGTTAGGGCATGTTATGGATGTTGCAAACCAACTCCAAGAGCTACCAACAATATAGTATAACGAGGATAAACCAGCCGGCAGCCATAAGTGCGTGGGAAACTTCTGCTAGCTAGTCTTTGTTGTACTTTGAGTTTCTATTCCAAGCCGAGGATTTATGCTTGTGGGCTTGGATGATTGCTGCAGGCTGGCAAATCTGGTGTGGTCGCCATTATTAAATAAAGAGTACTATAACATACGTGTGCTCGAGACCCTTTATTATGTGACTGTGTGCAGTATTTGTGCAATTCCTATGTGTGCACTAGATGTGTAGTAGTATGAAAGAAGCTAGATCCTTCTTCTTGTGTATTTGTCTGTATGGTTGTGGATGCCATGTATTTGTTGTATGGTTATCAATGAATATTCTTGTTTGTTGCATGTTATTAGAAATGGTCAATGTGTTTTACTAGTTCTTAAACTGTTATTAATTACCGTTACTTCTTAATTCGGATGTAAGATTACTTTAGAGTAACTAATATATTAGGCTTCAAGGGACAAATCTATGTACTAGTAGTAAGAATGTTTTAAACAAACGCTACTCTAATAATGGGGATATTTTGAAAAATGGGGTAACGATTGCCCTTACATTGTCATTCCTCGATCCATCCCAAACTAATTTCAAAGACCGGAGATAATGAGCCATGAATCTCAATTTTGTGCCGGACCCGTCTTTGGCCAATTTTTCCAATCAAACCCCTGCCTGGGAGAGGCTGAAGTGTAATGGCCGGGGGCATTTTCGTCCTTTGGCATCTTTTTTGGTGGGACCTTGACACTGTTTTGCCATTTACCAATTTACTAAAATGGGTTTTCGGACTTCTTGACTATTCCGTTTGTGTCCCCATGTTTTTCCCTTTTTTTTGTCCTTTAGTTGCTGGCATTTTTAATTTTGAATAGGGATGTTTTCGTCTTTCCGTCTCAAGCCTGCAGGAGACAGCTGTGTAGTCTGCTCTGCCTCTCGTGTACTTTGAGAGAGAGAGAGAGAGAAAAGAGAGAGAGAGAGAGAACGGGAGGACAGAGGAGGTCGGCGATGGGGGAGAGAGAGAAGGGAACAGCCGGTGGTGCGGAACAAAGCAACAGTGTTAGCGACTTCTCCATCGTCCATTTTTCTTTCTCTCTGTCTTTGTGTGGCCAAATCAATCTCCATCTGAAACCGCCTGATCTCCGCCGATTTCCTCATCACAAAAGCTTCACAACGCCATGGTTGTCCACCTTCCTCGATCGGTTCGCCATGGTTGTCGTTTTGTTAGAGGGTTTGTTCGTCTTTTCATCACGTCGCAGAGAATGGAACACACTTCTTCCTCACCTCTCCTTTACTCGCACAGAGTCCTCTTTTTCCTCAGTTGAAGAACCAACACCCCTTCTGTTATGGTGCGCGATCAGAGCGATTAGCTGGTGCGATTTCAGTTTTGGACCATTTTCTGCTTTGCGCGATTTAAGGTACAACTTCCACCTGATTTTTAATTTCTAGGGTTTGTATGATTTGTGCAATTTTTCTAGGGTTTGGGTTTAGGTTTGGCTTTGGGTATTCTGCCAATTTTTGTATGATTTATACGATTTCTAGGGTTTATGTTTTGATCTATTTCGATTTTGATTTTTAGGCTTTGTAACAGTCGATTTGTTTTGAATTCTAGGGCTTTATTTATGGAGTGGATTAGGGTTTCGTTTTCTTGGTATTTTTTTGATTGTTTTCTGGTATTTGGGTTTCGATTTCTTGCTTATGGACTATAATAGGGTTTCGATTTGTTGCATATTGACTGGATTAGGATTTAGCACTGAAATTTAAATATCAATTTCTGGGTTACTTGGAACTGAAATTTCACAGAAATTTCTAATGAATTTATAAGGTCATATTGTATGTGTTGCAAATTATATGTATGTTGCTTTTTTAAAATTCAGTTTGTCACATAAAGCTTCATGGAAATTGTCCAGGACATTAAGAGGGAGAGATGGGTACTTACCAAAGAAGGGAAAACATATGCAGCTGCAGGATCGCCTGAAGTGCGAGTGTTCTTGGCTGTACCATGAGAGGGCATCTCACTGGATGAGTTGCAGGTTATGCTTCCTTTATAATCTTAGAATTGATTTGCTATTAGAAATTGTGGCCTAATACATGAGATTGCGGCATGGCAATGCTCTATTATGTGTTTGAAACTCCGGATGTATCGAGTGATGAGCTTGTTTTTGCGGCGTTGGTTGGATGGAGAGATCAGTCTGGAATTTTGTAGTTCTTGATTTCACTTAGAAATTATTTGACTGGTAAACAAAGTTCTATGGACAAGTGCTTGTGAGTTGTGACATAGCCCAACATGAGTAAATGTTGGCCCTTCTTAGAAAATTCATTTTTTGGTTTTGCTGTTTAGGTATTCTTTATGCTTACGTACAAATGGTTATTAGAAACTGATTTAGTGACTGCTTGTTTGTCCATGGATGTTTTGATTTGTTGTTCTTGCATGCAGAGGAAAATGGATCCGACGGTTTTTAAAATAGGCCGCTCACAAGCTATAAAGAATCAATGGGTGGAGATGGGGAAACAATTAACCAGAAAGGTAAATCTGACAAAAAATCCTCAAACTCTATAGGTCTGAAAAACTACTGTGTATAATTATAATAACACCCAAATCTTCTCTTCATGGGATTAATTTGCCACAAATTTTATCTCATTTACATGTTATTTTGAAGTTTGATACTGCACGTAGGCACTCAATGCATTGACATCACCCAAGTTGTAGTCAAAGATAATGAACATTGAATTTTTATCTGTGATTGTTGAATATTATAGAGTTGCATTTTAGTTATTTGTTAGGCGGAGAATAATATCCTTCGCCTCACATCGATGCACATTTCACCAAGCTGAATTTTGGTTGAAGCTAACAAGACATTAGGCTCATAAATCGCAGAATGGCACAAATTTGACTGGTTAGTGTTTGCTCTAATATCATTTAAGTTAAGCATTGCATGGATCCTCCAAGGAGACTCTCAAGAGTCAAGTCACTTAACCACTTACGGGCATGGCTTGATGTGTATACATAACTCCTCCGTGCACACAGTGTCTCGCGCTTATTCTCGCACCCATGAATTAGCCCCTTTCTTGTTTTCATTGTTGTAAGAATATTAAAAAAAGATGACACGATATAAATGTTGAAAAGCTTGGTATCAGTTAAGATTGATGCATAAAATATGAATTTTGAGATATAGTTTCCATGTACTCAAGTGACTTCTTTTGCGGAAAATTAAAACATCATACAAAACGAGTGTAGTTCAATGTTTAGGGGAGGATTGCTAAGACAAGGAGCAATAAAATTAGAAATGAAAATATTTGGAAAAAGGTAGGGGTAGCACCAATTTGATGATGAATTTGAGAGAAAATAGAATAAGGTAGTTTCAAGACATAACCCAAAAGGTAGGGAAAGTAGTTCATGTTGCTTCTTTTTTACAGCCTGTGGCTCAGATCTCAGGGTTCATTTAAAGGTATCGTTTCTTTTCTCCCATACGTGTGTATGTGCATTTGTGTATTATATGACGTACACACGTTATAGAGAATAATTATCAATGTTAAGACAACTTTATTAAATAGGGATATGCAACAGGGTAGATTATTTGAGTACTATATATTTTTTTGGTTTTTATTCTTTTTTTCCTTCAATATTTGGTTTATGCCCTTTAATTAGAAAGTGAAGTCCTCATGTGTATGTTTTGTATTCATATTGTTGCATGTTAGATTTTCATTTTCAAGTCAAAGGTTTCTCTCGATTTTCATTTTTAATTAGGACAAGATTATCATGGAGAAGAGCAATACTTATGGTAGAGCCCAAATGGCTGTCGAGTAAATGAATTTGTGTTGTATTTGGTTTTTTAAGCTCCCAAATATCTGGCTTATAAGTGGGGGAGGGGTTTTTGGCAATCGCCGTTTCTGTCTCTTTATGTGTTGTTTTACCACTTATGCAAGTTCAAGTTTGTGTTCTATCTGGTGTTTTAAGTTCCAGAAATTATGTTTCATAAGCAGAGAGAAAATGAATTTTTGTAAGGGTAGTTGGCTTCTTTGCAAAACCGTGATGACATTAATAAAGAGAATTGTTATTTTTTAGGTTCATCAATAGATTCTGTGTATAGGTTTACGTGTGGATCCAGTTTGTGGAATCCCCTGGTTGAGACAAAGAAAATGTTGGGTATGCTTTCACTAATTTGCAATATTTTCCTTATTTTTCAAAATTTTGCTACTGGTGTATGTATACAGGCTCATCTCATGAGCCAACCCTTTCTTTGTTTTGTTTTTTCCCAGGCTGTTGTTGGTCCTTTTGTTATTATTATTATTATTATTATTATTTTTTGTACTTCTTTTGTAAATATTTGTGCTGCAACATGAATCAAGAATGTCAATTATTTCTCGTCAACTATGATAGGTTGTTATCATATACCTCTCTTTAGTTCATATTTGTTGAGAATGTGGGACTTATTTGTTGCCATGCCAGATAAGACAAGTTTTTTTTTTATATAGGCACCAGATAAGACAAGTTAAAGAAGTTCCGTCCTCACCTATTGCCCACCAACCTTTATTTTCACGTTTTATATCGTCGTAGAATTGATATATAATGTTATGACTATGTTACAATATTATATTGCAGTCAAGTTACAATTGATGATGGTGCTATGCATTCTTCGACTCTCCTTTGCCAGGTTAAGGTAATCTGGTACAAATTGATGTTGATAGTGTACGCTGGCCTCTTTAAAAGGCCTATAAAACAATGCGTGTATGTGATCTTATTGGACAATTGGAGGTGATGTGTTGAGCTTGATTTTTGTTTCTTTCTATTATTCAATTCTTTCTACTGTTCAATTTATGAGGCTGTAATATTCTTTCTCCAACATTGTGGTTCTTTAAATTGTTATATCCTGAGACTTTTCTTCCTATTGGGATTTTTCTCCCATATTGGTTCTGTGCATATATGTGATTGTAGATGTGGGCAGTGAAATTGTTCTGAGTTGTGCATTTTTAGGTGTAGTTGATTCTCTCTAGAACCAAGTGGAAAGATGATATGCATGCAACAAGTTCTTCCAAAGTAATCATTGTCCATCTGAAAACTTACCCATTCTAATTCTGTTAAACCATTTTATTTATTGAATTGAGATTAATACTTCAGTTTATTTGTTCATGTATAGATACGTCTATAGGTTTATATACAAACAGAATTCATATAATGGCAAAGAGATGCATAATTCTTATTAATGTTGGAGTGTGTGGATTTTCATTTGAAAGCATCCGTAGGGAAGGTGTTCAACATTGCTGGAGCTCATCCTCCTTTGAAATCATCCGGCTGTTGTTGCTTTTCAACTACACCTAAAACAATACACAATACAGGTATGTTGAAAAAGCTAAATCACCATATGTAAATATTTAGCCTTCGTTTTTGAAAATTACAAAAAAAATCTTGTTACTATTCAGACTACCTTTTGTGGGAATGTAACTACTAATTTACTATTCAAACAAAAAAAACGACACCATACCCAGGGAAAAAAAAGGAGAGACCTGCATAATTTGCCCTTCTATTATAACAATTTACAAAATAACCCAAAATTAAACAACAAACACTAAATAAATTTTATTATTAGACCAGCGAGCATGACCGAACGTGCAACGCACGTTGCTAACAACCTAGTATTCCAAACAGAGAAAGAAACTTTCTTATAATGTACCGCTTTATGGGGCCCATTTCTGAGTGTCACAAAAAAAATTCGAACCTTTTAGTAATCTTAAAATACTTTATTGAGTGGCCTCGTAAAGAAACTAAGTCGAGGGGAGACGATTCTGCACTTTTGGGTCAAATACAACAAGTTAGAGGCTTTAAAGACATCGGTGCAATATCTTCAGAGCAATGACAAGGAGTTTCTAATCAACTACGAAGACGATGATGACAACATTATTTTGCATCTTGCTGCAGCGCTCAAACAAATAGATGCATTCATTTGTGTGCACAAGTAGTTACCCACATTGATATCCTCTCCTCCTTAATAAGAACGTGTTTCGCTTGGCATTTTGTGGGTGGACAATTTTGCCCTTTTAATGCTGGCTTTTTGTTGTTTGTTTGTTGGGTGAAATCGTAATTTAACTTCTTGGACTTACTGGGCTACGTGTTTGTTTATTGGGTGTTTGTTGGGTCTAACTGGATTACGTGGCAACAGGGGTGAATATTTGTGTTTGGGTGGAGCTGAAAGAGGAGGATATGATGCGAGAAAAGAGAGAGAGCGAGGGTTTGTTATAGAGAGAGAGAGTTTTCGGTGTTCCTCCACCTTCAATACTACTGCATCCCCGACGTCTTCGTTAACTCTGGAGAAGGCAAGCCCAATTCCTGCGGCTCCGACAAAGATCGTCGTCTAAAATTGCCGTCGCTGGGTAAGTTTTTAATCGTTGTGGGTTTCGATTGGCTGACTGTTGGGTTTAGTAGGAATTTTTGGAGTGGGTTTTGTGGGAACTTGGAATTGCTACTTCGATCTTTAGAAAAATTCATATCTATTCCGAAATCAAACCTTATGTAATCGTTTCCTATTGTTTTATTTCAAAGCACTTGATCACATATTAGGAATTTTAGGGTTTCCATTCCTTACTCCTTACAGATTTTTAAAGCTCCAACTTACCACCACTTCCAATAGCTACACCCAATCAACCAGAATTTCAGGTATATTGTGCATGCAATTCATAGAAACAAGAATACAGTAAAATCAGAAGATCTCATTTGAGAATTATTTTGCAGCTGCAGGAATTTCATTTGGAAACTATGGAGAGGGCCGATCGAATCCGCTCGGCATGTATATCCTCACCTTTTTTCAAAATTTGTTACGAATACTCCCTGATGTAGAAATAGTTTTCATGGAACTGCCATTCTATTTTTCGAGTGCCATAACACCTAGATTTCAGCTTCCAATATGTAGTGATGTGATTAGATTTGCTGGACTTATATTTACTCCAATATGGGGAATAGAGCTCAATTCTTGATCTCGTATTTTGACTGATAATTTGTTTTTTGTGTAATTGAAGAGTGAGTTGACTTCAATCTAGCTGCTAAAAAAATAACATTAGATATGTAGAAATCAGAACTATTTTGCTTTAAGTTCTTACCAACCGAATGGAAGTTGAGTTTCCCCTATTACAAAATTAGTTTCTGACATTTGTGTATTTCAGGTTGACAAAGCAGGCGGAGAGAAGTGGAAGCCTATTGCTGAATCTGTAAGATTTCTACTGAGAAATATGTAGTTAAGGAAACAGGAAAGCTTGCCTTGTTACGATTGGATAAAGAAATGAAATGGAGATTTGCACCTAATAATTAGTTAATTTTATACTCTCTTCTTGTTCTTTTAAGTTCCTATTTTTCATGCGTTTTGTTCCATTCTTTTAGTACTTTGATTTTATTTTCAGATTGTTGGATTTTTGTAGTTTATTGCGATGATTTTGAAAGCTGAAGCTTAAGTGGAGCTCCAAAGTTTATTGGAAAGATTTTGGGTATGTTTTATGTTCACTTTTTCAGCTTTGGATATTAGCCATGGTTTTTATTAAGTGTTTTTTGGAATCCTGGTTAGTATGAATCGCTAGGCAGATTAAAAAGTTATTAGCTGTATTTGTACATAATCACATTTTGTTGGGTTACTTGGTAGGAATGGTTGATGGTGTTTTTTTTTTTTTTTGACAAGGTGTTGATTATCCCTTATTAGTTCAATACATTCTCACCGGTATCATTCCTTTTGCAAGGCTGATTAGGAACTCATGAGTTTTCGTTATTAGATCCATTCGTTGTTTGGTGTTAAGCGTGTATTCCCTAATTCCTTATGAGAATTTGGAGTAGGAGAGGCTTGCTTTTGACTGGTTTTACGAGATTTTTACAACAGAAAGAGTACCAGCAAAAGCCCCTCCTGTCCATGCCCGGATTTTCCTAAAACACTTGAACACTAGATTACAAAATGAATCAACCAGGTCTTATCAACCAGTAATAGAGTAAGAAAGAGGATGACTATTGGATCTGTTTCTAACTGCAGAAGTATCCACCTCCATTTGATGGTGAATGTCGGAAGTATGCCCCTCCATTTGAATTCATCTTTTGGTTGAATTTGGAGTAGGAAAGAGTTCCAGCAAAATTTTTACTTGGTATATATCTTTTGGTTGAATTAAATTCTTATAATGTCATTGGTGACGAGTTTTCCTTGCAAACATGGATTTTTTGTACTGCGTTGTCAATTTTGGATTTTATCTCTATTGATGTGCCAGTTTCTCCAGGAAGTGTGAAGCCAACAATGGCTCATTTTCTAGGGACACATTGATATAACAACTTCCAATGGGCCTTTTTTAAAAAAGGTTTTACTCATTAGTCGGGCTAATCTGTCTTGTCTATTTCTTTCTTTTTCTTTGAAAGATATGTTCATTGTGTAGTGATCAATAGGATTAATGGGGAGATTGAACTGTGGAATTGAAACTCCATTCTAGAATGAGAAATCTATGCATTCACGGAGATTATAGTGCTTGAATACACTGAATGAATACTATTTCCTACCTTGCAGGTACCTATAGTGTCGTCAACCGTGCACATGTGAATGGCACTGTAAGTTCTTTTTAGTAAATGAACTTAAATTGCTTATAGAAATGATTGGTTTTATGGGGAAGATTACTCAGTTTATTAGTGATGTTCTTCTAAAATGAAGGTAAAATTGTTGGACGATGATCTGTAATTGTATGGTTTTTCCTAGAATTACAGATGTATGTGGTCTAACTGGATAAACAACTGCACACCATATTGAAATTGAGTGGCCCTAAATTAAAATTTAATTGGAATTTGTTGTTGTTCTGTTGCTTCAATGGCTCCAGTTGAAGTAAAACTACAAAGACCTAGCATAGAAGTTATATCCATACCTATCTGTGTGGGGTAAAGCATAAATAGAATGTTGCATTTTAATGTGAATTTGCTATTTGCATGCTTTGGAACTTTGAGACCATAGTTACCCCACAATAGTTTTCCCAGCCTTGAGAGTCAGAGTCCTTGGCCTGATTCAAGTAGATCTGAGCCTCAACCCCTACATGTGAATGAGAGTCTTTGGTTCGTTTTTTTGCGTAGTTTTCAGAAAAAGATGGTCACTGTTTGGAGCAAAATCTCGACATTTCGAGTCTTGCAAGGACATAGGATACATGTACATCCAGTAAGAAACAAGGGGGTACCACAGTGAAAGTAGAAAATCTAATTACCTATTTAGAGGGTTCGTTGGACACTGGGGGAAGTGAATCAGACGGGAACCAGATGGCAGGAATAAGCATCAGTTGGCTATTTAACTGTATTGTTCTTATACTTTTCAGTTTTGTTGATGCATGGGTATCCCATTATTTTGCTGGCTTGATTGTTTTATGCATGGGTATCTCATTATTTAACGTCATTCTCCTCAACGGGCATAACCTTTTGGCTTGAACAACTGACACACCAAGAGCTTTTGGCATGAACAACTGACACACCAAGAGCTTTTGCTTTGTCTGACTAGAATAAACTCTACCTTTTGCTATGTCTAATCCTTTGGCAATTGTATAAAAAACCCTATAGCCAAAGTCATGCAAGTAGCTGAATAACTTGAAACCTTTTTTTCGGTGTAAAAACTTATCTAGGCCATAACTTCTACAACTACCGACTTCTGATGATACACTTGATCAAGCTTATCCATATGACCTTTGCTATGATCAACAACATCCATAATTTAAACAAAATCCAAAACGCATCCATACAACGGGCATGAATGACGTGCTGTGCACGTCGGCATGCACCTAGTGACTATAAAGAAGGAGCGGCAATTCACTTTGTCCATTTGTGGGTAACGTCAAACTCCACTCCCCCAATTCCTAGCCTGTCTCGACTACCTTTTGGCTTATCCAAAGGATACCTAGTGATGTTGGCTCTGTTTTTTTTTTTCAGAATTAGAAACTTTTTTTTTCCTTTATGGGCAAAAGTCGTTCATCGCCTCACACCTAGACCCCAACAGACCTTTACGTGATTACATCTCACTCCACCTCTCGGTCTAAATAATTGTGCTTGGTGCGATGGTAACCAAAAGTCTTGTGTAAATGGACGCTTTCTTGACTTTTGTAAAATAAACTGCTACGACACTCCAAATGCTCTTTGGTGTAAAAAAAATGTTGAGAAAATCGCGACCACTGTACCCGATTCTCGATTCCCTACTCCCGCTACAAATCATTCGACTCTCCCCGTCAACCATCTCGTCATTACAACAAGCGTTATCCAGCCCAAGATCATTAATCGTCTCCATCTCACCTCCTCATGATCAGCCACTTGCCACCTCCATCTTGGGATCCGAACGCAACCCAAAGACTTGTGGATCTTCGTTCCATTAACATTTTTGCTATGTTGGCGTTGCATATATCATTTCGGTGTTTTGAGATGGAGAGAAAATTTCGTAGGTTTGCGAGCATTTTTTTTTTCTTTTCTCTACGTAAAATAGTTTCTTCTTGGAAAACATGAATATATACGGATAAACTATAAGACATAGTCGAATCTTTTGAATTTTGTCGTGTTCTTTTTTGGAATTTTTTTCTTGAATTGATGAGCCAATAGGATAAATTTTACTTCAAGCAAAAGACATAGCAAACAATTGATTTAAGGAAACTCAGTAGGGATAGGACAGACTTACGTTAACTAAAAAAAGTAGGTATAGATTAAGTTTACATTTTTGAAATGTTTTTCAAAATTCAATAGAGATTCCCAAAATCAGGGTTCGGCTAACAAATTAGATTATTTGAATTCGTGGTTGAATAAGAGAATATTTGCTTGATTATTTTGCCAATCAGCTCATGCCACTTGTCGCATCGAGTTTCCTCCTCACAAAAGTGCCTCTGCAATAATATATTACAGATGATGAAAGCAATATCTTTGATTTTGTTCATCAGGCCAGAGTCACAGCAGAGTACAAGGGTTAACAAAAGTTGGTTTGAGTTACAATGTTGAGCAGTAACTGTTGGAAAAATATGTTTACCTTTTGTGAAGAAAACTAATAAATTGAGTACAATAAAATCGGAACTCAAAACCTGAAAATTGATGGAAACAAATTAGTGATCAAGGCGAGTGTTTGAGTGTAACACTCTGTACTTAAGACAGATTTCGCCCCCGCAACGGTGCTCACGGTTTGCATTGGACGACTGTCTCCCAGCACTACTTGATCGGAATTCCCCCAAAGCAGCACTGCAATTGGAGGGCCTAACGAACCATCTTGTGTTTGTAACTTTCTCATATGAATGAACTTGAATGAAGGAAAAATCAATCTATAAAAAATGAATGAGGGAATCATATTTATAAGCCAACTGGTAACTTTACGAAAAGTCATCAAAGAAAGAGGCACATCTGTTCGTAAATGACGCGTACATCCAAGGCGAACAAGTGTCAATGAAAAGAAGCAACTCCAAAACAAATCAATTTTCATTCACACTTAAAATAAAAATACTATATCCTATAATATTTTCCAACAATCCCCCACATGAATGAAATTGACCCGATAACCTATGCAAAACAATGCAAACAACAGAGAGAGTACAAGTGGAAATTTCCTGCATAAGATAGGTAGCTTTTGGCTTTGAACCTCCCTTGTGAAAGACTATCGGATTTACTTGCTAATCAGAGAACGCGATGCCTTGAACTGTTTAGGGTTTTATGTAAACCAAGACAATAAAATTCACATAGAATCTTTTCGAACACAATTGGTTCTTACGGTTGTGCCCATTTTGGCCATGGAACACCGACTGGTTTCAGAGAGTACTTTAGAGAATTCAGCCTTAGAAAATTCTCATAGAAGCAACCCCTTCACACTCACAAAGGTAATCTCTTATTAAGGGTATCCTGCTATACCCCACTTGGATTTACCAAGGTATAAGAATAATTAAAAGTTAAACTTAACCTAAAACGCTGCAGGCATCACTGTTTCACCATAGGAATGAGTTGGAGAGATATCTTCTCAGTGATACTCTGAAGTCTCATACAACTCGGTTGTCCCGTTAAACCTAGATCTTGGGATCTCCAGTCAGCTAGGTTGGGTTGCCATTATAGAGACTTTTAATTAATAGACTTTAATCTCATTCCCCTCGATGATCATTTGTTCTTTTGTCAAAACTCCAAACTCAACGGATCCGTAACAAATTTTTTTTGAGGTTTCATTCTCAAGTGAGAACATATTGTTTAATGGCTCGATATCTTTAATATTGAGACTTACCGTTACACATGGTCTTCTATGCCTTTCTAACAACTGATGGCCATCACATTATAACTCTGGCATAGAATTGGACCCCTGTTGGAACATCCTCTAAGAGATGGCATAGCCATCCGCTTATAGCCTCTTTGTCTAATATGATGATTTGATTAGACTCCATCGTAGACCTTGCTATACACACATAAGGATTTCCAAATCATTGTTGCACTCTAATTGTATGATTAAATCTACCTTTGGATTCTAAAACTTTAAATTGGATACTCATATCACCATACTTTATTCTTTAAGTATAGTTGAACATCTCCCATAGTGCAACATGTAAATATTGTGAAAATTATAAATATTGTTTCCCCCACATTTCTGAAATTAATTCAAAATTCAACAAAATAATTTCCGTAGTTTATGACATGATGCAAAAAATGCCTAAACTTCTCTTCATCTCTCGTGTTCCAAGACACAGGAGCAAAAAACAACCCCCACATTGAGTGTCTCATTCAATATCGAGTAACTCTATACTCAAATTGAGATGATTTTATACTAATTGCACCTTGCATTCTAAGTATCTTTGCCGATTCAATAGATACTCTTTATAGCATATAAACCAATTTCACTTTATACAAAAGTATCTTGTAGGGTGTAGTTGTTGATAACTACCAACCGCTTAAGATCGTAGAAATTAAAATACTCCAATTTTAGTTTCACACCAAATCAAATATAGTGACCCAATCTACTAGGTCTATCGAAATAGAATTTCAAATTATCTAAAACATAATTTTACATGTTTAGCGATTCCAATCAAATTGGCCCAAGTGACTCTTAGAAAAGTCATTGAATCTGACTTATTTACCAACGGTCCCATCTCTTTGTGCAAACACAACAGTCACATCCCTTAGTTCGAATCTAAGGGTCACACCTTTCGATGTAAACTCAATAATCACACATTTTCGTTTAACACCGAAAGTAACATCTCTGCCAGAACAACTATTCATTAGGTTTAGACACCAAGTCGTCACACCCAAAAACATAGAACCATAATTGTATATCGCAATCCATACCGATCACAATTATTGGTATATTTATGAAACATTATGTCCTTAATTAAATTGGCTGAAACCTTAGCACTGCTCCAACGGCAAAATACAGTCCCACCCGATCCAATGCAACCTTTGTAGATAACGCCCATACTAAAAGAGTGCTGAGTGAAAACTCCAATTACTTCCGACATACACCGCTAATGCTTCCTTTCCAAATACTGACAACAAAAAGTTAGTGTCATACATAATACTAGAGCATGGATGAACATGTCATGGAAGGAGTACAAGATATCAAAGTTTGGAACTGTGTAACCGGTTTCAAATGTCAAAGTACACATGCAGGGCCATTAACCAACCATTACGACCCCTACAACAAGTGGAACCTATTCCCATAGGAAACAACTGTTCACAACCAAAAGGTGCCAAAGAACCATTTCCCACAAAAGCAGTTGTTCAAAAAATCCAAACGGTGCTAGAATACTCAAACCTCAATGATTTGTCACGCTAGGCACAAAATTTTAACCACCTCTGTCCTCATATCTTTCCACTCGTCCAATACTGAGATTATTAACTTCTAATACACAAACAACGAAGTCTAATCTCATTGTAAGAAACTACTAGCATTTGAAACCCAAGATGCCATGAATTGACCCCTCATCTGATTTCATGCGAAAACTTATACAAACATGTAAGTTCAAACTCCATAACTAGTAGCCAAATCTATACACCATGCAAACTTGGATAAGAAACTTCACTGGGAAAAAGTTCATACACTTAAATGCCATGAACAAGAATTTAACACTAATGGGACAAATCATGTATGAGCGGAATTTTTAATACCAACATGCGATTTCCAGTTGAATCAATCGAAACATATAATTCAAAAATCACACAATCACAAAAGTAAACCAAAATCTGTCTTAAGATTGTTGGAAAAATATGTTTACCTTTTGTGAAGAAAACCAATAAATTGAGTGCAATAAAATCGGAACTCAAAACCTAGAAATTGATGGAAACAAATTGGTGATCAAGGCGAGTGTTTGTTTATGACACGCTGTACTTAAGATAGATTTCGCCCCCGCTACGGTGCTCACGGTATGCATTGAACGACTGTCTCCCAGCACTACTTGATCAGAATCCCCCCAAAGCAGCAATTCGATTGGAGGGCCTAACGAACCATCTTCTATTTGTAACTCTCTCATATGAATGGACTTGAATGAAGGAAAAATCAATCTATAAAAAATGAATGAGAGAAATGATATTTATAAGCCAACTGGTAACTTTACGAAAAATTATCAAAGAAAGAGGCACATCTGTTCGTAGAGGGCGCGTCCGTCCAAGGCGAACAAGTGTCAACGGAAAGAAGCAACTCCAAAACAAATCAATTTTCATTCACACTTAAAATAAAAATATTATATCCTATAATATTTTCCAACAGTAAGCGCGAATGTAATAGAGTACTACTTATCGCTTCTTTGAAATCTGAGGATCTCCACGCCCAAGTAATCAACCGGTCCCTGAACAGCAACATGCGGCTTGCCGACTGTGACACGAAGAGCAGATATCTGAGGGTACTTGGTCAGGGTCGTCGATGCGATATGTTGAGCCACAGACTCCAGAAGATTCTTAGGTGGTCCCTCCACAATTTCTCTGACTAAGCTGCCAGTCCACCGGATGAAACCATAAGCAGCAGGCATTTTAAATAGGAGGATGATTCTAAAATCGTAACCCAATATATTTACATGAAATGAAATTACATATGATGCAAGACTCCTCGGATTAGAATCTCCCCATAGAAGAGGCTAGCCACTTTTTCTAAGTTGTTTCATTATTGTAAGACTTCAAACATGCAAGACTCCTCAGATTAGAATCCCCGAGCTTGTCGATGTTCATCTCCTTGCTTGGATCGTTGATTTAAGTATTTTGTGAACAAGAGTGTGAACCGGTGCAAGAGCCCAAGTTCATGCAGGCGCTACATAAATGTGCTGAGATGAAAACACTCTACTGCAACATATCTAAATGTTGGCAAGGCCCAAGTTCATGCAGGCGCTACATAAGTGTGCTGAGATGAAAACACTCTACTGCAACATATCTAAGCGTTGGCAAGGCCCAAGTTCATGCAGGCGCTACATAAGTGTGCTGAGATGAAAACACTCTACTGCAACATATCTAAACGTTGGCAAGGCCCAAGGGTGGGTATTAGGTATAGCCTACGAGGAGGTTTGTTTCCTGTAAAATGAGGACACCTCATTGTGCTAGTGTTCACTGTGTTCTACCCAACTGCTCCAAACTTTCATGAAGAGTACGAAGATGGAGGGAAAGAAGAAATGAGCTTTCCCAACTTCGCTGGTATACCAGCGCACATATTAAGTAAAAGAAAACCCTAGGTTTCGATCAGCTAGTCGAGATGGGCTGTACGTTTCATTCGATTTGGTTAGAAAAAAGAAAAATAAAGGCTTAACGTAGCAAAAGGAAAGATCTAATGGCTCGTTTCGTATTACAATCAGCACAACAAGAAGTCCAACTTTCAAATCCTTACCAACACAACTGATCTCAAGCAACAAACTGCTAGTATGAATATCATTTCCAAATAGCTGATTCTGCGGAAGCCTCTTGTCTTAATTGTGCTATTTCCCCCATTGATATTTATACAAAATGGTACTTGAAGCAGCGGCGGTCCCAGGGGGACTTGGGCCCCGGCCCCTGCAGAACTACTCTAGCGTGTTTTATTAATTTTTAGGTCAATTAAGAAAAATTTCATGGGACTTAACCCCTGCAAGTCCTTTGAGTGAAAAAAAAATTCTTAGAATTTCCGTATGTGTGGAGTAAAAATCTCCAAAATTTGAAGTTATCAATCATTTTTTAGGTTAAATGGTGGCTGTCCACATATACCTAACATCGTCTCTTTTTCGGACATCGCGAGTAGAAATACATATTCAGAAATATATCTTTTCTTGTCAATACGAAAATACACGTGATTCGGGCCCCTCCAAAACACAAATCCTGCGTCCGTCCCCACTGACGTGAAGAACTTGCCTAGGTTTCAAATCACATAAATTGGCACCGGATATTACTACAAGTAAGCAAAAGAAACCTACTGGGTCAAAATCTTTCCACCAGGTATTACTGGGCAAGTTCTTCGAGTACCATTTCCATTTCCATTTCGTATAAATATCATTGAAGCATAAGGGGAAAAAGGAAAGCAGAGAGAGAACCTAACAGAGAGATTGGGTGTACGCCCCTCCACTTTAATGTTTATGCCCCAAATAATTATGTGGAGAGAAGAGTAGTGTGGAATCATATCACAATGCTCAAAATCAGATTCATTCTCCCCTGGGTTTTGGGAGTTGATTTTAATGAAATCAAATCAATTGGGGAGAGTTCAGGTTGTACAAGATGAGCAGTGTTGTGCTTGAGATACAGTCTTGCTAGTAGCAATACAACTAGGGGCCTTATGAAACTTTGGGTCTTATATTGAACTCCCAACCACTATCAATTTCTTAATTTGAACTATACATTTCTTTGCAAGGTCAAATTCTATATAGGGTTTGGACCCTAGTTGTAATTGGATCCTCCATTAATGTACAATGGAAATGAACCCAAATTAGTCAGTACATGTATAGGGTCGGAACTCAAAATCCACTTTTTCAAGTTTTCATGACCCAATATAAGTGTATTATAAATACATGTTCTATATCAACAGGTACACGGCCATTTAATAACGACATCTGCCTTGATGGCAACCTTGACTTATCAATGTATTATGAGTCCGCCTGGTGGTCTTTGTCAAGATACAAAAAAAGGTTGTTTGACTGCCCCATCTCCTTCCTTCGCCGATACTGCTGAAGAGGATGACGACGAGCATGAAGTGGGACATTCATGCCATTATGCACTACAAGAAAATCGTTCTATAGCAACGGTCGAAAGCATTGCTAAAAAACCAAAAAACCGTTGGTAGAGACCCGTTTAGGCTATACCAACGGTTGGAGAACCGTTGGCCAAACCGTTGCAATATATCCGTTACTATAGAGGTATAGCAACGGTTTTATCGAGCGTTGGTACATATTTTTTTTTACTAACGGTTTTATTAGCAACGGTTATAACCGTTGCTAAAGGCTATTTTCTTTTCTTTTTTAAAAAACAAACCACTGTGTGATGTAAGCCTCCACGTGGCAGACACGTGTCACTTGCGTGCTGGCGTGGCTGTTGCATGGCGCCGGCGTGGCGCTGATGTGGCGCCCGCGTGTCTACGAAATAATCTTTGCTCCTCCTGAGATTCGAATCCCTAACCTCGCGTGTGCGCGCGCGCGCGCAAATTAACTGAGCTAGCCCATAACTTGTGTAAAATCATACATCTTTTAATATTTATACTATACTAGCCCCGATTTTTTTAATCCTTTTTTTAAAATTCCGGTTTTTAATCCTTTTTGTTAAATTCACATAAATTTTTTTGATTGGTCAGTCATTACTATGAGATGAGTCTAAAAAATTAAAAAAAAATGTAACTAAAAGCATAAAAAATCAATATGGGCGAAAAAATATCAAACAACTAACATTTGTTGTCTTTAGTGTCATCTTATATGATAATTTTTTTTCAATTTCGGTCCATAATTTTATACTTTTTTTTAATTCTTGTTAAGATGAATGATTAATTCCAAAATAAATTATTAGTTTCAAAAATTACCACAAAATGCTAAAAAAATATGTTAAATAAACAATACCGGAAAAAATACCACAACAACAATTTAGGAAAAATAGCCCTAACAAAAGCAATGGTCTCGATCATCATGATTGTGTCACGGTCGAGTGGCTAAAGTACGTTCAAGAATGAAGTTAATCGAGTATCGATCACTACACACTAATTGGACAGAAAAACTTATTTTATTAATGAAATTGTGTATCGATAAAGAAATTTTCTAAATCCAATCAAGCCAATTTGTACGAGAACGATTTAATCAACATGAAAAATAAAATCAATGGTCCCGATCGTTAGTTTAGGTTTGAAAATCGATCGCATGAAAGAAAATTGGTTTTGGCGGTATAAAATTCTACCAACGGTTAATGAAAACCATTGCTATAGTCCAGTTTATAGTAACGGTTATTAAAAACCGTTGCTATAGTGTTGTAATCTACCAACGGTCACCTAAAAACCGTTGCTATAGTCCTATTTCTAGTAACGTTTTGCAAACCGTTACTATACACCATCTATACCAACGGTTTTTCCGACCGTTGCTAAAAAAACCGTTGGGAGATCCAGAATTTCTTGTAGTGATGGAAAACCATCGCTTGTATCGTACTTTCTTGGCTCTTAACAATATAGTCTTAGCAGGATCGTTGGGCATTATTATGCTGGCCATAAGTGGGTTCTCAATCCACAATAAGTTTCTAACATGGTCGTTGGTAATCACTGTGTATATCACAGTTACATGCATGGGTGCAGCTTATGTGACAGCAATTAATTTAGTATCCCCAGAACCAGCTTTAGGGGACATACTTCATAGACTGTTTGTGGCTTGGCTGGTTCTATGCTCAATTTTGTTGCGGTGTTTCACTCATGCCACTTCTTGGTATGGCTGTGGAAAAAGGGAAAAACTATGTTTCCACAAACTCCAAGAGCTACCAACAATATTAATTATAGTATAACGAGGATATATAAACCAGCGGCCGGCAGCTATAATTGCATGAGAAACTTTTGCTAGCTAGTCTTTGTTGTACTTTGGGATTCAATTCGAAGCCGAGGATTTGTGTTTGTGGGCCTGGATGACTGCTGCAGACTGGCGGATATAGTGTTGTCATCAATCTTAAATAAAGAGTCCTGTAACATAGCATACGTGTGCTTACCAAAAAATTTTTTGTGCTTACCAAAAAATACATAGCATACGTGTGCTCGAGACCCTTTATTATGTGACTGTCTAGTAATTGTGCAATTCCTATGTTTGCACTAGCCTATATGGTGTGTAGTAGTATGAAAGAAACAAGATCCTTCTTCTTTGTATATTTGCCTATATGGTTGTGGGTACCATGTATTTGTTGTACGATCGTTAATGAGTATTCGGTTTGTTGCATGTTATTGGAAGGGGTCAATGTATTTTAGTTCTTATACTGTTATTAAATTACAGCTACTTCTAAATATGGAAGCAAGATTACTTTAGAGTAACTACTGCATTAGGCTTTAAGGGACAAATCTATAGAGTAAGAATATTTTCAACAAACGCTACCCTAATAATGGAGAATTTTTTCAAAAAATGGGGTAGTGATTGCTCTGTTTACATAGTCACTCCTCGGTCCATCCCTAGCTAATTTATTCCAAACATATAAAGAAACCTTCTTATAATTTGTGCACGGACAATCCGTACACAATGCGTAGACTGTGCACAAACTGCTTTGTTGGGCCCACTTCGGAATCTCGCAAAAGTAATTCGAACATTTCAGTAATCTTAAAATACGTTATTAATTACTGATTTCGTAAAGAAATTAGACAGAGGGGAGACGATTCTACACTTGTGTGATATCTGCAGAACAGTTCATATTTTAAATATATTAAGGGTAACGTCAAACTCCACTCCCCAATTCCTAGCCTGTCAGTTTGGGACCTTTTTTGGTATCCAAAGGATATCATGTTGGCTCTGTTTTTTTCAGAAGTATAAACATTTTTTTCTTGTTGGGCGAAAGCCGAGTTTTCTGAAAAACAATTTTCCTTGGAAAACAGCTTCAATTCTTACAGCTTGATGTATTATTTATGACACTATTGTCTCGCCTAGTTACACCTCATCTCAATAAGACTCGTGCCTTGGCTCGCATTGAGGCCCCAACAGACCTTTGCGTTCTGCTCCGCCTCTCGCCCTACATAATTGTGCTTGGTGCGGTGGTAACCAAATGAAAACCAAAAGTCTTAAGAAACTTTTGGTCTAGGGTTCGACTTCTACCCGCATGCTATTAATTCTTGTGTTTTGACTCTTGGTACGTAATTTAATCCCTCAATGGTTTTAAAGAAAATGGTGGATGCAAACCATTCTGATGTTAATGGTGGATGCAAACCACTCTGCGAACATCAGAAGTTATTAATATTAAAAAAAAAAATAGATTCCGATCATAATTTTTCGATTACATATGTTGAATGCCTCGCTAGCTGTTTTGTTGGCTGAAATTAGCCTTGGACTCTAATTGCTTATAGGTGAAAATAGTGGACCAAACAAGAAAACAATTGCCGTTTACTGAAACAGGGGAATTGGGAAGAACTGTGATTTTTCATTTGTTCATTCCAATAGTTCTAGAGATTTCTTACATTTTAGGGAAAATGACGGCCCAAGACGTGTTTTAATAATTAATACCCGTTAAGGACGAGCTAATAACATTTGTTAATACTGAAAATGTTCTTAGCGGATATTAATTATCAAAATACGTCATTGGCCGTCATTTTCCCTACATTTTATTGTATGTAGACACAACTTTGGGCCTACATACAAATGTAAAAGAGGCCCAACACAAAATATTTGTGGCCCACATTCAATCTACATTTTAAAGCCCACTTACGTAATTAATATTTTTAGCCCAGAACCAAACAAGGTGATTAAATTTAACATATTTTCCAGAGTCCTAAGAAGGTGAACTTGGTTGCTGCATTAGTTCATGGCATGCGTGTGAAGACGCGGCGGTGTTGCTGTTGCAAATGTCGGTTAAGCGAGCCTCCAAAACTGTATATCAGTAGCAGATATTTTTCGTGCATTTTCAAAAGAAAATAAATCATTTCTGCCCAGGTTATAAACTCAGCCAGGGTAAATGCAACCCACAATCACGGATTAAACCCAGATCGTCTCCCATTGGTAACTACCAGAAATGAACTACCCCTTCTTGCTTTTTACTGGAAAATATGCTTAATATTGTGTTACTGTGTATATATATTTTCTTGCTTCTTACAGCTGAGGCAATCATTGGGAAAGGCCTCTTCCTAAAGAGAATTCGTACCAATGGTAGAGTACTTAAATGGGGAACAATGCATAAACCGGAGTGTAGATTGACCGTGGTAGTTATTAGGGAAATAAGTACTCCGGAAGAGGAGGCAGAGAGAGATAGCTAAGCCGAAAGTTTGCAATTTCGTCAGGCTCACCAAGCGGGAGAGACGGTTTGTTCCCCATAAGCTTATTGAGACTACTCCGATTTGGAACCACAAAGGCAAAGCAACAACTCACGGATGACCTGGTACGGGGTTCATTTTGGGAGAATAGTTTCAAAAAATTTCAGTTCCTGTGTACTATATTCTGATCGTCTGGCTCTCGTTGTCTTTTTTTTTTTCTTGCATGGCTAGCAATATATATCTACTAATTCTGTTGAATTTCGTGTAAGCGCCGTTGGATATGCAGATCATAGAATATCTGTTAGGAATAAAGAGTGTCAAAGATCGCCACACCAATCTCAAGAACTAGAACGGTTCTACAACTTTGGATGTGGATCACTGTCCCAACGGATACCTAACTAAAAATCATGGAAATCTGAGAATTTTTTTACAAGCTGGTGTTTGTTAAATCCAATTGCGATGGGGGTGTTTGTTAGATCCAATTGCGATGGGCCGAATCTGAACCCGAGTCACCTCCCAGAGTCCAATAAGTGGTTTTGGAACTAAAAATATATCAAGGTCGACCCTGTTTGGCTCCAAGAGGTATTTTTTTTGTATCTATATGCTTAGTCCTTTTTTTTTTTTTTTTATAAGCAATAAGATTTTATTAAGAAACTCGATAAATGATACATGCATCGAGGGAAAGTCAAATATACACTTCAAATATTGCAGTCCATATAAGACCTTGGCAAGAGAAAAGGAAAAAAGCAAAAAGATACATTCAATGATAATTGAATAAGCCTCAGACTAAAAGGCCATCCAACCATCCTCCCAGAATCAGCTGTTGGAAGTCACCAAAAATCAGCAGAGTAGACTCCTTTGGAAACCATAGACATCTTCTTCAGACCTTTGGATCAGATATATAAATGTGATCCTTTGAGAAAAGCATCTTGAGTTAATTTCCTTTAAGAAAAGCAGCTTGAGGAAATCATTGGACTTGAAAGAGTAGCAGAATTCAGTAGAGTAGCCGAATTCCACCACTTATCCTTCAGAAATGAGTCTCAAAAATCAACATTCCAATCATCCTTCAGCCACTCCATTAGACACAAAAGCAGTAGCAATTCCATTAGAACGTTAAGTCTCTCCATCACAGATAGGTTTCCAGCAATATCTCCCACAAGCGCCATCCCAAGACTCAGCTAAGATAACAATGAGTGGCGCCACAAATCACAATCATCCAGCAACAGAAGGATATCCTCATTAAACATAACAGACGTCACCATAACAGGGTGACCACCTTGAGACAGAGAACAACAACATTCAAATTAGAATTGATGGTCCTCCAAGGATTGAAAGCTTAGTGGCTTTTAAAGATAAGCAGCATCTTGACATCTTGACCAAAGCTTTTAGATCTCCAGCGCCTCTTAGCCCTCCAAAGACAACAATATCCTAATCAAAACTTTTCTCAAGGTCAATGCTTTTTAATTCTTGCTCTTAATTTTGTGGGATAATTTTTCAACCACTATGGCGTTTTGGATTATGCAGACCCATAGAATATCTGTTAGGAAATAAAGAGTGTCAAAGATCGTCACAACCAATCCTCCAAGAACAAAAAAACCAGAACGGTTTCTACAATTTTGGATGTTGTGGATCACTGTCCCAACGGAGACCTAACTAAAAACCATGAAAATCTGAGAATTTTTTTACAAGCTGGTGTTTGTTAGATCGAATTGCGATGGGTGGTGTTTGTTAGATCCAATTGCGATGGGCCAATCTGAACCCGAGTCACCTCCCAATAAGTGGTTTTGGAACTAAAAATATATCAAGGTCGACCCTGTCTGGCTCCAAGAGGTATTTTTTTGTATCTATGCTTAGTCCTTTTTTTTTTTTTATAAGCAACAAGATTTTATTAAAAAACTCGACAAATGGTACATCGAGGAAAAGTCAAATATATATACGCTTTAAAGATTGAAGTCCATATAAGACCTAGGCAAGAGAAAAGGAAAAAGCAAAAAGATACATTCAATGATAATTGAATAAGCCTCAAACTAAAAGGCCATCCAACCATCCTCCCAGAATCAGCTGCTGGAATTCACCAAAAATCAGCAGAGTGGACTCCTTTGGAACCAAGACATCTTCTTCAAACCTTTGGTTCAGATATATCAAGTGATCCTTTGAGAAAAGCATCTTGAGGTTCCTTTCAGAAAAGCAGCTTGAGAAATCATTGGACTTGAAAGAGTAGCAGTATTCAGTAGAGTAGCCGAATTCCACCACTTATCCTTCAGAAATGAGTGTCAATAATCAACATTCCAATCATCCTTCAGCTCCACTCCATTAGACACAAAATTGCAGTAGCAATTCCATTAGAACGTAAGTCTCTCCATCACAGATAGGTTTCCAGCAAGATCACCCACAAGCGCCATCCCAAGACTCAGCTAAGATAGCAATGAGGTGGCGCCACAAATCACAATCATCCAGCAACAGAAGGATATCCTCATTAACATTAACAGACGTCACCATAGCAGGGTGACCACCTTGAGACAGAGAACTACAACATTCAAATTAGAATTGATGGTCCTCCAAGGATTGAAAGCTTAGTGGCTTTTTAAAGATAAGCAGCATCTTGACATCTTGACCAAAGCTTTTAGATCTCCAGCGCCCTCTTAGCCCTCCAAAGACTAAGGAGTTGACAAGAGGAAGCGTCCATTCTAACAAAATGCCTATGACATACAAAATGCTTAGTCCTTCATTACCAAAAAAAAAAAAAACGATTTTGGGATCACATTTCTTGAATGGTGATAATGCTGCCTCGTTACCTTCCACATAGCTTCACATGAGAGAAACAAATAATATCGATCGACCAAAAGAATCATATAATAACATGTTAACAAGCAAGGGATAGAAAAGCCTGCGGGGTTGTCAAGGCATGTGAAATCGCGCTCTCCTTGGGAATGATATACCCCTCCTACACTGGATTGAACGGTAGTACTCTTCCAAGATATAATTACAACGACCTTTGAGCATTCTTCTTTGTAGCGAAGTAAAATCACGAACCAATTGTGCTTTTCTGACACTCAATAAATGTAATGAGAATGGAAAGCAATAGAAGCATTTGTACAAGTGTACAACTTTCAAAGTTAGTGGAATCAAAGTTGTATCTGGTACTAGTATTTTTCCTGTTTAGCCGCATAGGTATATGAAACATATATAGGACAATAAGTAGGCAATGTTAGAGCATCTGCACCTGTGTTTGTCATTTTCCCATTGCCATTTCTATTCTTGGCTAACGAATAGTGCCGTTTTGTATAAAAAAAAAAAAAGGGGCAAGGGTGCTATACTCCTCTATATATGTCATTTTGCCACTCTCATTTTTCTCCCTCTCAATATAAAAAAATGGTAACTTTGCCATAAATTTCCTCATGTTTGGCAAATAAAATGGCATGTCATAGAAACTTTTCACTTTGAGTTTGTGGGTGTGGGTTGGTAGTTGGCATTTTTGAGAAAGGGCAACAAATTGTGCCAAATTAACAACCAGTGTGGATGCTCCTTGTTTCTTTAGGGATAAGAATACATTCCTAATATCTCCGCTGTGGAGTCTGATTTGTTTCCTCATAGTACGGGATGTACATGATTTTGATAATGGAAGTGGAATACATCTACATACAATGAGGCGAAATTAAGTATATTGCTTTTTGGTTTAAGTACATTGAAAAATATATTCTTCAAACTTTGGCCACTCAAATTCCAACTCTCATTTGTGCGAGAACCAAGGGTAGCACTAATGATAAGATGCTCCATCTTGAGCTTCCTAAGTTCGGTTCTCACGTACGGTCTCATTGCCTACATTTGTAGATTAGGCAAGTATCGGTTTCTTGCAAAAAAAAAAAACTCTTTTGTGCTAACTATACTTTGAATTCATGACATAGGACTTAAAAGCACTTATTAGTTGAGGATAATTGGACCACATCAAAAGCATCGTTTTTTTTGTTGTTCCTTTCTAATTTACATCATCACCCTTGTAAACAACAATTCAGGATAGGGCTGTAAACAAGTCGAGCTGAGCCAAGCTTTGTCAAGTTCAAGCTCGGCTCGAGCCTTAACGAGCTGAGTCATTTCCTAAACGAGCCTTTTTAATCTAGCCGAGCCACCTGGCTCGTTTAGTAAACAAGACTAAATGAGCCGAAAACTATTGAGCTCGAGCTCGGCTCATTTACTAAACAAGCAGAGCCATAATGAGCCAAGCCGAGTCAAGCTCGAGAGCTGCTCGGTTTATTTACAGCCCAACTCCAGGATCTGGAATACAAGCTCTCCTTCTCTGCATTTATGTACGACATATGGAGGGAACGGAATGCTCAAATTTTTCAAAGGGTTTGTCTGACCATGAATCAGTTGATTGCTAAGATATTAATTGAGAATGATGTTAGAGCTTTGCTCATTTCGTGGAGGGCTGCCAAGAGAACTATTGTCAATCGTCTTATCGATTTTTTGTAATTGGTCCATTAGTCATAAGGACAGTTTTCATTGAACGGTTCAAAAAAAAACTGCTCAGATGAAGCCCTTCTCGGTAATTTTTTTTTTGCTGATTTCTTGCGTGTACCCTTAAAATCACGTTCTACACACATTGAGCAGCTCGGATTTTCAAAATTTGATCGGAAAATAAGAGTCCCGCATTTTAACAAAATGAGGGATCCCTTACTTGAATATATATATATATATATATATATATATCACTCGATTTTTTTTTAAAACTTTAATTGGATTAGTTTTAGAGCTTTGGAATTCTCGTGATGTCACTTGTGCAACACTAAACACGCTCCCTAGCTTTATGATGAAAACTAACTTGCCACAATGTAAATGGGTCATACTGCAAACTGAAATAATTTCTTAAGGGTAAAACCGGAATAATAAATGAGAGTAGTTGGAAAGGTTTCTCCATTGACGACTTAACTAGTATTCCCTCCGTCTCAAATTTTTTGTCCGGTCCGCAAAACGGAGTGTTAAATAATGTAATTTTTTCAAGAAAAAATTTAAACTTTTTTCATAAATTAAAAATACTCATTGATGATGGCAATTGGCAACACCATATTGCATATTGTTGCATTGTGTACACATGTAGTTACCCACATTGATCGAGACGACCAATACGAAGGACTGGCAACTCACTTAGTCACTTGTCCATTTGTGGGTTATTCTCGAGTCTACCTAAATGAAAGAACAGTTCATATGTTAAATCTATTAAGGGCAACGTCAAACCCTACTCCCCCAATTTCTAGCCTGTCAGTTTGGGACCTTTTGGTTTATCCGAAGGATACCATGTTGGCTCTGTTTTTTTTTTCAGAATTAAAAACATATTTTTTTTGTTGGGCAAAAGTCATGCCTCGCCTCGCACTTGCCAAAAGTCTTGAAAAGCTTTTGATCTAGGGTTCGACTTCTACCTCCGTACTATTGATTCTTGTGTTAAACCTCTGTTGGTGAACGTTGAGCCGGACAGGGAGTTCTAAAAGGGTTGACCTGGGAGGGAACAATATCTAATCAAAAACTTTTCTCAAGCTTCAATTGCTTTTTAATTCTTGCTCTTAATTTTGTGGGATCCTTTTCCAACACTAATAGCACTTTGGGTATGCAGACCATAGAATATCTGTTAGGAATAATGAGTGTCAAAGATTGCCACACCAATCTCAAGAACCAGAACGGTTCTACAACTTTGGATATTGTGGATCACTGTCTTAACAGAGACCTAACTAAAAAGCATGGAAATCTGAGAATTTTTTACAAGCTGGTGTTTGTTAGATCCAATTACGATGGGCGGTGTTTGTTAAATCCAATTGCGATGGGCTGAATCTGAACCCTAGTCACCTCCCAATAAGTGGTTTCGGAACTAAAAATATATCAAGGTCGATCCTATCTGGCTCCAAGAGGTATTTTTTCTGCTGAGTTACAGATACACCCATGCGCAGGCAAAGCTATAAATGATAGCTACACACTCTTTCATTCAAATTATTAACTAAGTACTGTTTCAAGGAAACTTCAAAGTTAGCAAAGTGGAATTACCATCCTGTTGTGCCTCTCGTATGGCCCCCATCAGGAGCCCAAAAAGTGATTGGAATCGTTTATTATATTTTTTTCGGCTCGTTGAGTCTGTCACGTACATAAAAAAATCACATTGTCAAACATTGATATAAGCATGACCGGAATTCTATATGTCACTTAAAATTAATGACTAGTATGATTTTTGAGAATTAATTAACTTGATGATAAAATTGTTGAAATCATTTGACTACCGATTTTCAATATGTGTGATTTTTTATGTGCACAAGAAAATCGATGAGACATGCACATTGAACTGCTTGGATCCCTTTTTGGGCCCAAACGGGTCTATATGAAGAGCAATGTTGTGCTTGAGGCACAGTCTTGGAGTCACGACACAACAAGGGGCTCTTGCGAAACCTTTGGTACGATATTGAACTCCCAACCGTGTACTATCAATTTCTTTGTTGGTCCAATTCTATATAGGGTTTAGCCTCTGGTTTCAATTGGACCCTCCATTAGTGGACAATGGAATTGAATCCTTTGTTGAGTTTTTAATAAATTGTGTTGCCTACCAACAACAACAAAAAAAAAAAACGAATCAAACCCGAATTAGTTTGTTAATCAATCAACTTATTATCAGATATTTGGGGAGTTCCATCCAAAAAAATTGGAGTAAATAAAAAAAACAAGGACAAATTTATGTGATCCGGAACACTTATTTCTCTTTTTGAGACATTTTCGGGTTAACTTTTCGGGGTACTTAGCATTATGGAAAAATTTCAAAATGGCACCTAAACTTTGCACCAAATGTCATAGAGACACCTGAACTTAAGTTTATTTCAATTAAACACATGTACTAACAAAATTCCCAAATTTAGACACCTGAACTTAAGTTTATTTCAATTAAACACTTGTACTAACAAAATCCGGCCCCAAATTTAGATTCCCACCGTTATACTTCGTCCCAAAAATTGCTGACATGGCATCTCCAATCTGTTTAAGTTGCCCTATTGTACTGTTTCCAACAGAGGACGATGAAGTTTGCCTATGGGTTTCGCTTGGGTGTATCGTCCCTTGTTGGAAACATGTGCAATGGAATAACTTAAACAAGTTGAAGATGTCATGTCAGCAATTTTTGGGACGAAGTATAACGGCGGGGGTCTAAATTTGGGGATTTTGTTAGTACATGTGTTTAATTGAAATAAACTTAAGTTTAGGTGTTTAAATTTGGGGATTTTGTCAGTACATGTGTTTAATTAAAATAAACTTATGTTCAGGTATCTCTGTGACATTTGGTGTAAAGTTTAGGTGCCATTTTGAAATTTTCTCTAGCATTAATTCTTATTACCTAGCATTGATGCTTATAACTTTCAAAGACACTTAGGGTGCGTTTGGTTGGATGGAATGGAATGTAAGTTGGAATAGAATTAAGAATGGAATGGCATTGGAGGAATTGAAATTGGAATAATGATTCCAATTCCCATGTTTGGTTGTGGCTAGGAATCAATAGAAAGAATGGAATTCACATTCCAATTCTTGTGTTTGGTTGCTAGAATCACACATCAATGGAATGAAATTAATAAATACCCCTGCACATCAATGGTATACCATGTTCATAATTCACACCTATATTAGCATATCTTCTACAAAAATCCAAGAAAGACAAGCTAAACCATCACATTTATAAAATCCTAATGACAGAGCTAAAATATGAGAATTCCCAACACTTCAATTTTAACATCCAAAGCAAATCTTCTTGAGAAAGAAACAAAGCAAATTAAAATAAATACACCAAGTAGTAACATCACAGATCTCCCCTAAGCAAAGCCATCACAAAATCTTCTTTCTCATCATCTTTCAAAGTAAAGAAACACGCAGTCATCGCATGATCACGAGCTATGGCAAGTAAGGCTCTATGGCGTTGAATCATAGATAGATTTGAAAGCTTCCGAAGCTCGTCATTCACTTTGTCCCTCATCTTAGCTATTGCAAGATCGACACCAAGAGCTTGACTAAACTTATTAGTTGCTTCTTCAATCTTTGAACCAATGATCGTTGCTGCTTCACGGAAAGCATCCAAGCTATCATCATTCCTCTTTCTTTTTTTCCCATTAGAATTACTCTCTTCTCCGTTTGTGGATGACAAGAAGTGGTCCATTTCTTCAATACCAATGCCTAAATTTCCTGTATCACAACTCCCTTCATTCCTACTCTCCTCCTCTAATACATCCTCAGCAGTAACAGCATTCTTACCCGTGGCACGGTCTTTCCCGAAGACTGTTAAAAGCATGTCAAAGTGTGGGAAACTCCTATTCCTCCAGTTAGCTGCATCTTTATGGCTCTGAATCAAAATGAAATATGATGTAAACTCTTCAGTGCTATGTAAAATCTAGCAAGGTGAGAATTTAAAAGAGAGAAGGAAAGAACCGAAAACATATTAGACAGCACAACACTACCAAAAATGCATCCTAAACAGTAGAGCATAAATGCAACTATAAGGAATATAGAAGTCAGCATGAGCTACAAAGGAATATAGAAGTCAGCATAAGCTGCGCTGAACTGCTACCAGTAGTTGTTTTTACATTTGAAGCCAGATTTGTAAAGGTGCTGAAAGAGTAGCAGAAAGGATTGAAGACTGCATTCAATCCGGTACAAGAATATTGATTTTCAGAAATAACCCAGCATAATGGGGTCACAGAAAAAGGATTAGCTCTATCCAGAAATCAAAAGTATATAAAAAAGAGTTCCAAAAAATAAAATATCAGACAGAAAAGGTAACAGGTCAGGCAAAAAAAGGGAAAAGAAATGACTTAGTGTGAAGTGGAAATGCACAATACCTTAACATAGTCATCCCAAATATGTTTTTCAGCGACCACCATATTTGTGTTTGGATCCCATCCGAAGCCACTAGTACTCCCTCCATAGATCATATCATACACGATGCAAACATCCTTCTTTAATGTCTTGATTCTAGATTCGATGTGTGGTTTAGCCTTTATCCCATGTCCAGGTAACTTCTCATGTAATACTCCTTCAATCACTGTGAGGGAACCGGCCTTGAACCCATTGTCCCTTTTGTCCCCTTTATTCACCAAGTCATGTAAAGCATAAATCAACTCCCTATCCTCCTCATCATTCCATTTTCTGTGTACCTTTTTTTCCATACTTCTGTCTAAAACAATAGAAAGCAAGATAACATCATAAACAAGACAACAGAATGGGATTCAAAACACCAAATTTATATCCAAACCCACTTTTATCTATTACATGATTGTCCTCATTCATCACAAAAAAAAAAAAAAAAAACAGAATCCTGCATTCTCTTTTCAGCTCTTCTTGTCACCACATATTATCTACTTGCTCTTCTACTTGCTCTCCATGCAACAAACATAGAAGCTGCCTTGTTGTCTCTAAAAGAGGTCCATTGTGGTGATGTCTCAACACTAGAAACAATATCTGCGTCCTCTTCATCCCTATTCTCAATGAATCTTATATTTTCAAAGGGGTCTTTTTTCAACTCGTTCCTTATATAGTTATGTAGCAAACAACAAGCTAAGATAATATGATTTTCAATTTTAATGGGGTAAAAAGAAGGACTCCTAAGAATTGCCCATCGCTTTTTCAATATCGCAAAGGCCCTTTCTATCACATTTCGAGCACTTGAATGCTTCATATTGAAATATTCCTCCCGAGTTGTAGGTTGACGTCCATCCTTCCAGTCATTCAAATGGTATCGTTGACCTCTATACGGTGCAAGAAATCCTTCACCATTGGTATACCCCGCATCAACCAAATAGTATGTACCTTTACAAATGAATAGAGTTTAATTATGTCAGTGATCTATGACCTCAAAAACAAAAGTCCAATTGTTTTTGGTGTCATGGTGTCTTACCACGTGGAACAACTAGACCATGGGTTCTATTAATTGCATCTCGTAACACCCGTCCATCCGCTGCTGATCCCTCCCAACCAGGTAACACATAAGTGAATTGAAGGTTTGGGGTACACGCTGCCAAGACATTCGTAGCAATTTGACCTTTTCTGTTTCTATACCTAGGCCTATCAACAGCCGGCACTTGGACAGGTATGTGTGTTCCATCTAACGCCCCTAGACATCCCTACAAAACATTATAAAATTAGGAAACATGTTGGGAGGTCAGGTTGAATTATAACATCGTTACTTGTAAAGACCAAAAACTTGAAATCATTTACCTTAAACCACTTCCATCTCTCATCAGTGGAGTTCTGTGCTATTGGTTCAGGTGTCTTGTATAAATGTCCTTGTAGCCTAATAACTGCAACCAAAACTTTTCTGAAAGACCTACTAATTGCCTCTGCCGAGCGATGGAAATTATTCTGAAGGGTCCTGTTTTTTATATGATGAGCAAGGATATGCAAAAAAATTGCCACTTGCTCATCAACTAACATGTGTCTGGTTGGCTTTAGCTTCCCGATTGTACTAAGCAAGTGGCACAACTTCAAAAATGGCCGCCTAGGCATTCTAAAATCATTCATACATTTACTATCACTTTTATACACCCATTTTTCAATTACATCTCTATTATCATAGAAATCTAACCGATACCTAGATCTAACCCCATGCATGCATTGTCTTTCAACCATCCTATATGCTAATTCCATGAATAACCCAAGTAAATGTAGAATGTACAACCACCACTGCATAGCCATTGCCAATTTGCTCCTTTCATTTTCCTTTCTGATAAACTAAGACGTGCCATCACTGAATTTTTTTGGCAGCAATAAACCTACAAAAGGGCACCAACACATGTCCAAATTACAGAGGTCCATGAATCCACTTAAAAAAAATTCAACAAACAATCAATAAACAATTTCTATTAGAAATCAAGGGTCTCATGTGCACTTGCATAAGGAATTTTTTCCCTTCTCCACTTTCTCGATTAGATAACAAAGCAGTCAAGCCTATAGAGAATCTCACACACAAAAAAACTAATGGCAAATATAGATACATGTATTTATACAGATATGAATAAATAAGTTCATCTCATTCAAAGTGATCTTGTTTGCTGCAATATTCTTCATGAAAGAGATATGTGAAGTATCCCTAAACAAATCCCTAACATGTTTATCTATGCATCATGAAAGAGTCTTCTAATCTGGTCCACAGTCGCAGGCAGTAGAGTAACAGGGCGTCGTTTGTACCGCAACAAGTATACCAAGGATGTGAATAAGGGTTTTAAAAACCATGAATATTGCAGCATGTTCAATTATATATGAACTTGAGTTTTAACCTCTCGGCTCTTGCCCACTCGCAATTGTATTGTTAATCGTCTTAAAACTAGGATGGGTTCTATTTTGTTTGATGCGCTTTAGAATCGATGATTTACAATAACCAAGGTTCAGATCAATTATGAAACTATGGAGAAATCTATCAAACCCTAGAAAATCAAATAGCAAATCTCCATCATACATAGAAACAGTTTTCAGAACTGATCGATCGATCAGCTTATCAAAAGGAGAGAGCAAAAGTTCAAATATGTACGTACACACGCACACACATATATGGAGAGAGAGAGAGAGAGAGAGAGAGAGAGAGAGAGAGAGAAGAGTATACATACGAGATCCAGATCGACGACAGAGTACCCCTTCGAACCTGATCAAGGTGAGAGAGAGAGAGAGAGAGAGAGAGGCGAGAGTGGAGAGAACTGATCGATTTTTCTTTTCTGTAGTTATGAGAGGCGAGAGATGAAGCGTTGGTTTTGTTCCCGACAAAACGACAAAATTTAGAAAGCACTGGAATAACAATTCCCTTCTCTTTTTAATGGAATTTCTATTCTCTCATTTGGGGGAATAGTTATTCATTTTGGAATACATATTCCTTCATTTATTTGTGAACCAAACACAAGAATAGCAATCCATTGGAATAATAATTCCATTCCAAAGTTTATTCCATCCAACCAAACGCACCCTTAGTCGAATCAAAGTTCTATCTGAAACATAGAGAGGATAATAATTACCAAAAAAAAAAAAGCAAAAACAAATTGAGGATAACAACGTAGGTAAGGTTAGTTAGGGATAAGAATAAATTCCAAATATTTAGTAGGAAATTATGGAGACCAAGTTCCCCAAAGTCAACGTCAAGACCTAGGAGAAAATTATGGAGACCAAGTCTCTCAAAGTCAACGTCTAGACCCATGTTCTCTAAAATAGTTTATTTGTGTGTTTGTAACCGGATGTTCGGGTCATGTAGTTTGCACGCATCTCGCCTTATTCTTAAACTCCTAAAGTTAATGACCTGGCAAAATTTCTAGTGGTCTCAAGATTTAAAATATTCGGTCTCTAGGATGGAATTTAAACATGCGATCTCACGGAGATCAAATACTTATATACTTTCTCAAGCCCACTCGACCAAACACCCATGCACTTTGTCTCCGTTTTGATGACCGTCCTCATTTCACACCAAAATCTACATATATATACATATACTTACATTGTAGTATATATCTGTAGAATGCAGACTGAAGGCTAGATGAATTTGGGGGACCGTTCTATCCATTTTTTAAATTTTTTATTAGATTAATTACAGTATTTTTTTGTCAAAAAGTTCAAAATCATGTATGCTCGCCTGGCGAACGTCGTTTTGAACAACCCAAGACTCCCAACCAATAAATTTTGGACAAATAATGTTCATTTTCGCAATACTAATATTTTGCTTTTGAAATAGATTGCGATACACGAGATTATATGCAATTATAAATATAGAAGAACATATCATTAATTCATTATAGTTGCATAGGTTGATAAAAAATATAGTACTCCATGTATTACAATCTTTTGGTACTATTTTTACAATTTATGTTGGCAGAATTAATATCGTTTTCTATATGTAACATACTTTCTTTTGACCCGCCCAACCCTGAAATTCTGCGTCCGTTCCTGGTAGAGGTTGAATCGGCGTCTATCTTCCAAGAGTTATTTGGTTACAGGGTAGAACCACTATCCATAGACACTATGTGAGCAGCCTTAATTAGAGAACTGAACTTGCATCTACCTCTCTCTAACATAAAGAACAAAACTCACAGAATTAAGATTTGGTGGTCTCGGTGAATCAATCTCTCTCGCTTAGGGAGTTTATGATATGGGATAGCCTCAACCTAAGGGAATTTCTTGACTAGCTAGGAATCTTTGTTGATGTGGTGTAATTTACTATTTTACGCTCGCACTTCTGTTGCACAAATTAACTCTTGTTCTCTTAGTTTTATATCATTCCGAAGTACTATAAAAAAAGGGGCAAATTTTCGTAGTCATCCCTGTAGTTTTACGGTTGTCTCACTTTCGTCCCTCTAATTTCAAAGTGCTCCAATTTCGTCCCTGTAGTTTGTTTTACGTTCCAAATTGGTAAAATCGTTAACACTGTTAACGAAACTAACGGAAAAAAAAATAAAAAGTGTTCTAATTTTCAATTTGTTTGAACTGGTGCAAATATCTTATATTTCTGATCATTTTATCTTAAATGGTCATAATGGATTTTTGGCTCTAAGGCCTTTCAATGAGCACCCTAAGAGAGCCCTGAAACTAAATAAGAAGTCTTAGGGTGCTCGTAGAAAGGCCTTAGAGCCAAAAATTCATTACGACCATTTAGGATAAAATGATCAAAAAAATAAGATCTTCGCACCGGTTTAAATGGATTGAAAATTGGAAAACTTTTTTTTTTTCCGTTAGTTTCGTTAACGGTGTTAACGTTTTTACCAATTTGGAACGTAAAATAAACGACAGGGACGAAATTAGAGCACTTTGAAACTAGAGGGACGAAAGTGAGACAACCGTAAAACTACAGGGACGACTACGAAAATTTGCCCTAAAAAAGGAAGAACAAAACTCGAAACTTTGGCGTATGGAATAAGAAGTAGGTATCTTGATCCAGAAAACGTGAATACATACTTATACTGATCAAGGTGGCTCTTGAGTTGTATAGAGAAATCGAATCAATACAAGGAACTCTCACAATGAATTCTACGTATTGAATTCTGCCATAACAAACAAGTGTGTGTGCTCGTCACACCGAAGCATGTGTTGTACACTTATTGTTGAACACATTTGTGCCCCAGTCACTACACTTTTTCTTCTTTTTTTCTCAATTTTCAATGTTGAGTTACAAGAGTTAAAACTAAAATTACAACTGATTAGGTTTTTATGCAATATATTTCTCTTATGACTATTCTTTTGGTTTTGCTTCAAATTTTTTGCGGACCAAATTAAAAATTTTGGGAAAAATACCGGACATTCTCATCATATAGAACTAGCGTCGTTTCCGTTCGATGCATGGGACAAACAACAAATTTTGTGTGAGCTCGATAATTTGTAGCAGAATCACACAAACATTTTGTCTTCTGCATCCAACGGGAATGACGCTAGTTGATAGAAAAGGAACCTGGGGTGCATGCTCTCCCTCAGGAACAAAACAAGCGTTGGGCCAATCCGAGCCGTCCATGCTTGGCAATGGATGACTCAAATTGCAACAAATGTTAAATCAAATTAAATTACTTCAAAAAATTAAATCAAATTAATTTGTAACAAAAAGATCAAATATTGTACCCGTTCAATGCATGGGATAAAAAATTAACATTAGCTTTTTTCGATATTGTGTATCGAACGAGCACAACGCTATTGATAAAAAATATAATCTAATATTTTTTTGGTCTCATGTTCAATGTACATTAGCATTAGCATTAGTCTTATTCTGTACACTGAAAGACACATGTGTGGTGTAAAATAAATTTGAAGTACCACGTGACGGTATCACTGCTGGAACATAGAATAATTTTTCCGCTCTCCCCCTCCTCCCACACCCACGTTCTCCGCCCCCCCCCCCCCCCCCCCCCCCCCCCCCCCCCCCCCCCCCCTTAAGATTTTTCCTCCCCCACTCCCACATTCTGCCCCACCCCACCATTTAGGATTTTTCCTCTCCCTCCCCCTCCCCCAACTCCCACGTTCAACCCACACACCCCCCCCCCCCCCCCCCCCCCCCCCCCCCCCCCGTTTTTCTCTCTTTCATTTAAAAAAAAAAAAATAAAACTCTAAATTCTATGGATTTAGGATTAAGGGTTGGAAGCCTTTTGACTTCAACTACATTCCTATAGTATATTTATATAGATATATAGATATAGATATATAGATAGATAGATGACTCTTTGTTTAATCTTGTTAAAAGTTTTATTTCAAAGAATATGAATTCTATGGTAATTAGATTTATAGAGTAACTTTGAGTATTATTCTTGCAGATGTTTGTATATTTGGTGTTTAGTGGATTTTTTTAGTTTGTTGTCAAAATATATATTTAGGATTAAAAATTGGGCTCAAAGAGTAGCTAGAATTGAAAAAAGCGTAAAAATAAAAATTGAGTTAAACAAACTGTAAACAAGACTAAAATTTTTATCCATTTTTAGTCAATTATTTTTAGTTTTTGGTCTTAATATATTTTTAGTTTTTCGATACATCTCTCAAGATAAATACTAACTGATTTCTAAGAAATTCGACTTGAATGTAAGAAAAAACTGGAAAAAGGACAAATAAAAATACAATTATTGGTTCAAGAAAGACCCATCTGAAATCGCATCGAAAATTTTTATGCATTAAAGTGAACCTGACAGCTAAAACACATAAAGAAAAATAAGTGAACGAGATTAAAAGTACGGTTTCTCTATAGTCACCACAGTGGGCTGACGATGGTGTCCTGCACGAGCCCAAAAAGGAATTTGCTTCCGCCCAATTTCAAGCATTGCCGGCCTTTTCCTCCCATGTGCTTGACTAATGTGAATTGTTCGGGCAAATGGACCCCATTACCCTTTTTCCCCATCTGAGATGCACCATTACCCTTTTTCCCCATCTGAGATGCACCTCCTTCTTTCTTTCCACAGCTTCAGTGTGAATATTTTTTTTCGACTTTCGAAATAAAGTTAGAATGACTTCGGTGTTTCCGGTCATTTTGGAGACACCGTAACTTCTGGCATAATAAAATCATTATGAGCATAACCAAAACTCATTAAAAGCATAACAAAACCATAATAAGGCATAACATGTTATGCCTTGATTGGGTTTGGTTATGTCTTGGTTGATTTTTTGGATATATTTCTTGGTTATGCCTTGTTTGGGTTTTGTTATACTTGTAATACATTTTAATTATACTCATAACGGTAAAATTATGCCAAAAATTACGGTGCCTCCATAATGACCAGGACACCATAGCATCATCCTAAAGCTATTTTACCATACAATGCTGCTAATCACATAGACATTTGCGTACGATTGTGCACAGATTTTATTGTGGGCAAGGATGGAGCCAGGGAGGGGCCAGTAGGGGCGGTCGCCCCTACAAGAAGAAAAAGAAACACTAGTATTATATGTATAAAAAAAATCCTACAAAAGTATATAGGCTCGCCCCTGTGTAGAATTTTGAAAAAAAAATATAATCGTAACCTTTGAACGACGAGAATACCAAAATTAATTACTAAAGGCTAAAATATAACAAAAAATTAAGACTATAGGGTTAATATTGTGAATATTCAAGTAATAAACTTCCACCTTTCGTTAAATGAGTTTAGTATTTTACAGTTTTTTTTTCGCTAAAATCTCAATGGCACACCAAATCCCCTCTCTCTCTTGGCACACACATCCCCAATTGTTAAGACTTCAAAGGCAATTTCAAGAAAATAGAGACAGATGAGAAAAGATTTTGGAAACCCTAAGTAATTTTGGTGAAATTTAAGTTGTAGGTATGTCTTTCCCCAATTGTTTTTCTAGACTTCTCCTAATTTTTTATTTTTTGATTGATAAAATTAAGTAACATGAAAGCCCATGTATCGAATTCATCCAATTGTGATGAATGAAAAAAAAAAAAAGAAGATAAACAAATACATCAAGATCGATCCCTTTAGTTAAACCGATTTATGTATTTATGTTATTTTGAGTTTTGATGTATTTACGTGATTATGCATGTGTATTTATATTTTTTTCCTCGCATGCACAATCGCCCCTGTGTGGTGAAATTCCTGACTCCGTACCTGATTGTGGGGTCTATCAGTGGTTCCACACAAACGATCTAATCCGTTCATTAAATGTAAATTATTTTTTCAAAGGTTCCCATGAAAAATCAACTCAATCCGATACTTATAAGTGCTTAATCCATTCATCCAACATTTTATTCAAATTTTCGACTGTATCCATAGGTATCAGATTGAGATGATTTTTCGCGAAGACCTTTAAAAAAATGTATATTTAATGAACGACTTGAATTATTTGTGTGAGATCTGTGATGGATTCCACAACAAAATATGTGCCTAATCTGTGTATAATTTGTCTGTGTGGGCAAACTTACTGTTTGCCAAATATGGACACCAAAACAAGCTTGCATCAACTTAGGTAATTAATTAGTCATTTTTCCTTTACAAAAAAAGTTCACTACAAATATTGAACCACTGTTATTGAGTTATTTATTAAAATATTATTTTTGCCTTTATAGCTCTCATTATTAAATATCTACTTTTAATTTGGGATCCTGTTGAGCAGATACTTGATTATGACAGTTCTATAAGCAAAAATTAATCATAATCCTATAGAATAAAATTATCAAAAAAATAAGATATTCGCCTCGGGTCAAATGGATTAAAAATTAGGGCACTTAATTTTTTAACCATATTTTTTAATATACAAAAAGTCTAAAAAATTAAGTGGTCTAATTTTTATTCCATTTGAATGGGTGTGAAGATCTTATTTTTTTATCATTTTATCCTAAAGGGTCGTAATTAATTTTTTTCTCTAGAACTATCATAATCAAGTATTATTTGCTCCGCAAGGTCCCAAATAAAAAATAAATACTTAATTGTGATAGCCCTACAGATTAAAATTAATTATGACCCTTTAAGATAAAATGACCAAAAAATAAAATTTTCGCACCGATTCAAACGAATTTAAAATTGGAGCACTTAATACAGTCTAAGAAAAATTAAACAAACAAAAAATGTAAATTTTAATTGATGATAAATAGTGTTGATGTAGTTATGAAAGAAAAAAAAATTGATAGCTAAACCAAAAATATGTACTGTTCATTAAGTAGTTTATCTTCGGTATTTATTAGTGTACCTGAAATGGTGAAGGAAACGAGATCTGTGCACAGCAGCTTGCACAGATACCTTTTTCTCCCGCCTCGGGTCGCGCAAAGATGATCGGAGCCATTCATTTTGTTCAAAATCTGAAGTGATTTTGGGTGTTTTGTTGACGCCTCTAACGATATCGAACGAAACTCATTTTTTACAGAGACCTTAAACGACATATTTTGAACAAAATGAGTGGCTCCGATCATCTTTGCACGACCCGAGGCGGAAGAAAAAGGTATCTGTGCATAGCTGTTGTGCACAGGTTGCTGTGCACGTAGCTTTTCTGAGGAAACTAGTTGCAGTAGTAAAGTAGAAATGCTACGTGCAAAGAAAATAGACAAAGAAAAGACCCTTAAAGTGTACATGAACGGCTCAGATGCACTGCACAGTGAATCTGGACCGTTCATGTACACTTTAAGGGTCTTTTCTTTGTCAATATTCTTTGTACGTAGCACTCCTCAAAACAAAAAGTAGGGAAAGTTACTTTTGTGGTAGAATGTGCGTGATTTTGTGGGGAAAATAACCACATACTCTTTTTGTTATTTACGGGAAATGGTGGGTTATTTTCGTCACTTTTGGAGTAGACCTTTTACCTGCACAAGCACTCAAAAAACGTACTCCCTCCGTCCCTTTTTAATAGTCCAGTATTCCATTTTGGGTTGTCCCTTAATAAGTGTCCATTTTGTAAAATTAGTGAGTAAAAGTTGGTGTATTGTCTATTTTGTCCCTAAAAGTATATTCCTTTTTGAAAAGTTAGTGAGGAAAAGTGTAATGATGATGGGTAAGTAGGAAAAATGGAGGAAAAAGCTGATGTGAAAGGTATAATGATGATGTCTTTTTAATAAGTTGGAATTACGAAGTATAACAATTAAAAAGGGACGGAGGGAGTACAAAATTTAAGAGGTAAAGGGACCCACTTATAATCTGACGGTAGATTTGGAAAGGAAAAAAACAAATAAATTGACCAAAACTTGCACGTGAAAGAAAGGAAAAAACAAAAAAATTGACCAAGACTTACATGTGAAAGAGTTGTGGGCTAAATTTTGAAGCAAAATTGAATGATTCATAAACACTCTTTCCGATATCGGATTGAGATGATTTTTTACAGGGGCCTTAAACGAAGTATTGTGAACAAAATGAACGGCACCGATCATCTTTGCAGAACCCGAGACGGACGCCAAAGGGATCTGTACGCGGCTGCTGTACCAGTAGCATTTTTGCATGTGAAAGGAAGGAAAAAAACAAATAAATTGACCAAGACTTTGTGACAAATACGTTGTGCTAATCTTTTCTTTTCTTTTTTTTTTCAGAAGTGAAAAAATTGTATTGATAAACGCCTAACTGCACTTACAACATTATTTGTTTTTTCCTTACCGATATCCTATCGAGTTGATTTTTTACAGAAATTCTTTAAAATGTATTGATGAGCGGTTTGGATCATATTTGTGGGATTCAAGATGGGTCCCATAAAAATGTATGTACAAGATATGTGTAAAAATGTATGTATCCTGAGATTTATTACTAATGAATACACCAAAATGTCTCATTCCAGCCGAGACTTTTCGAACTTTGTCCATTCCATTTCCGTTCGGTACAACAAGGGTCCCATGTGAATACACCAAAATGTCTCATTCCAGCCCAAACGTTACGCATACTCGATCCGTATTCCATGTCCGATAGGGGTTCAAAAATATATAGTCAAAAAAATTTGATAAACTTCTATCAAAAGGGCCCGATTGCTTATCCTTTTTTTTTTTTTTTTAAATTATCACTAGCAACAAATCGCATTCAATAAAATAGAGAAAATGAGCTACAACCAAACCCGAGACACTAACAATATCTAATAAACACAATGAGACGAACTTATGTTTAAAACCTAAACGTGAGCCTTAAAATTCTATTCACACCGACAATATAATTCGGCACTAGTAGTGGTCGTTAGAGATTTAGACCCTAAGTCGCCTCCGGATAGTGTAGAACCAAATCATATATATCAGTTAAAACCGATAGAAATCCCAACCGTGAATTTGCTGTCCCGATTACTTATCCTTCCTTTGCTCCAGATGACAAAACTACCACACAACGTTCCATTGCTAGGTGCAGTTTCCGGGGAATGACTACTTACATCCCGAGTTATCAGACAATTATATGGGCTAGCTAATTTAGATTCAAGAGAACGGTTTGGAACTAATTAAAGAGAAACCTCTCTTCAAGCTCTACAAAATGCATGGTTTACAGGTTATACATTATTTTACAGATTCAACAAAATGAACGGTTGGAACGGTTTTGCATAGATACATTATTTTATACGCTCTACAAAATGCATAATTTGGATTACCAAAAAAATGCACGAAGGGGGTCCACGGCGGGTGCTAGTGGAAAACCCCCTCTGTTCGGCTAATCCGGACAGAATTTAATCTCATCTTCATAATCTGCTAATGAGAGTTCAAAATCTGAAAGTTGAGTAAAAAAGTATTCAGTACACACTCATTTGCAAATTTCCGTTGCTCATTTTATGAATCTTTTGCCCCATTTTATGAACTTTTGAATTGATCTAATACATTTTTAGCTTGTGTGTTATTCATTGAGCTATTGCTTAAGTCGTAGTGATAGTTTCAAGAATATCTAGGTCCAATTGCCTTAAGGTTAAAAAGGGTTTTTTTTTTATTTTTTATAATGTTTTCCAAGAAAGGAAAAAAGTGCAATAAGTCTAGCTCCTGTGTGAGCTGACTATTTTCATGGCAATAACATGTTCTATTGTTAGGTAAAGTGTTCTAATTAATGAATTGATTGTGGCTTGATATTTTGATATCTAAGTTATAGGTTAGATGGATGTTCTTTTTAATTGGGAAAAGAAGGTGCATATGTTCATTTTTAACCTAACATCAAGGTATACATTTGGAGTGAGATGGTTGAGCAACCCGTAAGCGGTCAAAAAGGGCGTTCAGGAACTTAGAAAAGAGCTCCTTTATGTTGATTTTAAATTCTTTCCGGATGACGTGGAAACACCGTGGTTTCTGCTGCCTTTCTATTGTGGGCCCCACCGTTTCATTGTAATAATTCGAATTGTTAATCTTGTAGGATCCGCAAAGTAATATACCCACGCAAAAAAATTAGTTTCATCGGACATCAATATATTAGAAATTAAATTTTGCTTTATAAATTAAACGATCCTGAACACTTTAACTTAAAAAACTAGTTATTGTTCGGCTAAATAAGCCAAATGGCTAATTTTTTTGTCCTTATTCAAAAAAAAATTCGTATTTGTTAGTTTTTTGTCAACTTTTGGTGGATTATTACTTCGTCATGACAAAAGGAATCTAGAAAGTACAAAATTATGAATGAAACCCAAATTATTTTGAATAAATACAAAAAAAATTGGTTTATTTTTGTCTTTATTCAAAAGAAATTAGGTTTCGATCATAACTTTTTACTTTTTAGATGCCTCTCGTCAGAAAAATCAATAATCCATAAAAAGTTGATGAAAAACTAACAAATATGAAAAAAAAAGGCATTTTAAAAAATCAAAAATCAATTTGACTTATATAGTTATTGATGTCTGGCCAAACTGAATTTTTGCGTGAATATGTTACTTTGTGGGCCGTACAAAATGAACAGTTCAGATTACATGGACACTTGTTGTTTAAGCTATTGGAGGTGAAACCCTTATTTTCACAATGTATTTATCTCCTAACCTAACCAAAGTTTTTGAATACAACAAAATCACTAAACACGCGAAGTTTCATCAATTTTCACAATGTATTTGTCTCCTAACCTAACCAAAGTTTTTGAATACCAACAAAATCACTCAACACGCGAATTTGTGTGGACTGCGACGCATGACACTAGTACAAGCCAAATAAACCGCGTGCTCACAACGCGGAAAAATTCTTCAGTAGTCCCGGAGTATCATGTGGCATGTCTTACGTGGTGCTTTTGGCCAATAAATTAATTATCGCCACCTACACTAAGTTGGTCAACCCTTGCCCCCAATCACCCAACGAGAGACGATGACTATGTGTCACCCGTAAAAAATTTCGCTACGTGAATGATTGTGAGTATCATGTGGACATGCCACACGGTAGTCCGAAACTATTGAATAATCGCTCCATGAAGCGTGGCACTAGTATAAGCCAAATGTGGAAACTAGAAAGATTCCACATGTACGTACTGATCATGTGGCCAGTATTGTACAAGACAAAGCACTAATGGATGCACCAAAATGTCTCATTTCAGCGAGAAATTTTGCAGTGCCGGATGGATACCACGTTAACCGGCTTACTAGTGCCCTAGTAGCCATATTCGAGTCATTCAAAAATGTAATCGATTGTCCAGATTGAAACACTTTCTCTCCTCACGCTCTCTCTCCTCTTTCTCTCTCATTTTTCTCTCTCTAAATACGAGTCAATCAAAATCAAAATGGACAGTCGGGATGCACCGAACGGACACCACGTGATACCTGCCCGGCACTGAAAAATTCCTCGAGCATTTCAACCGGGACTTTTCAAAACTTTAGACATTTCCATCCCAACTCTTGCTTTTCTGTTCCATTTCCGTACGTACATAAGGGTCCCATGTGACCTACGTCGTAAATGTTACGCATACTCGATCCGCGTTCTGCGATGCTTTGAATTGATTATGACAAATATTTGCTGGTCTAAGGGGTTGTTTGATATCCCATCTTCAGCACTTAAAATTGAAATAATTAAGTAATAAGTGATTAAGTCGATTTGATAACCACATTTTACATTACTTAACAAATTAAGTGTCAGTTAAAATATAATGTAAAAAAGTAATAAAAATTAAGTAGCTTTGAGCTACTTAATTATGACTGAATTCTTATATGCTTACATTCAACCACCACCAATGCACCACCATCGTCATCACTCAACCACCACCACCACCACAACCGCCACCACTCCCACCACCACCACTCCACCACCACCACCACCACAACCGCCACCACTTCCACCACCACCACTACCACACTACCCCCACCACAACCACCATCACTCCACCAACACCACCACCACCACCACCACCATCACTCCACCACCACCAACACCGCCACCACTCCACCCCCACCACTATCACTCTACTACTACCACCATCACTACTCCACTACCACCACCATGACGCTACCACCATTACTCCGCCACCATCGCTTCACCACCACCACCACCACTCCACTCCACCCCTACCACCATCACTTCACCACCACCACCACCACCACCACCATCACTACTACTACTACTCTACCAAGCTACCACCACCACCCCGTCATCACCACAACTAACACGCCACCCTTACCACTACTACCACGCAGCCGCTACCACCACCACCACACCGCCACCACCACCATCACTCCACCACCACCAACACCGCCACCATTCCACCCCCACCACTATCACTCTACCACTACCACCATCACTACTCCACTACTACCACCATGACGCTACCACCATTACTCCACCACCACCACCACCACCATCGCTTCACTACCCCCACCACCACTCCACTACCACCACCACCACTCCACCCTTACCACTATCACTTCACCACCACCACCACCACCACCAAGCTACCACCACCACCATCACTCCGCCATCACCACAACTAACACGCCACCCTTACCACTACTACCACGCCGCCGCTGCCACCATCACAACGCCACCATTGCACCACCATCATTCCACTGCCACCATCACTCCACCGCCACCATCCCACCACCACCCTCACCACTACCATTCCATCACCACCACCACCACCACAATCACTAAAATTAAAGAGAATCCGAATTAAAATTAATTAATTAATTTTTAATTCAGTACTTAATATGTTTATCAAACAGCTTTTCAGCTTAAAAAAATCAGCATTCAGCTTTCAGTACTTAATTTTTCAGTTTTCAGTTTCAGTTTTCATTTTTATCAAACAGCCCCTAAAACTCTCAATAGGTAGTGACAGATCCAGAAATATATCTTATAGTTGGGGCACCTATTAATTATAATGACAAAAGTTTATTTTTTAGTCAATCATAGTTAGATCGTACAAAATTAAAGCATGCATTACTAATTACAAAAGTTTATAACGCATACTTTAAGTTAAATTAGGTAAAAATGAACACACAACTTCTGACAAATTTTTAAAAATATGTTTTAAATGAACGTTAACAAATTTTAGAAAGATAGAGCTAGTTTTGTTAATACCTTTATTTTTAAATATTTCTCTCAGACACTTAAAAATAAAGAGAATCAAGAAAGAATAACTCCAAATAGACAAACAACTCGTAAAATAACAAGTATAAATGCACCATATGATGAAATTGAGGCATAAAATTAATTATATATGTATATTTTCGAGATATATGCAAGTGTGTATATTTATATATTAGCACACTTTCAAAATTATGCTAATTTATACATATATATATATATATTTTAAATATTTTAATTTCGAATGGGAGCATGCGTTCGAGTGGGAACACGTGCCCTCATGTAGATTTGTCCCTGCCTATAGGGGCCCAAATATAGTTGAAAATTTATGCTTCAACATAGATGATAAAGAAGAAGAGGAGACATTCTTTTTCCTATGACTCAATTTTTCGGCTTTAACACTGTTAGAATAAATACATATACAAAATAATATCACGATCAAATCATGTAATATCACGATCAAATCGTGATCCTGAGATTGTGATTTGATTGTAATTAGGATGATTTTATTTCATAGTTAATCAGTATGATTTTCTTTCCATAGCTAGACTCTCTCCTCTTGTATAAATAGAGACCTATATGATTTCAATAATCGAATTCAATATTTCTTCTCTGAGATTTCACAAACACCAATCTCTGGAAGAATTTTCTTTTTGGAATCTTTCTTTTCGACCTTCTCAATCTCCTTGACAATTTATGACAGAAATGTATTACAGAGAGCCCACAATCAGAGGCACGGCAAGCAGTAAGACTATGGGTACAGAAAAGAGGTACAGATTTTATACATAAATTTTTCGTGGGACCCACTACGGGTCCCACATAAATGATCTGAGCTGTTCACTAAATGTAAAACATTTTTTCAATGGTTCTTGCAAAAATTCAGCTCAATTCGATACTTATAGGTGTTTGATCCAATCATCTAATTTTTCATTTAGATTTCAGGATATGAAAAAGTTAGATGATTGGATCGAACACCTATAAGTATCGAATTGAGTTGAATTTTTGCAAGGGCCCTTGAAAAAATGTCTTACATTTAGTGAACGGCTCGGATCATTTATGTGGGACCCGTAGTGGGACCCATGAAAAATCTATGTACAAAATCTGTACTTTTTTTCTGTACCCATAGCCTTACTGCACTGCAAGTATTGGTGCCTTGGGCAGTACAGAACTCCAAATCCATAAGATACATTTGTTTTGCTTCAATTTTTCTGCGGACGAGGTCTGAGTCTCCTTCATTCCCAGGCAAGACTAAGGTTCGAGTCTTGTCAGTGGTAAGGGAATGATGAATTTGTTCCCTTGTCATCCTGTACCTAGGTGGTGTTGTGGTGACGGGCTATCCTCACGAACAGTGGTTATGGCTCGAACAGGACATTCCACAACAGATAGGGAGCCCCTATGGTCACGCCCAAGGGGGGTTGCTACGCCGGTCGCCCCCTCCTACCCTTTTTTCCGGTCAAAAAAAAAAAACTAAATTTTTTTTGGAAAAGTTTCCAGACATTCTCATCATAAAGAATGACTTTGGCTCCGTTTGTTGCGTGTAAAATATTTTACAACTGAAAATATTTTTCATGTAAAACATTTTACGGGAAAACAAAAGTTCTACAATTGTTTTTCGGTGTTTGGTTGAATTGAAATTTAACTATTGCACAAACTAATATAACTCATTTAATTTGCCTAAAGTAGGAGTATTAAAGTGAAAGTATTTGATGTTTGGAGGAAATCCAGAGGAGAGAGATGAAGGCCATATGTGGTGTGCCTAGGAATGGAAGTGGGTAGAAAGAGATAGAGAGTGTCTGGCTGTGAGAGAGAGAGAGAGAGAGAGAGAGAGAGAGAGAGAGAGAGTGTGTCTTTTTGCATGTGTACTGACGTAGCACGAGAGAATACTTTGTTGCCCAATTATTCCACTAAGGTGATGGCCGCGAATCCGCAAACGGCCGGGTGCGTAAGTCGGAAATTGACTTACCGATTCTTCGAGGAAAGTTTGTTTTACGCCCAAAGAAGGAAAACATTTTCCAAAAAAGTTTATTTTCCGGGCATTTCAACAACCAAACAACGAAAATTACGTAAAATATTCTTGACAAAAACATTTTACGTCCAAACTAACGGGGCCGTTATGTTTAATCTTCTTAAAAATCAATCTACTATTTCAAAGAATATGAATACTATGGTAATTAATTTGATTATAGAGTAACTTTGAGTGTAACCTAAATTAGCTTCTTTTAGCACTAAAATAAGAAACAGTTTGATTAGAAAGGGTGTATACGTACTCGGTGCCATGATTTTTTTTTCCTTCAGTTTGTTGTCAAAATATTTAGGATTAAGAATTCAACTCGATGAGATCGAAGAACTGAAAAAGTATGAAAAGATGAATCAAGTTGAACAAAATGTAAAAACAGAAAATCGCCTCAATTTGGAAAAAGTTCCTCCTTTTTTTTTTTTACCATTTTTTTCATACAAAATTTCGATTATGGCAGTACTACTTCACATATTCGTTAAGAAACATTGTCCTCAACAAACAAGACCTGTATTTCTATTTCATATCATCCTTGTGTGACACAAGGTGATCGAGCTTCTTTTTAATTTGGTCGAAGCAGTGGCGGCAGAGCCAAGATTCAGACACGGGAGTGACACCATTAAATGAAAATCTAATTTCATATTGTGCAGAAAAAAATATGGAGAAAAGATTAAATAAAGTTATAATTATGTTGGTTTTTTTTTTCCAAAGAAATAAAGTTTTGGTTCAACTCTTTTAAGATATGCAGACGCAAGATGTTAAGATATTGATTTTTTCTTTTTCCGAACGTACCATTCTCTAAATTGCATTTTTTACAATATTTGTACATAGTTTTAGTTTTTATTACATACCTGTAAATACCTAAATGAACCACATTAGTCTATAAAAGAAATTATGTATCCGAATGGGCCATGGGAAATTTATTATCCAAATGGATCACGTTTCTTTTCAATTAGTGGAAAAAATTACAAATCTTGTGGGTACTTATGCAAAAAAATATGAGAGAGAGAGAGAGAGAGAGAGAGAGAGAGAGAGAGTGTGTTTGAAAAACGGAAAAAACATACAGTGTGCCAAGGGATTCAAACCACGGTGGAAATCACACTGGTACCCTACAAGGAGGGACTTTACCGCTATACCACAACATGCACTTGTGCAGAATTCTTTAAGTGTTTATATTTAACCTTTCTATGAGTATTTATTTATTTTTGGTATTTTGGAAACGGGGGTGGCACGTCCTCCGTCTTAGATCCGCCCCTAGATGGAAGATTAGAGGAGAGAAACCTAGTGGACCACTGGTCAATAAAAATGTCCTTCGGGGACATTCGATAAAATTTTTTAAATCGGCAAAAGAAAATTTTATTAAACTCGAAGAGGGTACATCGAGTAAAAGGGAAGGGAGAACCAGAAAGTTCAACCCAATCCTACAAAGATAACCAAAGACAAGGTAAATAAAAGGAAAAATGCACCCAAATTCTCCTAAATAATGAGACGTTTAGCACCATCAAGATTTCTTTTAATATCTTCCACCGTATACACCTTGATATCAAATCTAGCTTTGATCCATAAAGCTGCCCTTGTTTTGGTTAGCTCTACCACTTGGTTACAATCCGCAGCTTTGTTGTTGAAAATAACATCATTCCTTGCAATCCAAATAGACTATAATGTTGCATAAAAGCAACATTCCCACATATGTTTTTCCAAATTTTTGAACCCAGACGAAAACCATCAGGAAGATAAATCCAACAAATTTGAATGAGCCACCCAAATTAGGTTCCACCAATCTGCTATTTTTGTCCAAATGTATGTAGAAAATGGGCAAGAAAGAATCACATGTATTAAAATTGGAAAGAGGTGTGGTATAATTGAGTTCACTCATTAATTTGTTGCTGATCGTACTCCTATATTTTTGGACTGATATTTGCCCTATCTTCCCTTGTGGTGGTAGACAACTGGATTCTCCTTCACAGAAATGCTCGACCTTTTATCAATGTTTTGTTGTGGTTGGTCTCATTAATGCTAGGTATCCAAAAAAACTCACTAAAAAAGTATTCTGAAATGAAAAAATCAAGAGTACACCTCTTAAAATGTGGGCTCCCCTTTTTGAATATGTTGTTTGGATACCTAACATTGCTCGGTTGGCTTTGCCTATATAAGAAGGTCTAATATGCCGCTTTGATTTCATAGCAGTTTTTTCCTTTCTCATTACTTTTTTCGAGTGGTCAGTCAAATATTTCTAGTCTTTGCTTATTATTAAAGAAAAAAAAAAGTTAAATATTACTATTTCGGTCGATATGAGTGGGACAGAAGAAGTGGCGAAAAGGCTCTATGAGGCCTGCTTGAGTGGGAGTGTTGAAACACTAAACGTACTGCTTGAAAAAGATCCACTAATTCTCAACCGAGTTAGCTCGGCCGAGTGCTTCTCCAATGACACCCCCTTGCACGTAACGGTATCGTGCGGTCATTTGGAATTCACGAAAGCTCTTCTGCATCAGAAACCAAAACTTGTCACCGAGTTGGACTCGCAACGATGTACACCCCTCCACTTGGCTTCCACTGAGGGCCACTTTGAGATTGTACACAAGTTGTTACGGGTGAACACCGACGTCTGCATCGCTCGTGATCAAGATGGTATTCATGTTATTCCCCTCTCTCTCTCTTTGCTAATAAGTAGCAGTTTACTTTTATTTCTTTTCTGTCTAACAAAACGAAGTCGTTGCTTTCCGCGTGAAGATTCTAGGAGACAGTAACAACTCCAAAAATCTAACCTGATACTTACAAAAACTTTCCTCAAAGTGTTTGTGACTTCGTGTCCACTCACTGCGGCTCTACAGCTTGGCCATTATAGATGGCAAAATCATGGCCCCACCTCGAACCCTCCCCTAGCCCTCCTTGATTCGTCAATTTTTCGGATACTGGGATGGATTTGGCGGAACTAAGAAAAACTCGATCGGGGTCGGGTAGGATTCAGGGTGACATTATACCGCCTTGTTGTCCACCCCAAAATGATTTAACATAAAAAATTCAATATTTTTACTCACATGTTTCACTATTATACTAAAAGAGTTGCATGTTTATCCATATCTTTTAACTATTTTAGTAAGAAATTATACTTTTCCCTTCTTTATTCACCATCAATATATAATAACAATTGGTATATAACTATTCCTTGCATTTTGTATTTAGTTTATACAATTTGTTTCTCAATTTTTATGGGGCGGGACGAGGTGGGTTGCGTAAACCAGTTCCTCGACTTAGGCTAACGGGTCACCCATACATTAACCTGTCAGGGTTCGGGCAGGTTCGAGCTCGAGGATGTGTTGCGCTTTTCGGGTCAGGGTCAGTGGCGGACGTACATAATGGCAAGGGGGGTCATGTGACCCCACTGCCTTGAAAACTCCCTCAGGATGGCTATACATTTTTGGGACATTTTAGTAATGCCTTGTTCTCTTTCGAACTTAAAAAGAATTTTTCAAAAAATTCTCCCTAGATTCCCCCTACATTCAACATTTCTCTCTCTATCGATCTCTCTCCACTCATTACCCCTACTATTTTTCAAAAAACTTTTCAAATTCTAATCCAAACAAGGCATAAATTTGCCCCAAGTACTTCAACAACAATTCAACCCTTGCCCTCACCATTCACCAAATCCTCACATCTACCTCAGTCAGTCTCCCTTTCTCTGGAAAAGCTTGCGACAGGGGATGGACTTTTGAGTCTCTCGTCTTTCAAGTACAAACCTACCCTCCCCCACCCTATTCCCTCTCTGTATATCTCTGATTTTATGTCAACAAAGCAACGCCGTAACTTAAAAAAAAAAAAAAAGCAGCAGCAACAACACCATGTTCATTATCAATAAAAATAATTCATGGCTCTAAACCAAATTTAGCCCATGTTAAAACTAAAGTCAAAGTAAATTTTGCGCCTTTGTTTGGTTCCAATCTTTCAAAAATATTTTTGATATAATGAGTAATAATGAGTGGATAGAAATAGATAGAGAAAGTTGCATAGAGTAAAATGAGTTTCTCCAATTTTCACATAAGATCAGCACTAAGTTTTTGGAGAGTCTGGAGTTAATTTTTTCAAATGAGACCCCTTAACATACTTCACAAATAAATAATTAAAAAAGATAAAATCATCATAGAAATTGATAGGTATTGCAAGTATTTACAATGTAAGCAAACGAAACTAATAACCACACCATTAGAGCTTATGAAACAAATTACTACATATAAAACTTGACCCCAATGCCATGATTTTCTAGGTCCGCCCCTGGTCAGGGTCAGGTATGACAAAACCCGCCCCGCCCCGTTGCCATCCCCACTGGACGGTCACATGACAACCAAATATTTTTTTTCTTATATATAACAGACGTAAAAACTTTAGGTTCGTCCATCCGTTAAACACTTAGCCCAAATATGAATGAACACTCGACTCAAAATTAAATGAACACTCACCAAACATATTAGCCCAAAAATCAATCCATTTGAATAACCCAATACAACCCATTACCATCCCAATAGCCCATAACAAATAAAAAACGGAGAAAAGAAATGAAGAAAAAGAAAGAAGGGAGTCGTTAAAATAGAGGAGTCGTCCTCCTCTCTGGACTTCATAGTAATGAGGGCATGAGGCAGGCTATCATGCTAACAGTTTCAAGAAAGGTACTTTGTTGTTTTAACGACAAACGATTAGATAATTATAACAAGTAGGATATGCGGGATAGGACATCTTCTTAGAGGAATTATAGTCGTAGCCCTGTTAATAGAGCTCTGTGTAAAGCATGGAATACTTCAAAACATATTTTGTATCTAGCTGTAGTTAGGCTCTTGTTTTTTTAGTTGTTGGTGTTTTTGTCTTGTTTCCGGTTGGTTAACTGGACTTTTTTCCAGGGTATGCCCTTGTTTCTTGTATTCTTGTTTCGTTTTGGTAATAAAATTTCTCTTTAGCAAAAAACAAAAACAAATAGGCCATCATGCTTCCCCTTTTTTTTTAGAATGGTGGATTTTTTTTTATTAATCATTGAGAGATTACAAAGACTAACGGGAACAAGGAGAAGGGCAACAAGTGCCATCCGAGACCCAAACCCTGGATTGGCAAGATGCCAATCAAGGGAACACCCAAGGGACAAAGCCCAGCACCTAAGAGACTCTAAAGCTCAGATAATCATGTAGGTCTTGGATTCGAATGGATGGACCCTAGTAGTGATGTTAACTTAGTGTTTACGCTAGTGATTAATTTATGAAGAATAATTTTCTGGTTGTCTTTATTCAATTTTTTTTTTGGCGTTTGTTAGTTTTACGCCAAACTTTTATATGATATGAGTGAGTAAGGACGAAAGGAATCGGAAAAGTAAAAAATTTTAACTTTTACACAAGTAAAGCTTAAAAAGTCAGTTTTTTTACTTTTTCTTGAACATTTTCCAAAAAAACTTGTCTAAAAGTCATAATTTTTTACTTTTCAATTCCTCTCGTCGTTACTCACCCATATCACATAAAAAAATTAGCATAAAACTAACAAACGCAAAAAAGAAAAAATTGAATAAGGACAACCAAAAAATTATTCTACATAAGTTAATCACTAACATGAACGGGGTTTGCCAAAAAAAAAAAAAAAAGAACCTATGCAATCCAACATTGAAAAATGGGTGAGCTTTGTTATTGCTACAAATTAAGGTTTTTGTGGTGTCATGACAGAGCTTTTGTTTGGTCATGTTGTTTGTTGGGTCTTTTCCTTTTCCTTTTCCTTTTGCTTTTTGTCTTGTAAAGGATGTTAAATGAATATGGTTGTACTGTCTTCATATTATATATAAATGGGATTATATTGTTCGTAAAAAAAAAAAACATTGAAAAATTTATAAAAGTTTTTTAGTTAGAGTTTTCTGACAAACAAGTATTCCAACAGGTAGAACCCCTCTTCACTTGGCGGTCATGAAAGAGCGAGTAGAGGTTATATTGGAACTACTTGGGGCCAAACCATGTTCTGTTCATGACAAACTAGGTAGAGGGGAGACTGTGTTGCACTTATCAGTCAAGTACAATAGGCTAGAAGCTTTAAAGACATTGGTGAAACATCTGCATGACAAGCAGAGCTGTGACATGGAATCTGTCCTAAACTCTAGAGATGATGATGGCAACAACATCTTGCATCTTGCTGCAGCCCTCAAACAAGTGAATGTAAGTATTTGTGTATACAAGTAATTACCCTCGCTAACATGACTAAAAAGGACCAGACTATGTAGTTTGTCTGTTTTAATTATGTGTCATTTTCAGATATTCATTGATAACGTAAAATTTATAAATCTCGCTGAGACGACAAGACCATCAACTATGTCAAAACTTAATTAAGTTGGCAGCTTCTAGACAAAAACGTAGGCGTTTTTACTATAATTAAATTGACTCTTATTGCACCGCTACAAATTACGTACAACAGTTTTTCATTCTTTTATCCCTTTTTAACATATCTAACCAGAAAGAGAGAGAGAAATTGATTTCATAGACTTGGCGCAATGGTAATCAAATGAAAACTAGAAGTCTGAAGAATCTTTTGGTCTAGTAGTGTTCGACTTCTACCCGCGTCTAAAGCTACCAATTCGTTAAAAAGAAATGGGGAAGGAAAATTTCGTCAAATTTTTTATCAACCGTTAATTGCTTTTAATTCTTGCTCTTAATTTTGAGGCATTAATTTCGAACATTAATGGCACTTTGGATGTGTAGACCATAGAGTATTTGTTGGGAATAAAGAGTGTTAAAGATCATGCCAATGACAAGAACCAGAACGGTTCCACAGCTTTGGATGTCGTGGAGCATTGTCCAAACAGAGACCTAAAAACAATGGAAATTCGGGAGTTTCTATTGCAAGTTGGTGTTCAAAGATCCAATTGCGATGGGCTGAAACCGAACCCCGAGTTACCTTCCAAAAATCCTCCTCGTACTGGACATGACATTTCTTCGTTTTGGGATAAGTTTAAGGTCGACCGTGACTGGCTCAATGAGGTAATTTTTTGAATGGTTCACACATGCACACTCTCTCCTTCTCTTTCTGATGAGTTTCCACAGTTTTATACAGATACACTCATGCACACGCATTGCTCTAAATGACAGCTACACGTACACTCTTTTCATCAAACTATTAACTACTGATTCAAGCATAGTTTCAGCTTTAGCGAAGAAGTAAACACCAGATTCGTCTTGTTGTGCCCTTCATCCAAGCTCAAAAAGTGATTTGAATCATTTATCTGTTCGAGTTTGTGGTGTAGAACAAATTTTGGACACCGATAACAACAAAATTCGGACATCTTTGGACATCAGTATGAGCATGACCAAAATACTATGTCACAAAAATCAATGACTAGCATGATTTCTGATAGTAAACTTTAGGATAAACATGTTTAAATCATGTGACTATTGATTTTTGATCGGTGTAGTCTTTTATGTGCAAGAGAAACTCGATGAGATGAACAAATAGAACGATTCAAATCCTTTTCAGCCCCAAACGGGTGTGTATATATATATGATGAGCAGTGTTGTGCTTGAGATATAGTCTTGATAGCAGCAGTACAACTAGGGGATCTTATGAAACATTGGATCTTATATTGAATTCCCAACCATGTACTATCAATTTCTTAATTTGAACTATCAATTTCTTTGTAAGTTCAAATTCTATATAGGGTTTGGACCTTGGTTTTAATTGGATTCTCCACTAGAAATGAACCCAAATTAGTCGGTACATGCATGGGTCGGAACTCAAAACCCACTTTTTCAAGTTTTCATGACCCAATATAAGTGTATTATAAATACATGTTCTATGCCAACAGGTACGCGGCCATTTAATAACGACAGCCGCCTTGACTGCAACCATGGCTTATCAATGTATTTTGAGTCCGCCTGGAGGTCTTTGGCAAGATACAAAAGAAGGCAGTTCGACTGCCCCTTCTCGTAATTACATGGCTGATACTGCGGAAGAGGGTGATGATGGGCATGAAGCGGGACAAGCCATTATGGAAAATCGTGGCTCTTATCGTACTTTCTTGGCTCTTAACAACATAGTCTTAGCAGGATCGTTGGGCATTATTATGCTGGCCATGAGTGGATTCCGAATGGACAACAAGTTTCTAACATGGTCGTTGATAATCACTGTGTATATCACAGTTACATGCATGGATGCAGCTTATGTGAAAGCAATTAATTTAGTATCCCCAGAACCAGCTTTAGGGGACATCCTTCATATACTGTTTGTGGCTTGGCTGGTTCTATGCTCAGTTTTTGTTGCGGTGCTTCACTCATGCCAGTTCTTGGCAAAGCTGTGGAAAAAGGCAAAAATTTTGTCTCCACAAACTCGAAGAGCTACCAACAATATAGTATAACGAGGATAAACCAACCGGCAGCCATAAGTGCGTGGGAACTTTCGCTGGCTAGTCTTTGTTGTTCTTCGGGATTCTATTCGAAGCCGAGGATTTGTGTTTGTGGGCCTGGATGATTGCTGTAGACTGGCGGATCTAGTGTTGTCGTCAATCTTAAATAAAGAGTACTGTAACATAATATGCGTGTACCCGAGACCCTTTATTATATGACTGTCTGTAGTATTTGTGCAATTCCTATGTTTGCACTAGCATATATGGTGTGTAGTTGTATTAAAGAAGCTAGATCCTTCTTCTTTGTGTATTTGCCTATATGGTTGTGGGTGTCATGTATTTGTTTGTATGGTTGTTAAAGAGTATTCGGTTTGTTGCATGTTATTGGAAGTGGTCGATGTATTTTAGTTCTTATAGTGTTATTAAATTACAGTTACTTCTAAATACAGAAGCTAGATTACTTTAGAGTAACTAATGTATTAGGCTTTAAGGGACAAATCTATACAGTAAGAATATTTTCAACAAATGCTACTCTAATAATGGGGAATTTTTCAAAATATGGAGTAGCGATTGCTCTTTTAACATAGTCACTCCTCGGTCCATCCCTATCTAATTTATTCCATACAGATAAAGAAACCTTCTTATAATTTGTGCACGGACAGCCCGTGCACAGCGCGTAGACTGTGCACAAACCGCTTTGTTGGGCCCACTTCAGAGTCTCGCAAAAGTAATTCGAACATTTCAGTAATCTTAAAATACGTTATTGATTACTGGCCTTGTAAAGAAACTTGACAGAGAGGATACGTTCTACACTTGTGTGATATCTGCAGAACAGTTCATATTTTAATTCTATTAAGGGTAACGTCAAACTCCACTCCCCCAATTCCTAGCCTGTCAGTTTGGGACCTTTTGGTATCCAAAGGATATCATGTTGGCTTTGTTTTTTTCAGAATTATAAACTTTTTTTTTCTTGTTGGGCGAAAGTCGAGTTTTCTGAAAAACAATTTTCCTTGGAAAACAGCTTCTTACAGCTTGATGTATTATTTATAACACTGTTGTCTCGCCTAGTTACACCTCATCTCAATAAGACTCGTGCCTTGCCTCACATTGAGGCTCCAACAGACCTTTGTGTTCCTCTCCGCCTCTCGCCCTACATAATTGTGCTTGGTGCGGTGGTAACCAAAAGTCTCAAAGAAGCTTTTGGTCTAGGCTCCGACTTCTACCCCGTGCTATTAATTCTTGTGTTGTGTACGTAATTTAATCCCTCAATGATTTTAAAGAAAATGGTGGATGCAAACCACTCTGCGAACATCAGAAGTTATTAATATCCAAAAAAATAATAATAATTGACTTTTGATCGTAATTTTTCGACTACATATGTTTAATGCCTCGCTAGCTGTTTTTTTGGCTGAAATTAGCCTTGGACTCTAATTGCTTATTGGTGAAAATAGTGGACCAATCAAGAAAACAGTTGCCGTTAACTGAAACAGGGGAATTGGGAAGAACTGTGATTTTTCATTTGTTCATTCCAATAGTTATAGAGATTTTTTACATTTTATTGTATGTAGACACAACTTTGGGCCCACACACAAATGTAAAAGAGGCCCAACACAAAATATTTATGGCAACATACAATCTACATTTTAAAGCCCACTTACGTAATTAATATTTTTAGCCCAGAACCAAACAAACTGATTAAAATTAACATGTTTTCCAGGATCCCACGAAGGTGAACTTGGTTGCTGCATTAGTTCATGGCATGCGCGTGGAAGACACGGCGGTGTTGCAGTTGCAGGTGTTGGTTTAGCGAGCCTCTAAAATTGTATATCAGTAACGGATATTTTCCGTGCATTTTCAAAAGAAAATAAATCCTTTCTCCTCATTGGTTACTACCGGAAATGAATTACCCCTTCTTGCTTTTTACTGGAAAATATGCTTAATATTGTATATATATTTTCTTGCTTCTTATAGCTGAGGCAATCATTGGGAAAGGCCTCTTCCTAAAGAGAATTCGGACCCATGGTAAAGTTAAATGGGGAACAATGCATAAACTGGAGTGTAGATTGTAGATTGACCGTGGTAGTTAGGGAAATAAGTACTCCAGAAGAGGAGGCAGAGATAGCTAGCTAAGCCGAAAGTTCGCAATTTCCTCAGGCTCACCACGCGGGAGAGACGGCTTGTTCCCCATAAGCTTATTGAGACTACTCCGATTTGGAACCGCAAAGGCAAAGCAACAACTCACGGATGACCTGGTACGGGGTTCATTTTGGGAGAATAGTTTCAAAAAATTTCAGTTCTTGTGTACTATATTTTGATAATGAGGAGCTTTGTTATGTGGAATGACAAACGCGCAGGACATTTGTGTTAACATTTTTTTATTGGTGGTTTGCTAGAAATTCATTAGTGTGTTCATTTCTGGTCGAAGGTCATCAGATCTTTTGGTTCTCGTTGTCTTTTTTTTTCTTGGCTAGCAATGTATCTCTTTTTCAGACTGCTATAGAATATATGAATCTTCCGCTTAACAGAAGGTGCGTCAAGCGATGACTGGGTTGGGGATGAAAGACATTGATGGCCTCATTCTTTCTTGTTATGTATCAGTTAGATGACCTTGTTTCCATCCACATGAGGGCAATTTTGGTATTTCACGTATGTCAACATCTTCAAACCCCAAACATTAATTCCAGGGGCGAAGGTATGTAGGGGCCCGGCTCCCCAAGCGTCTGAGTTTTAAAATTTTTATTTTATATATACTTAATTTTAAATATTATTGATAATTATAATCTTAATAATTTTGCTTCGATTTGATAAAAAATTGATTATTTTACATTCTCATTTCTCAATTTCTTTCATAAATAAAAAAATGAGCACGTGACGATTGAAATATCCTAAAGAATCAATTCAATGTACAAATGTAATGAATTGAAAAGCAAAAACCTTATAATATAATAATTATTCGTTCCAATAAAAAATATATGTCTATTAAGCAGCACTCCAATAACAAAATTCTGACTCCGCCACTATATAATTCTAAATGGTAAAAAAACCCTTCCATTCGGAGGGCTTTCCTGTACCCATCAATTTTGTGTACAATGGTACCTTCCAAAAAGCTTCATTCCAAAAAACCCAGATGAAGATCAAAAAGAACAAAATTAAGAAAAAGAAACCTACATAGGAATCTGTCCTCATCAAATCTAATTCCTCACTGCCCCCTCACGTACGGAAAGATTTGCAGGGAACTACGCAAGTAAAAACACCTTTGGGCCTATTTTGGGTTCCACAAAAATTTAGAAAAATATTATTTTATGGGGTCCTGTAAAAAATCAGCTCCAACGGATATCGGTAAATATTACTTTTGGATTCGTAGAACGAAATTGCACAGTTCACCCCCTATAAATCCAAAAGTAAAACTTACCGATGTCTGTTGAAGCTGATTTTTTATAAGGCCCATAAAATAATAATAAGAAATTCACGGATATTTTTCTAGATTTTTGTGGAATCCGGAATATGCCCAAATGCGTTTTTCCTTATGTGTTCCCTGCAAATTTTTCTTGCGAATAGCAGGGCTCTACCCACTCATTGGTTGCATATCCGTGCAAAACCCGAGTCGATTTCATCGAAGCTTAGTCCATCTACTTCAACTGTTCAACATGTAACGACAGAGCTATACGTACAAAGATCGTGAAGCACTGTTTCTCTCTCCAAAAACCACCATCTTGGAGATGGCCCAGTCCAATCCTAAAGGCCTCGACGCTGTCCGCATGACGGGGAATGCCTGGCGCCGCACCAAGGTGGAGTACCAATCACGGATGGGTTTGAACTTGCCTGACACCACGAATTTCTAATGACGAAGAGTACCAATCAATCAAGAAGTTTTTTCAACCTAACATTACCTAGACCACGGATCTTCAAACCATCTTCGATTTCCTTTTCAACCAACCACGTCTCCATCTACATTCCCTCTCTCTTTCTCTGAGTCCCAGAGACGGACCCAAAGGGGGTCAATCGGGGCATGTGTTTCCATTCGAACGTGTGCCCCCACTCGAAATTAAAATATTTTTAAAATATATTTTTGTATAAATTGTCATAATTATAAAAATGCGCTAATATATAAACATATAGAATAGAATTAGTTCTATGCCTAAATTTCATCATATAATACGTTTATACTTGTTGCCGTACGAGTTATTTGTCTATTAATTTGGAGCTATTATTTCTTGATTCTCTTTACTTTTAACCTTCTGGGAGAAACATTTCAAAATAAATTCATCAACAAAACTAGTTCGATCCTTCTAAAACTCGTCGATGTTCATTTAAAACGTTCTTTAAAATTTTGTTTGAGATGTTGTGCTCATTTTTATCTAATTTAATTAACTTCAATAACAGCTTATGGAAGAACTTACTCAAGCAACAGCTCACTTTTCAATAGATTAATTTACCACGGATCGAGGAAGCACCAATCAATTAACAGAATGGCCGACTTAAGGATTCTCTACGGGAGACAACAGACAAGGGATCGATCATGAAAACTAATACTATACCTCAGCATGCATGCAATAGCTTATGGCTGACTAAATGGCTCTTAAGGGACATGACTCATGGGTTCTTATGGATTCTGATCAAGGGGCTCACTCATCAATGTGAATGGTAAAGTCCACAGAATGGGAAGTTTGGTTTCTTGATTAATATTAGAGCAAATGGATTTACTGGGATCTCCAGCTCGCTCAATGGATCAAAAGGGTCGCAATCTGTTGTTCCGTATATATGTTTGAGGCTTTTTGACTTTTTTGGTCCCTAAAGTATTTCTGTCTTGCTAATTTTAGTCCCTAATATTTCAATTGCTAACATTGCATCCCCAAAGTATCAATTTTGTGTTTAAATGGTCCATGCGGCTCACACCGTTCTTTCCCTCTGTCACAACCAAGGGCAAGGTTGGTATTTCACCTCAAAACGGTGTTGTTTGGTTGGAAACATAGATTTTTCTTTTTCATGGTTCTCTTAGGATTCTCATTGAAAGTCACAAGAATTTTTTCAATTTCAACATCTCAGCATCATCAAAATAAAAGGAAAAAAGCAACAGACCTTGTGGGGTTTCGAACTCGCAAACACACAAGTCGACAAGCAAGCCTTTCTCGTTGGTACAAGATGCCTCACACGTTATGTTTTCTGCAATTTTATGGAGTATTACTTAAGTTTTTGGGTTCAAAAAAAATATTCCGATAATTTCAGCCTTTCAAGTGGGTGACGTGACCCACCTGTGCCTTAGCTGAATTCGTCCATGATCTCAATTCCCATTATAACACAAGGGCAATTCAGACTTTTGATTGCAAAAACTAAGGGCATCTTGGTTAAGTAACGTGAGGGGGATCAGTACCGGCTCTGATAATCCTATAAAGATGTCATTTCGCCGCCGTTTCTTTTACCGTTTATTTCATAAGAAATATGGATTTGTGGCCGTATTACTCACATCGTTAAGAAACATTGTCCTCGACACAAAAGACCTGTATTTCATATCATCGTGCGACTCAAGATGATCGAGCTTCTTTTTAATTTGGTGGAGTCATGAGGATTCGGAGTCACACGCGAGAGTGACACTATTAAATGAAAATCTAGTTTTACGTTGTGTAGAAAAATATGCAAAAAAAATTAAGTGTAAAGTTATACAATTAGGTTTTGTCGTGAAATTTTTTTTTTAAATTAAGGTTTGCTTCAACTTTCTTAAGTTATATAATTACAAATCTTGTGGAAACTTAAGCAAAAAATGAGAGAGAGAGAGAGAGAGAGAGAGAGAGAGAGTTTGAATAACGGAAAAACATATAGTGTGCCTGGGGATTCGAAGAACAGCGGAAATCACACTGAGGAAGCACTTTACCGTTATACCAGAGCATGCATTGCAGCAGTTGTGTAGAATTTTTCAAATGTTTTATATACCCGTTCGGCTAAATAAATCAATTGGCTTATTTTTTTTGTTCTTATTCAATTTTTTCCATATTTGTTAGTTTTTCGTCAATTTTTCAGGAATTATTGCATCATCATGACAAAAGGAATCTAAAAAGTAAAAAATTATTATCGAAATCCAACTTTTTTTGAATAAAGACGAAAAAATTGGTTTATTGGTTTGTTTTTGTCTTTATTCAAAAAAATTAGGTTTCGATCATAATTTTTTACTTTTAAGATTCTTCTTGTCATGGCAATACAATAATCCTAAAAAATTAACGAAAAACTAACAAATACGAAAAAAATTTGAATAATGACAAAAAAATAAGCCAACGGGGCCTTAACCTTTTTTTGTGTATTTTTATTTTAAAAATAGGGTGGCACGTGCCACCTCTCTCTCCCTAGGTTCCCCAGGGTGCAACCGTGCAAAGATTAGAGGAGAGGAACCTGTGTTGGTGAAGGAAAAAAGGTTCTCGGAGGTGTGCATATTCACTCATTTGTTGCTGATAAGAATAGTGGGTCCCTTGTCCAGATGCTTTTGTTAGTACCATGATAGTACATTTTTTGACACAGATTTCTCTATCTCCCCTTGTAGTGGTAGACAAAACGATTCAATCACTACTACAATAATACTTAAAGATGACCGTAGAAAGGACCGACATCATTGTAGAATACAATTCCGAACAATTATGACAGTTTGATACTGTTGGTTTCCTAGCAAATGGCTCTGTGCGCAGTTATATTCGGAGCTGTATTTTTAAAGTTGTGGTATATCTGAACTTTTGATTGATTTTCCAAAACCCCTCACATGGTCAACTGTTTTCGTTTTGGGTCATTTGTTTGTGGGGAAATGGACAACTCACGCATTGAAGGATTTTTGTTTGCGAATTGCATTGTTTACTAGTTTTGAGGCTGTCTTTATTTGTACGAGAGAGAGATGAGGATGCCAAGGGGTTGCAGCAGTTTTGAGGCACCAACTGGGAAAATCCCATTTGGGAGTCTTTTTTTTTTGAAGCGGAAAATCCCATTTGGGAGTCTTTTATTAATAACTACTACTACTACTACTATTAACTGGGAAAATCCCATGATGGGAAGGCCTTTGCGCGGGGATGGTGGCTTTTTGACTGAGACAAACAGTTATAGCCTAGCAAAATTTAAAGATAATTAGTTATCAAACAAATTTTATACTAATAAAAAGGACGCAACTTGATCCGCATTTTTGAATTTTTTATGTTTTAGGTTTTGGGTAAAATGACTGAATGGAATTTAAAAAACCCAAAAAAACCAAAGATCAAACTATTACTACGAGTACTACTTACGATGAAAGAGCCGAATATGTCATAAGTTCAACTCGCGGTTCTATTGCTAGGCAAATGGCTATTTTTTTTTTCCCTTTGCCAAGTGGGAAAAGTAAATTTAAAAAAGGGGGAAGTTCAACTAGAACTGCGTTTTAGATTTTTTAATTTGAGGTTTGTTTGCCACGAAATTTCCCTTGAAAAAAGGTATGGTGGAATTCAAAACCTTGGGATAACATAAACTAAAGATGATCAGACTTAAGTTTTCCATTTGTAATACCTTCCCCTCACATACTTAACTACTAAGGCACAAAAATATGTTGTTGGTTTTTTCTCGATGGTGAGAGGTGTCCGGGCCAGCTTACGCGCATCTCGACTTTTCTCCTCTTCGGTTCAGTTAGAGGCAGTCCATTCATGTCTGGACTAGGAGATTCACTTGGGATTTTTCTCTTGTAGCGTAGCCCAAGAAGGTCACAATGATTTGTTCTGGGCGCTTACCTAATTGTGATACATATCCGCCTTAATTCAGCTTTCTTTTTATCAACAAGCAATTCATTTTATTCAAAAGCCCAAAGGCAAATATTTTATTACAATAAACAAGAATGAACCAAAAATACCAAAATTTAAGACATGATCTACTTAAAAAATACTATAGGCTAACAGACTCTACGACGCGTTTCGCCAAAGCAGACTGGCACTAGGTGCAAGTATAGGGTCTGTCCGCTATTTAGTAGTTGAGCATCCCAAGGAAAGCCCAGCTCAAATCATTAGCATGAAACACAGATCAAAGCATCGATAAACCACATGGATCTGCTATCTAAAAGCGTCGTCAATTGGCTCGTTGCGCGAGATAACATTGACTAAGTTAGTGAGCCCTCACTACCGCGAGCGATGGACGCCCCCTCAGGACAAGCTCCCGTTGTCGCAGCATGCTCTGGACGTGAGAAAGCAAATGACGGCAAAGCCGACAACCCACGAGACCAGGGTGAGCACAATACCAATTCCAGGGCCAGAACTCGAATCGGAAAAAACAACTAAAGTTATTACCCACCACCATAAACCACTGGATCCAGCAAAACCAAAACCGGGACAAAAAGTTAAATTATTTAGGTTTATCTTTTAACTAGAAACATATTTTGCGATTTAAATGTTGATTGTTGTAGTCATAAGAGTAAAATAGTACTTTCATTACTCTTCAGGGCAAATTGCTCACCTTTAAACTTAAGGGTTTTAATATTGGATAGCACATGGCTATTATTTGAAGTTTATAAAATGTTTTAAGCCTTGTGATCATCCCCTTTATATAAGCACAAGGATTTCTAAGCATAATTCTGTATCCCTTGCAAGTAATTATAAGGGTAATAATGGTACATATTCTAAGATTCTAGTAGTAAATATAAAGTGGTGTTAGGGTAATAACTACACCGCAGGAACACATTTGGTGCATAAACAGTAAAATACAGTAAATATGAGGGTTTAACAGAACAAAACAAATTACTGTGAAAATCCAGAACTACTGGACACTCTGTCAAGAAAAACAAACTTCACGGTCTTAAGGTTTGAGTGTGCTGCCGTGATGCGTTGCGACTATAAGGCCTGAATTCTCAGCCGTGAAGTCGAAGTCAACATTTATGGTCACAAAAATCAAAGTAACGTCCTCTGGTTTGTGATATATGTTACTGCCGCTGGTTCGATGTTATGCTTCCTACTTTACCTTGTAATTCATAGTGATTAGCCTGAAGCATAGGGCTTTGATTGTAGTTTACAAAAAAAGGGGGGAAATGCTACGGTGTCCACCCGCCGTTTGAGAACACCGTAACTTTTGGCATAACGGACCATTAAAAGCATAACAAAAACCAGCAATGTGTATAACCAAAACCTTACAAAGGCATAACCTCCAAAATCCCCAGAAATTAGCATAACCTCCAAAACCTCCAGAAATTTCTGGGGATTTTGGAGGTTATGCCTTTGTAAGGCCAGTGTTATACACATCACTGATTTTTGTTATGCTTTTAATGGTCCGTTATGCCAAAAGTTACGGTGTCCCCAAACGACGGGTGGACACCGTAACATCTTCACAAGGAATGGGATTTTTGGAGTGGAAGGCTATCAGGCTAGAAGGGTGTTTAGCTTTAGGTAGCAAACGATTTGGGCTGTTTGATTTGTGATTTCGAACAACGACTTCCTAACTTAAGCTAAAGTTACAAATTTACAAGTATTCCTCCAAAAAGCTCAAGCCAAGGGTTTTTACCACTTATAGCCTAAATAAGTCCAATATTATGGTAGATGAATCCGTTAGAGGTGTTAATACGAAATTAGAAATTTGGAGGGAAGCATTAGAGTCAAAGGGTTTCCGAATAAGTAGGAGTAAAACTGAGTATATGATGTGCAAGTTTAGTGGTACTAGCAGTGCGCACGAAGAAAGAGTGATGATCCAAGACCAGGAGATACATAAGAGTGCTCATTTTAAATACTTAGGATCAATCATTAGTAGGGATGAAGAGATTGCCGATGATGTGACTCATAGAATTCAAGTGGGGTGGCTCGAGTGGAGGAGCGCTACTGGTGTATTGTGTGACAAGAGGGTACCCATAAAATTGAAGGGAAAATTTTATGGAACTGCCATCAGACCAGCGATGCTTTACGGAACAGAATGTTGGCCTATTAAGAAACAACAGGTGACCAAGATGAGTATAGTAGAAATGAGAATGTTGAGGTGGATGTGTGGTAAGACTAAAAGAGACAGGATTAGAAATGAAACGGTTCGAGAGATGGTAGGTGTAGCACCCATAGAAGAGAAGTTGAGGGAAAATAGGCTAAAATGGTTTGGGCATGTCTACCGTGGACCAGGAGATGCAGTAGTTAAGAGAGCAGATAGGATAGTTTTGGTAGCAATGCTACGGGGAGGGGAAGACCTAAATTGACTTTAGATGCTGTGGTACGAAACAATATGAGTAGAGTAAATTTGTGTGCACAAATGGCACTTGATAGAGCTCAATGGAGAAAAAGAATTCATGTAGCCAACCCCAAGTGATTGGGACTAAGGCTCGGTTTGGTTTGGTTTGGTTTATTCTTGAGTCACACGACAAATATGCGCTCAAATGGAAGATATTTCATTTTTAATCACTTTTTTCCCGCATTCATTAAATATGTGGTGTCTACGAGGAGTGCTAGATACACACCCACGGACTAACCACATTCGCCCCTCTTTTATTTATGTGGGACCAACACATAAGAATACGGATTCTACATAATGGAGGGGACTATATGCATGTGAGAGGGATGTGATTGAAGATATGATTAATGGATGTGTACCTATCATTTTTTGGTGTTTAGGACTAAAGCAAGACCTAAAAGTACCCACCCTTTTAGTCTCCAATTCGCACTTTTGACAGATTAGCTTTTGTAAGTTATTATTATTGCTTTATACTGTGAATGTTTTTTTCCTAGAAAACATAAAGCCTATGTTTGGTATTCATCAACTTTAAGAATCTGTGAAAGAAGGATAGATTATTGCCCCCCAGCCCCTGTGTGTGGTGAAGGGATTAATTCCTCTCCGGCTCTCCATACCATTCCATACTTTCCTTATGCTTCTGCTCTCAAGTCGACACCGATAATTGGAACTGTTCATCTCGTAGAACTTTCAGTTAGCTAGTTACGTCAAGAAAAAAATCAGATTCATCGGACACTAAACGTGTAAACAAATCACATTTTATTTCAAATATTAGGCAGTTTAAGCTTATATTCACATAGCTTTTCATTTCGTGAAACAAAGTACGAGTTGTTTATCCATTTATAAATGTCTTTTGTGGTGGTGTATATATCATGCATAGGCTTCTCCAAAAAGAACACATGAACATCTTTCGATCAGTTTCTTTTATATTCTTTCCTAACTTTTCAGGTTCAGAGCACAGCATAACTAGACATACTAGTAGTTTTTTATCATTTCCTTTTCCTTTAGTTGAGTACAACAAGATGAAAGCTAACATGTGAAAAACCAAATCAAATTAAATACCGTAAGAAATTAATTGCAACTATTACTGTATTAATTACTTTTTGCTGCCATAATAATTAATAAATAAACAAAACCAAAGCAGTTAATAACTACTCTAAAACATCATGGCTAGACTTTGACCATTGACCACCCTTTTCCTTCCATGCCACCTTACGCCACGCCTAGCTAGAATTCTATATTCATAAAGTTCACAAACACAATTCCAGATACAATTAGGTCCGCAACCATTTGATATATTTGGATCACTTCCATAATATTAGGGACAAGGAGTCGCATCTTACGACAATGTACTACAGGGTGATGTGCGCCTAATTATACAATTTATACTCTTTTTTTTTTTAATGTTCTCCATACTTAAATTCGAGTACGTACATGAGTTGAATAGCATTATGTTCAACTTGCGTCACTACGTACCTTATTATCCCTTTGCTCGTATTAGTTTTCCTTATAAATTCAAACAAATAAGTACTCAAATATTCAAAAACTAACCATCATAATTGAGTAAAATAGTATGCAAAGTGAAAATTGAATGGTATATAAGATAGAAAATCAAAAATAACTTTTCAAAGAGACATAAATTTCCATGCATGTCACCTTTAAAAAAAAGATATTGAGCCTCCAAGGAAAACTAACATCAAGAGTGGGGTGGGATTGATCCCACAGAATTAGTTAAGATACGCATAAGCTGATCGGAACCTAAGTAGATATGCATATATATCTAAGCAAGGTTCATGCTTGGGGCCCAAACGGCTAAACTACTGAAATAATGCATCATATCATAAATAAATAATTAATCAAAGGCTCTGTCAACTTAGGATCTCACTTTGATGCATTCACAAAAGAAAATGCAAAAAATGTCAAATGGTCAACTTTGCATTTGTAGTGAACCCTCAAAATGCAAATGTGGTGGAACTCACTTTGATGCATTCAAAGTTTATCTTTCTTTATTTTCTAATTTTATGTCTAGCCGCAGAAGTATTATGTTCATTAAATTACGAAAGATCAAATATTACATAAATTATGTGAGATCGACAACGACGAAAAGATTTCTTCGCTGTTGTTTTCATTGTTTTGGTCAATGACAGATGCGACGTGACCATTCAGAGGACTGTAATAATCTTGGAGAGAAATTTTCAAATAAGAGTGAATTATTGAAGCTAGCAAATTTGCATAAAATGAGCCAGGGCTGCATCAAAGCGGGGCTATTAGAGAGTAGCTCGAGGCGAGGCTCGCTAGTAAACAAGTCAAGCTCAAGCTTTAATTAAGCTCGTTTAATAAACGAGCTGACCTCTAGTTAGTTGTAACTCTGCTCTTTTATAGCACTCAACTCGTAGTAAATGAACCGAGCAAGTTCGAACACCACAATTAAGGCTAAATGAGCCAATCTGAAGTTCAATTATTTGGCCTCGATCGAGCTATACTAATTGTAAACGATCTAATGAATTCAAACACTTTAAAATTCGGCTCGATTCGGCTCAGTTGCAGGCCTGAATACAGGGCATGCTGATGACCTTTGAACTTATGGATGGACATTTAACAAATTAAGTGACTAATAAATATCCTACTATATATCTTCAACAAAATAAAGAATACTCAATTGAGTGATCAGATCCGAACCTTTTGTTAATTTGTAGGTGCATGTTGCTATATATGCTGAAAACAAGTTGACCGCCAACAGGTGCTATGCACGATTCACATCTTTTAATTAATGGCCAAAGGAAAGTCCAATTGGAAACGACAATTATGCATTGCCTAGCTCTGACACCTTAAAAGCAGCATCTCCATGGGGGACTTATATATTAAATTGATGAGAAGTGCCACAACTCTAAAGTACAAGTAGAATACTATAAGTTGCTGTATTTGGGCTTTTTGTTGTATTTGGGTGACGGGATGTGCTTTAATGTCTTATCTTGTTTTGGTCCTGGTAGACCCTTAGGTGCTTTGGGCTATGCCCTTGCGGTGTATTATCCAACTTTTTGTTAGATCCCCTTTCCCTTTCCCCGCTTTTTTAATAAAATTTCATTTTTGCCGATCAAAAAAAAAAATACTACAAGTTGCGGGGCTTAATGACATGAAATAAGAAAAGACAACAACAGGGTTATTTTAGAATAGAAAAACTTATTCACGAACGTCCGTTTCGGCTTTGGACAGTTCGGATGTTAAACTCTTTTCCGAAAAAGTTTTACTACAATCTGAACTGTCCAAAACCGAAACGGACGCGCAAGATTGAGCGGTGTTCACGGAGGCTTCGTCAATAAGTTTATCTCATTTTAGAATGTCTCAATCACAAATAAACTTCGACGCATGCATAACAGTAAGTCCACCTGGTAATTAAATGATTTGCTATGTTAAAAAGTTAACAAAAAGGAATGAGCTCCTCTGGTCCATTTTCATTAGACTGAACCGTCTAGTTTGCTCGTTTGTAAGATCGGAGAAAGTAGGGAGTCTCCGACTTGCTTCTCTAAGTTGGGAAAGTGTTCTATCTACCCAGCCAGAGATTGGTTTACCCTGAAACAACTTTAATAATCTCATTTTACCATTTGCAGAAGATACTCAAAGGGCGCGGGCTCAGAAGCTGCTCACGGCACTCAGAAGCTCTATTCTCATGCCTTGTGATGCCAATAAGACTCCCAAAAGCAAGCTTCCCGTACGGATCTTTTGCCGTAAAATGTGACCTTCGTGTTCGAGATCCAGATCTGATGCAAGGCAGAACTATGAATTGAAGAACAAACGTGTAACAAGGACAATCACAAACAGAATAGATATAGAGAAACTCTCTCTAGACACTTTTTCAATCAATAATAATCAAAAACTATGTAGCCCTAAGGCTTACAACTCCTTAAGTACGAAGCAAACCCTAACCCTACAAGGAAAAGGAAAAAATGCCACTTTCGGAAAGTTCTGAAATTATTATGTATGCTGAAAATTTTATAAAAAACGAAACTTCTCCAACAAAAGCGGACGTTATTGGACTTTCCTACCAAAAGTTATAAGCAAAAAGATTATTTTCTAAAATGACAAATTTGGCCTTTCAGAGCCCTAAAAGTTCGAAAGCGGCTAAAAAACACGGGGCACATGGCACATGGCAATCTGTCCTGACCGTTGGGCCGTTTCGGATCGAACCCAAGTGAGCCCAAAGCCAAATTCCCCGATCAGTTATTTTACGAAAATATCGACTAGTTGGCCTTGGTATGCTTGGAATGCTTAAGGTGGTACTCCTCCTCTATGCGCACCGCATCAATATCCATACGTCAGAGCAGAGTCAGTCTCTTGTGCCCCTTTTGATTATCCAAACTATTTACATTTTAGAGTTTGTTCATAACATCAACCACACCAAAAATCAATTTGATCAAATAACGTTTGATATGATTTAGGAACATAATTGTTTTTCAACATAAAAAAACTACAACACTTAATTAATCGGAGCCCATTTAACTCATTTATCTCAAGGTAAATGCATTTGAAAATTACATCGACTGGTATCTGATCATTCTGATAATTTGTGTGACAAATGTTTTTGACGAGTTCTACAATGTAAACGATTTGGATCATTAAAATGAGCCCGGGAAGGGCCACAAACAGGCGAACTCGACCGTCCAGCCCATGATTGGATAGGATCTTCTCCCTAACAAAAACTACAATGATGTTATTTGTATCATTTTGGCACAAATTATTGAATTAAACTCATCTCATAGATCAAATAGACGCAAAATCCATTGGCTTGAATGATGTGAGAAATTTGACAAAGCCAAATGTGCTCTCGAGCATCTTCAACCTCTGTTTTAAATTTAGAGATATCAATTTTCTAAGTCTGGTGTGGCAATTTAACACATTCAAATTTGACACCCATAACTCCAATTAACCATGGTGTCAAATTTGTTCTTAGGATCAAAAAAAAAAAGAATCCCAAACGTTATTTTTGGTAATCCACAAAGCCAACGAGATTTTGAGTCTCGCATGTCTACCATACATTTGACACTTGATGCCAATTTTGAAGCAAATTGGTATTCTTCCAAATTCATGTAGGATTTGACTTTCATTTGAAGGCAATGTTGGAATACGCTATAATGTCAATTTTAACGAGTGGAGCTCCACATAAAATTTGACTTCTTCCCATATTGAAGATGCTCTCAAATTTGACACCAAGACAACGTTGTGGTTTTGCCATTTTCTGTCAGCATGCAGAAGATTGTAACGAGTGGACTTGGTCAACTAGATCAAAACTTTTCTTTTTGTTTTTTTGTCAAAGGATGAGTTTGGCAGTTAAATGGCAATGCATATGGACTTGGTCTGAACATGTGTAACGACTACGTGAATTCGTCTTCTCTTGGGATGCATATGATTCACTCAAAAATAATACTTAAGTATTACTTGATATTGTTTTTAATTTCAAAAAAGCTGAGGTAAAATAGTTTAAGTAGTTAGACCGTTGCGAAAATCTTATTTTTCTGATCATTTTATCTTAAACGGTCATAATAGATTTTTGGCTCTAAAGCCTTTCAATGAGCACCCTAAAAGAGCCTTGAAATTAAATAAGGAGTCTTCGGGTGCTTGTTAAAAGGTCTTAGAGCTAAAAATTCACTACGACCATCTATGATAAAATGATCAGAAAAATAAGATATTCAATTCGTACCGGTTCAATCAGATTGAAAATTGGAGCACTTGATTTTTTAATCATATTTTTCTTCTAGTTTCATTAACGGTGTTAATGATTTTACCAATTTGGAACGTAAAACAAACTACAAGAACAAAATTGAGACAATTGAAGTTAGAAGAACGAAATTGAGACAATCGTAAAACTAGAAGGACGACTACAAAAATTTGTCCTAAGAAAAAAGTGCATTCTAAAACCCTATAAGAGTGCCTAAACACTAGGGTACTCTATGCTAGGGTATTCTACCATACCTTAGAGTACCTTATCCTATAATAAAAAAAAATATACCCTCAAATCTTAAGAAAGTGCCTAAATCATAGGGTACGCTAAAATGGATTTGAAACCTTACAAAATTAATAGGTGGACTTGTGGGCTTATGAAGTTCATGTACTTCTTTCGTTCCTAAATGAGAGTCCATCTTAGGAATTTCAACTTTTTTAAGGAACTTGTAATCATTACTCCTATTTTTCACCATTACCCATATATTCTACCTATTTTGCACTATTTGTATTCACATATGAGGGACACTTTTTGAAATTTTATCAAATTTTTACTTTTATTTTTGGAAAGGGCCAATCATTTTGGACCATCTCAAAATGGAATAAGTGGCCCTCAATTAGGAACGGAGGGAGTATAGACCTAAGACTAAATTTCTATTGTTTGTTTTGTGTCCCTTTTTTTTTGAATTATTGATTTGTCTCGACGAGAGTATTTTTTTAATAAATTATGATAATAATCCAAAAATTTTTGTCTATTTCGACCACCACTTTCTTCCACCACTCCTAAGTCACCGATCACCGCAATTGGTCTAGCCCTGAACCTATGTGCCTACTCACCCACCGCCTTTGCCACTTCAACCCACCATAGCCACACATTCAAGTCACCACCTCATAGAACGCAAAACTGTGAAAGTTTGACTCCCCTGTTATCGCCGACGTTGCCCGGCCCCCCTCTCCCTCATCCATTGCGCTATCTGTACCTATATATACATGTATACATTGCAAAATGGGTCTTTTACTTTATTTTTCCTGTGGTATATATATACATAGATATATAAAAGGAGTTAGAAATACTCCATAAACATACATACAAGGATAAAAAAAAAAAAAAAGAACGGACATATATTAAGGCATGTTTTCGAGAAATCAAAAAATTATCATAATTTTTGTGGATTATTGGTTCATTTTTAAAGAACTTTTGAAAGAAAATTATCTTTATTTTTTACTTTTTCGATTTCTTTTGTCGAGACAAACCAATAATCCATGAAAAATGGATGCAAGACTAAAAATGATTTTTTTTAAATAAATACGAAAAAGTAATCCAGCCTTTCGATTTCTCAAAAGCATGCCTTAATATATGTGGGTTCTATGAGGTGGTGACTTGAATGGGTGGCTATGGTGGGTTGAAGTGGCAATGGCGGTGGGTGATTGCGGCAGTAAGTGACTTACAAGCGGTGGAGGTAAGTGGTGGCCAGAACAGATTTTTTGGTTATTGGTGTTATTTATTCGAGACAAATCAGTAAGCCAAAAAAAAAAAGACACAAAATAAACAAATGCAAAAAAAATGAATAAATTTTGTAGAAATAGGGTAGGGGCTTAACTATTATGCAATTATAACTCTTAAGGGTGATATTTGTAATTTTTCCAATCATTTTGACGGAAAGAGGCTACACAGTTAACAGTGGGGACCTTTTAAAAGCAAAATTGAAACGTTGGTGACCAATTTCGCACAATTGGTAGGTTGGGGACTATAATGAAACGCAAGTAATATTTTGGAGTCCAAAAATGTCAATAAGCCTTCGCTTTGCCTATAAAGAAGGCCTTGCATGCAGTTTTGATTTCATTACATCGCAGTTTTTTCCTTACTCCCCCATTTACTTCTTGTGTCACGCCATTGTTGGAGTTAGTCAAATTCTCTTTGCTTACTAAAGAAAAAGTTGAAATATTTCGGTATGAACGAGACAGAAGAAGTGGCGAAAAGGCTCTACGAAGCCTGTTTGAGTGGGAGTGTCGAAACATTAAACGCGCTTCTTGAGAAAGATCAACTCATTCTCAACCGAGTTAGCTCGATCGAGTGCTTCTCCAGTGACACCCCCTTGCACGTAGCAGTATCGTGTGGTCATTTGGAGTTCACGAAAGCCCTTTTACGTTGGAAACCAAAACTTGCCGACGAGTTAGACTCGAGACGGTGTTCATCCCTCCACTTGGCTTCCACGGAGGGCCACTTTGAGATTGTACGTGAGTTGTTACGGGTGAACAATACCACCAACACCGATGTCTGCATAGCTCGTGATCAAGATGGTACTCATGTTATTTTTCTCTCTAGCTCTTTAGTAATAGCAGTTTTTCTTTTTTCTGTCTAACAAAACGAAGTCGTTGCTTTCCGCGTTAAGATTCTAGCAGAGAGTAGCAACTCCAAAAAAATCTAACCTGCTACTTATAGAAACTTTCCTCTAGTGTTTGTGACTTCGTGTCCACTAACTGGCGTCTCTACAGCTTGGCCAATAGAGATGTCAACCATGTCCCCACCCCGAACCCAGCCCACCTTGATTCGTCAATTTTTCGGATAATGGGGTGGAATCGGGGAAAACTGGAAAAAAAAAAAAAAAAAAAACTCGATCGGAGTCCGGTAGAATTCGGGGTGACATTATACGGCCTCGTTATCCACCCGAAATGATTTAACTGACATAAACAATCAATGTTTTTACTCATATTTCACTATTATGCTAAACAAAAATACTATCAGCAGAGACAATCTGCAGAGATCCACGCAGAGACAAATGCGTTTGGCCCCATTTCGGGTCCTGAAAAAATCTAGAAAAATATCCATAAATTTTTGAATATTATTTTATGGAGCCCTGTAATATCGATAAGTATTACTTTTGGATTCGTAGAGGCGAAACTGCTCGATTCGCCCCTACGAATCCAAAAGTAACACTTATCGATATCCACTGGAGTTGATTTTTTACAGAGCTCCATAAAATAATATTCAAAAATTTATGGATATTTTTCTAGATTTTTTCGGGATCCGAAATAGGGCCAAACGCATTTGTCTCTGCGTGGTTCTCTGCGAATTGTCTCTGCGCATAGCAGAGCTCTATGCTAAAAGAGTTGCATGTGTCGCAAGCATAGAAAGTAGGGGTGCTCGCGGTCCGGTTCGGTTCGGATTTCTAGGAATCCGAGGACCGAACCGCTAGTCACGGTTTTTACAAAATGAAATCCGTGTCCGAACCAAAAATCCTACGGTTCGGTTCCAATCCAATCCGTAACTCACGGATCGGTTACGGTTTTATCCACGGATTTTGGCAAAAATAAAACTCAAACTTATATCCCATACTAAAAGTGAAGAAGGTTACATTCAGAATTAAATTTAACACCGGCCACCAGAAAGTACTTGTTACTTTGAAGAAATGGAGAGAGAGAGAGAGAGAGAGAGAGAGAGAGGAAGAGGAGGAAGAGGTGAAGAAGTAAGAACGGTGCGGTGGCGACTATGGTGCGGCGGCGACTTGAACAAAAAATGGAAATTAGGAAAACTGGAAAAGAAACGAAATAGTGAAACTAAATTAGGATTACCCGTAACTTATATAAAAAACAAACTACGATTTACCCCATATATTTTATACATCTATACTATATCCCATTATTAAGATAAAATACTAAAATTGGTAGAAAAAAGTTTTAACATTACTAACTATTAATTATATAAACACACACATATATTTATATATTTATTTATTATTTATATGAAATAAATATCTCACGGTCCGGTTCGGTTAATCCACGGTTTCGTAATGAAAATCCGTGGACCGAACCGCGAGTCACGGTTTTCTAATTTTTCAATCCGTGTCCGGACCATTAATCCACGGACAAAGTCCAAAAGGTACGGATCGGTTCGGTCCGGACCGGTTTCACGGTTCACCGAATTTTTTGAGCAGCCCTAATAGAAAGTACATAAAATGATCATGTAATGTGTAGACTTGTCATCTCTTGTATCATCTTCAGCAAGGCCAAAATAGAGCCCTACGTGGTCCTGTGTATATTTTGTGACCTTACTTACTAATCATTGTCATCCAACATACCTCTACCAAACAAACAAACAAAAAAAGAACTTTTGAAATTCAACATTGAAAAATGTATAAAAGTTTTTAGTAAGACTTTTCTGAAAAACAAGTATTCCAACAGGTAGAACCCCTCTCCACTTGGCGGTTATGAAAGGACGAGTAGAAGTTATACAGGAACTACTTGAGGCCAAACCATGTTTAGTTCATTACAAACTAGGTAGAGGGGAGACTGTTTTGCACTTGTCAGTCAAATACAACAAGCTAGAAGCTTTAAAGACACTGGTGGAATATCTGGAGAGCAATGACATGGAATCTCTCCTCAACTCCATAGACGATGATGGCAACACCATCTTGCATCTTGTTGCAGCCTTCAAACAAGTGGATGTAAGTTACCCTCATTAACATGACTATAAAAAGGACCAGATCGACTATGTAGTTTGTCTGTTTTGTGTGACCTTTTCGGATCTTCTTTGATAACAAAAAAAAGTTATAAATCTCAACGAGATGACGAGACCATCAACAATGTCAAAAGTTGATTAAGTTAACAGCTTTAAATCTCACTAAGACGACGACGCCATCAACAATGTCGAAAATTGATTTAGTTAACAGCTTTTAGACAAAAACGTAGGCATTTTTACCATCAATTAAATTGACTCTTATAGTCTTATTGCACCTCTACAAGTTGCGTACAATAGTTTTTCATCCCTTTATTCCTTTTTAACATTTCTAACCAGAAAAAGAAAGAGAGATTGATTTCATAGACTTGGCGCAATGGTAATCAAATGAAAACTAGAAGTCTCAAGAATCTTTTGGTCTAGGGTTCGACTTCTACCCACGTCTAAAGCTGGAAACCAATTCGTTACAAAAAAACTGGGAAGGAAAATTTAGTCAAATATTTTCTCAACCTTTAATTGCTTTTAATTCTTGCTCTTAATTTCAACCTTTAATTGCTTTTAATTCTTGCTCTTAATTTTGAGGCATCAATTTCGAACATTAATGGCACTTTGGATGTGCAGACCATAGAGTATTTGTTGGGAATGAAGAGTGTAAAAGACCATGCCAATGACAAGAACCAGAACGGTTCTACAGCTTTGGATGTTGTGGAGCACTGTCCTAACAGAGACCTAAAAACCATGGAAATTCGAGAGTTTCTATTGCAAGCTGGTGTTCAAAGATCCCATTGTGATGGGCCGAAGCCGAACCCTGAGTTAGCTCCCAATAATCCTCCTCGCACTCAACATTGCGGCAAACCTGGAGTAGTACTTATGGGATGCATTTCTTGGTTTTGGAATAAGTTTAAGGTCGACCGTGACTGGCTCAAACAGGTACTTCCAGATGGTTCATACACTCGCCCTCTCTCCTACTCTTTCTGATGAGTTTCCACAGTTTCATACAGATACACTCATGCACATGCACTGGTATAAATGACAGCTACACGTACACTCTTTTCATCAAACTATTAACAACAAAATTCAGACATCAGTATAAGCATGACCCAAATACTATGTCATGTCACAAAAATTAACGAGTAGCATGATTTCTGATAATAAACTTTAGGATAAACATATTTAAATCATGTGACTACCGAATTTTGATCAGCGCGGTTTTATGTGCATGAGAAACTCGATGAGACAAACAAATAGAACGATTTTCAATCATTTTTCAGGCCCAAACAAGCGAATATATATGACGAGCAGTGTTGTGCTTGGGACACAATCTTGATAGTAACAACACATGACTACGGGGCATTAACTTTGGGTCTTATACTGAACTCCCAATCATGTACTATCAATTTCTTTGTAAGGTCAAGTTCTATACAGCGTTTGGCCCCTGGTTTTAATTGGATCCTCCATTAATGGAAAGTGGAAATGAACCCAAATTAGTTGGTACATGCATGTGCTCGGAACTCAAAACCCACTTTTTAAAGTTTTCATGACCCAATATAAGTATAATATAAATATATATTCTATGCCAACAGGTACGCGGCCATTTAATAACAGCTGCCGCCTTGACGGCAACTGTGGCTTATCAATCTATTTTGAATCCGCCGGGTGGTCTTTGGCGAGAAACAAAACCAACCCCTTCTCCTTTCAAGGGCTATACAATGGATGACAAGGAAATAGCGGGACATGCCATTATGGACTCAAATGACTTTAACTCTTATAGGAATTTCTTGGTTCTTAACACCACCATGTTAGGAGCATCGTTGAGCACTATTATGCTGGCCATGAGTGGATTCCCAATGGAAAACAAGTTCTTGACATGGTCGTTGGTATGCACTGTGTATGTCACAATTATATGTATGGGTGGAGCTTACGTGGCAGCAATTAATTTAGTATCCCCAGATCAGCTTTCAAAGGATGCAGTTTCAAAGGAAGCACTTGATGACCAGTTGTTCGGTTGGTTGGGTCTATGCATATTATTTATTATGGTTCTTCACTCATGCCACTTCTTGGTATGGCTCGGGAAAAAGTTGGTAAAACTCGTTAAAGCATGTTATGGATGTTGCAAACCAACTCCAAGAGCTACCAACAATATAGTATAACAAGGATGAACCAGCCGGCAGCCATAAGTGCGTGGGAAACTTCTGCTAGCTAGTCTTCGTTGTACTTTGGGTTTCTATTCCAAGCCGAGGATTTGTGCTAGCTTGTGGGCTTGGATGATTGCTGCAGACTGGCGGATCTGGTGTGGTCGCCATTATTAAATAAAGAGAACTACTGTAACACACGTGTGCCCGAGACCCTTTATTATGTGACTGTGTGCAATATTTGTGCAATTCCTATGTGTGCACTAGCTGTGTAGTAGAATGAAAGAAGCTAGATCCTTCTTCTTTGTGTATTTGTTTGTATGATTGTGGGTGCCATGTATTTGTTGTATGGTTGTCAATGAATATTCGGTTTGTTGTATGTTAATGGAAATGGTCAATGTGTTTTCTATGTAGTAAGAATGTTTTAAACAAGCACTACTCTAATAATGGGGATTTTTTGAAAAATGGGGTAGCGATTGCATTGTCATTTCTCAGTCCATCCCTAGCTAATTTATTCCAAACAAAGAAACCTTCTTATAGTCTACCGCTTTGTGGGGCCCACTTATGGGAGTCACAAAAATAATTCGAACCTTTTAGTAATCTTAAAATACTTTATTGAGTGGCCTCGTAAAGAAACTATGCAGAGGGGAGACGATTCTGCACTTGTGTGTCAAATATAATAACTTAGAGGCTTTAAAGACATCGATGCAATATCTTCAGAACAATGACAAGGAGTTTCTACTCAACTACGAAGACAATGATGACAACATCGTTTTGCATCTTGCTGCAGCGCTCAAACAAATAGATGCATTCATTTGTGTACACAAGTAGGTACCCACATTGATATGACTGTAAAGAAGGACCAGCAATTCACTTTGTCCATTTGTGGGTAACGTCAAACTCCACTAATTACCCAAAAAAAAACGTCAAACTCCACTCCCCCAATTCGTAGCCCGTCAGTTTGGGACCTTTTGGCTTATCCAGAGGATACCTAGTGATGTTGGCTCTGTTTTTTTTTTTTTTTTTTTTTTTTTTTTTTTTTCCCTTCCTTCTTGGGCAAAAGTCTTTCATCACCTTGCACCTAGACTTCAACAGACCTTTACGTGATTACGTCTCACTCCACCTCTCGGCCTAAATAATTGTGCTTGGTGTGGTGGTAACCAAATGAAAACCAAAAGTCTTGTGCAACTGGACGCTTTCTTCACTTTCGTAAAATATACTGCTAGGACACTCTAAATGCTCTTTGGTGTCAAAAACGTTGAGAAAATCGTGACCACTATACCCGATTATCGATTCCCTACTCCCGCTACAAATCATTCGACTCTCCCCTTTCACCATCACGTCGTTACAACTAGCGTTATGCAGCTCAGAATCATCGATCGTCTCCCTCTCACCTCCTGATCAGCCACTTGCCACCTCCATTTTGGGCTCCAAACGTGACCCAAAGACTTATGGATCTTCGTTCCATTGACATTTTTGCTATGTTGGCATTGCATATATCATTTCAGTGTTTTGAGATAGAGAGAGAATTTTCATAGTTTTGCGAGCATTTTTTTTTTCTCTGCGCAAGATTGTTTCTTCTTGGAAAACATGAATATATGGATAAACCATAAGACATCGTCAAATCTTTTGAATTTTCGTGTTGTTTTTTGATATTTTTTTTTTCCTTGAATTGATGAGCCTGAAGAAATTCATGATTCTTGACAAAAACTAAGAGATATTTCAAAGATTCTTCAAGAAACAGAGAGAGAAAATGTACGAGAGAGAAAGAGAAGAAAGGCACTTTTCTATTATCTCGTTTCTGAAATTGTGAGTACAATCCACAGCATCCCCGGCCTCTTTTTATATCCCTAATTACAAAAGTGATTACAGTCACTAATAACTAATTAGAAACTAATCTACTTAACCACTAAGCTGACGTGGAGGTGGAGGTGAATATGTTTCAGCAACAGTTGAACTGGTCAAAGCAGTGGAGCTGGTCAACTCCTGAGAATCCTTTACAGCCCCCGGCAAACGCATGGGAGGGTCACTCACCATGAGTTTGGACTTAAGAAACTGAAATCGAAACACTTATAAAGCTTTGGTAAAGATATCAGCAAGTTGTTCTGCAGAGCAAATATGAGACAAAGCAATATGCTGACTAAGAACTTGTTCACGAATAAAGTGATAATCGATCTCAATGTGTTTGGTCCTCGCATGAAACACAGGATTGGAAGCAAGTGCCATGGCAGATTTGTTATCACAAAACAACGTGGGTGGAGTGGCCACAGTGATATGCAACTCAGAAAATAATTGTTGAAGCCAAATTAAATCACTAGCTGTGTGTGCCATGGCCCTATACTCAGCTTCAGTGGAGGATCTAGCCACTGTATGTTGTTTCTTGGCACACCAAGATACCAAATTAGACCCCATAAAAACAGCAAAACCTGTATTGGACCTTCAAGCTAGTTTGCCTCTTGTAATAGGATAAATTTTGTTTCAAGCAAAAGACTAGACATACTCCCTCCGTCCCTTTTTAAGTGTCATGCTTCGTAATTCCAACTTATTAAAAAGACATCATCATTATACCTTTCATATCAACTTTTTCCTTCACTTTCCCTACTTACCCATCATCATTACACTTTTACTCACTAACTTTTCAAAATGGAATCTATTTTTAGGGACAAAATAGACAATGCACCAACTTTTACCCACTAACCTTACAAAATAGACACTTATTAAGGGACAACCCAAAATGGAATACCGGACTATAAAAAAAGGACGGAGGGAGTAGGATTTACGTGAGTTGTTAAGGGTGAACAATACCACCAACACCGATATCTGCATAGCTCGTGATCAAGATGGTAATCGTGTTATTTTTCTCTCTAGCTCTTTGGTAATAGCAGTTTTTTTTTTTCCTGCATGTCCAACAAAACGAAGTCGTTGCTTTCAATATTAAGATTCTAGCAGAGTAGCAACTCCAAAAAAAATCTAACCTGATACTTATAGAAACTTTCCTCTAGTGTTTGTGACTTCGTGTCACCTAACTGGCGTCTCTACAGCTTGGCCAATAGAGATGGCAACCATGTCCCCACCCCTAGCCCGCCTTGATTAGTCAATTTTTCGGATAATGGGGTGGAATCGGGGGAAACTAAAAAAACTTGATCGGAGTCCGGTAGAATTCAAGATGACATTATACGGCTTCGTTATCCACCCCGAAATGATTTAACTGACATAAACATTCAATGTTTTTACTCATATATTTCACTATTATGCTAAAAGAGTTACATGTGTCTCAAGCATAGAAAGTACATAAAATGATCATGTAATGTGTAGACTTGTCATCTCTTGTATCATCTTCAGCAAGGCCAAAATAGAGCTCTACGTGGTCCTGTATATATTTTGTGACCTAACTTACTAATCATTTTCATCCAACATACCTCTACCAAACAAACAAACAAACAAACAAAGAACTTTTGAAATTCAACATTGAAAAATGTATAAAAGTTTTTAGTAAGACTTTTCTGAAAAACAAGTATTCCAACAGGTAGAATCCCTCTCCACTTGGCGATCATGAAAGGACGAGTAGAGGTTATACGGGAACTACTTGAGGCCAAACCATGTTTAGTTCATTACAAACTAGATAGAGGTGAGACTGTTTTGCACTTGTCAATCAAATACAACAGGCTAGAAGCTTTAAAGACACTGGTGGATTATCTGGAGAGCAATGACATGGAATCTCTCCTCAACTCCATAGACGATGATGGCAACACCATCTTGCATCTTGTTGCAGCCTTCAAACAAGTGGATGTAAGTATCTATGCATACATGTAGTTACCCTCACTAACATGACTATAAAAAGGACCAGACTATGTAGTTTGTCTGTTTTGTGTGACCTTTTCGGATCTTCTTTGATAACAAAAAACAAAAGTTATAAATCTCACGGAGACGACGAGACCATCTACAATGTCAAAAGTTGATTAAGTTAACAGCTTTAAATCTCACCGAGACGACGACGCCATCAACAATGTCAAAAGTTGATTTAGTTAACAGTTTTTAGGCCCCGTTCCAGAACACCTTCTTAAACAATAAGTACTTATTTCACATTTTCAAACTCAAAAATAATATGAATGAAAAATAATTTTTTAATATTTTTTGCACCGTATTAAAGATCTCAATGAGATCTATCGAACAAGATCCATATTGATAGGAAAATTATTTGCGTAAACACATGATTTTTGAGCTTAAAATTGCCTTCTTAAAAAATAAGTACTTATTTCCTTCTCCGGAACAGAGCCTTAGACAAAAACGTAGGCGTTTTTACCATTAATTAAATTGACTCTTATAGTCTTATTGCATTGCTACAAGTTGCTTACAATAGTTTTTCATCCCTTTATTCCTTTTTAACATTTCTAAACAGAAAAAGAAAGAGAGAAATTGATTTCATAGACTTGGCGCAATGGTAATCAAATGAAAACTAGAAATCTCAAGAATCTTTTGGTCTAGGGTTCGACTTCTACCCACGTCTAAAGCTGGATACCAATTCGTTACAAAAAACTGGGAAGGAAAATTTAGTCAAATATTTTCTCAACCTTTAATTGCTTTTAATTCTTGCTCTTAATTTTGAGGCATTAATTTCGAACATTAATGGCACTTTGGATGTGCAGACCATAGAGTATTTGTTGGGAATGAAGAGCATAAAAGACCATGCCAATGACAAGAACCAAAACGGTTCTACAGCTTTGGATGTTGTGGAGCACTGTCCTAACAGAGACCTAAAAACCATGGAAATTCGAGAGTTTCTATTGCAAGCTGGTGTTCAAAGATCCCATTGTGATGGGCCGAAGCCGAACCCTGAGTTAGCTCCCAATAATCCTCCTCGCACTCAACATTGCGGCAAACCTGGAGTAGTACTTATGGGATGCATTTCTTGGTTTTGGGATAAGTTTAAGGTCGACCGTGACTGGCTCAAACAGGTACTTCCGGATGGTTTATTCACTCGCCCTCTCTCCTACTCTTTCTGATGAGTTTCCACAGTTTCATACAGATACACTCATGCACATGCACATGCACTGCTATAAATGACAGCTACACGTACACTCTTTTCATCAAACTATTAACAACAAAATTCAGACATCAGTACAAGCATATATGACCAAAATACTATGTCACAAAAATTAACGAGTAGCATGATTTCTGATAATAAACTTTAGGATAAACATATTTAAATCATGTGACTACAGAATTTTGATCAGTGCGGTTTTATGTGCATGAGAAACTCGATGAGACAAACAAATAGAACGATTTTCAATCATTTTTCAGGCCCAAACGGGCATATATATATGACAAGCAGTGTTGTGCTTGAGACACAATCTTGATAGTAACAACACAACTAGGGGGCATTAACTTTGGGTCTTCTATTGAACTCCCAATCATGTACTATCAATTTCTTTGTAAGGTCAAATTTTATACAGGATTTAGCCCCTGGTTTTAATTGGATCCTCCATTAATGGACAATGGAAATGAACCCAAATTAGTCGGTACATGCATGGGGTCGGAACTCAAAACCCACTTTTTCAAGTTTTTATGACCCAATATAAGTGTAATATAAATACATGTTCTATGCCAACAGGTACACGGCCATTTAATAACGGCTGCCGCCTTGATGGCAACCATGGCTTATCAATCTATTTTGCATCCGCCGGGTGGTCTTTGGCAAGAAACAAAACCAACCCCTTCTCCTTTCAAGGGCTATACTGTGGATGACAAGGAAATAGCGGGACACGCCATTATGGACTCAAATGACTCTTATCGTAATTACTTGGTTCTTAACACCATCGTGTTAGGAGCATCGTTGGGCACTATTATGCTGGCCATGAGTGGATTCCCAATGGACAACAAGTTTCTAACATGGTCATTGGTATTCACTGTGTACATCACAATTGCTTTTATGGGTGCAGCTTATGTGAGAGCAATTAAATTAGTATCCCCAGAAATACTTTCAGAGGAAGCACTTGATGTAATGATCAAGAGTTGGATAACTCTATGCATTTTTTTTTGTTATGGTGCTTCACTCATGCCAGTTCTTAGTATGGCTGGGGAAAAAGTTGGTAAAACTCGTTAAAGCATGTTATGGATGTTGCAAACCAACTCCAAGAGCTACCAACAATATAGTATAACGAGGATAATCTAGCTGGCAGGCAAAAATGCGCGCGTGGGAAACTTCCGCTAGCTAGTCTTTGTTGTACTTTGGGATTCTATTCGAATTAAGCCGAGGATTTGTTCTTGTGGGCCGGGATGATTGCTGCAGACTAGCGGATCTGATATGGTTGCCAATCTCAAATAAAGAGCACTGTATGTAACATAAACGTGCCCAAGACCCTTTATTGTGTGACTGTGTATAGTATTTGTGCAATTCAGATGTGTGCACTAGCCTATATATGGTGTGTGGTAGTATGAATTGAAGAAGCTAGATCCTTCTTTGTGTATTTGTCTACGTGGTTGTGGCTCTCTTTTTTTTTTTTTCAGAATTTGATACTTTTTTTTTCCTTTTCTAGAAAAGTCGTTCATCGCCTCGCACCAAGATCCCAACAGACCTTTACATGATTACGTCTCACTCCACCTCTCAGCCTAAATATTCGACTCTCCCCTTCCACCATCACGTCGTTACAACTAGCGTTATGCAGCCCAAAATCATCGATCGTCTCCCTCTCACCTCCTGATCAGCCACTTGCCACCTCCATTTTGGGCCCAAAGACTAATGGATCTTCATTCCATTGACATTTTTGCTATGTTGGCGTTGCATATATCATTTCAGTGTTTTGAGATGGAGAGAATTTTCGTAGGGTTGCGAGCAATTTTTTTTTCTCTACGTTAACTAAAAAAGTAAGTATAGATTAAGTTTACTTTTTTGAAATGTTTTTCAAATTTCAATAGAGATTTCCTAAACCAGGGTTCGGCTAACAAATTAGCTCATTTGAATTCGTGGTAGAATAAGAGACTATTTGCTTGATTATTTGGCCAATCAGCTCATGCCACTTGTCGCATCGAGTTTCCTCCTCACGAAAAGTGCCTCATGCATAATATATTACAAATGATGAAAGCAATATCTTTGATTTTGTTCATCAGGCCAGAATCACAGCAGAGTACAAGCGTTAACAAAAGTTGGTTTGAGTTACAATGTTGAGCATTAAGCGCGAATGTAATAGAGTTCTACTGATCGATTCTTTGAAATCTGAGGATCTCCACGCCCAAGTAATCAACCGGACCCTGAACAGCAACATGCGGCTTGCCGACTGTGACACGAAGAGCAGATATCTGAGGGTACTTGGTCAGGGTCGTCGATGCGATTTGTTGAGCCACAGACTCCAGAAGATTCTTAGGTGGTCCCTCCACAATTTCTCTGACTAAGCTGCCAGTCCACCGGATGAAACCATAAGCAGCTGGCATTTTAAATAGAAGGATGATTCTAAAATCGTAACCCAATATATTTACATGAAATGAAATTACATATGATGCAAGACTCCTCGGATTAGAATCTCCCCATAGAAGAGCTTAACCACTTTTTCTAAGTTGTTTCATTATTGTTAGACTTCAAACATGCAAGACTCCTCAGATTAGAATCCCCGAGCTTGTTGATGTTCATCTCCTTGCTTGGATCTTCGATTTAAGTCTTTTGTGAACAAGAGTGTGAACTGGTGCAAGAGCCCAAGTTCATGCAGGCGCTACGCAAGTGTGCTGAGATGAAAACACTCTACTGCAACATATCTAAACGTTGGCAAGGCCCAAGGGTGGGTATTAGGTATAGCCTACGAGGACACCTCATTGTACTTTTTCTCCAAAAAACCAAGGCTAATCCAAAAGATGGAAAAGTCGATTTTTATCTCCAAGTGATTATGAAGTGGACCAACCGGACTTATCTCCATAATAGGTTTACAAACAGAGAAGAGATCTCAGAGTAAGTAAATTATGCATGGATACACAAGTAGGCACAGACACATTAACATGCTCACGTATGCAGGAACAGAGATTGATGCCAGAAGTAGACTAATATATTGGAGAAACAATTCCAGTTTTCCATCAAATTTTTGCTCCGACCTTAGGTGTGTAAGCCATCATTACGTCTCTTGGAATGACATTGAATTAATTGATTTTTAACATATCTGACAAATACTAGTACTCCAAATTCAAGAGGTGCGGCCACCGCAAAACAAAGGGAAACCTACTATTTATCCTAGACTACTAATATAGTACAGATTTAGGTCCTAATGCATAGTTTACTATTGGAAAAGTGGAGGGAGGGACTCAAATGAGCCAGTGACTGAAGGAACCAATCAATCCTAGAAATAAGCCATTTACTGAGAAGTACGGAACTCAAACACATCATGGGCAACAACAGGGGTTCCCTCCAAGAACGTAAGAACTAGTGGAAGCGGGCGGGGCGAACTACCCTAAGAAAATAAAATGTGATTCAAAACTGGATTTAAACCATTAAATCTCCTGGATTAGCATTATACAAGTTGAGAACACATCTTTTCTATGCTATAAGTCTATAACACAACAAAATCTTGGGAACATTTATGTAAGGTACCAGGCAGCCCGTTATCCAAAAGATACCATGCAACTTAACAAGTAGATGTGTGTAAGGTATTGTTGAACCTAAACATGGAAAGAGTAGTGGAATCCAAAAGATACTTGCGATAACTATTAGACATTACGCACCAAGTGCTACAATCAACTATTATATGCATCCTAGATACATGAATAGGTATGTATGTTCCCTGTAGGCATGTGTTTACATGCTATATTCATAAATTCAGAAGATCAAGGACAAATGAAGAGAGCGAAACATTCCTGTACTGAAATAGTCTGCTCTTAGTTTCCTGGTCATGATGGAACTTTCGGATAGTTTAGAGCATGAAGCATCAAACATTTAATTCATTTGAACCAATAATATTCCACACGCATGATCAACCATTCTTGTTAGATGCATGCATGTTCCGAACATGTATCCCGAAGCTTACCAAATTTCTTAGACCTGATACGAGAACTTAATATGCTTATTGGGGTCTATATACCGTGGGCGCTATACATATATGTGGAGGAAAATTAAACTACACCAAATGGAAACTTCTTTCCTTGAACAATTTGATGCATTTCTGTAAACGTACATTTCAAGCTGTTCAACTTCAAAGACCACCTTCAAACTTCAATTAGACATACAAAGTCAAATCTCATATAATAGACCAACACTGAAGCAAAATCTGAATGGAAAATTCACAAACTCTGGTCAACCAGAAATTGAGCATGAGTAAAGAAGGAAAGAATTATCTAGTTGGTGGGGCCTCCAAAAACTTATTAGGAGGTGTCAAAACAAGAAGTTTCACCTCAGGTGAAATTATGACTATTAATATACATTGTAATGACCCGATTTCCATATAAAATCATAGCCATAAAGCACATAAAGCTCGCTACCATGAACACTTCATTGGAATTGACCGAAGTTCCCCAATACAATTCCATCAAACTTAGAATTATCTGTTCCTCTAAAAAAACTGTGAGTGAATTCCCCATTATATGTCATAGGCTTATCACTTAACCATAACACAAAAACCATTAGATGAGTGTGTTCCCTTTCGCTGGCATTTTTGTCTCAGTATGGGTCCCACTGACCAGCTGCACTACCACATGTCCTGACATGCATCAACATCACACAAGCCTTTATGTCAACATGCACACACAACCTACAAAATTAACACTTGTATTCTCCATGTAGGCATAGTTTTATGCATTGATCCTCTCTGAAAAATAATATTAGGCATCTGCATGAATCGAATTCTCATCCTCCATAGTCATTTTGTTTTAATTTGATAAGCTAAACAATAACAACCAACCGCTAATCAAAGAAACATGAGGTATCACACACACACAAACACACACACACACACACACACACACATACAGTAGAGGAAATGTTGTTGGCTGAGAAAATGAGGGTAGAATTTTGTAAACTTCAGTGTCCACGACTTAATTGATTTGTCAGTCTCAAAGGAGATAAAATGGAGAAGAGCTACAACCATCACTCACCGGTATATGTCAGAATAACTAACTGTATCTGACAAACAGTCCGATTTACCAGCTGCTTGGAGGTCCGTCCATGCATCTATGTCTACCAAGAACTTCTGGCCCAGATTCCTTTCTTCCGGCTTCACCCCATGAAACCCATGGAACTTGAGTCCTCTTAAAACAAGTTTATCCCCTTTCAGTTCCTCATTATTGCCCATCATTGCACCTGATGAAAAACCTTTGCTTTTAGAAATGCATCCTTGGATTAGAAAGTTAACACTACACAAGTTGATTGGATTTGCTAAGATACTTAAAACGTATTCAACCATCATCAAGTAAAATGCAAAACAAAGAGGAGCAATATTATGGATTTCAATGACATTTAGTTTCCAAATGCATATAAACGTACACAAGTATATATGTCTGTATATAACTCATGCAAGCAGGAAAATCTTCAACCACAAATGCATTAAGATTGCAATAAATTTGGTATTTGCATCTCTCCACCGCCATCAGAACGTGCTGATGGATTGGATATGAGTTTAACTCAACAGACAACAGTATAGCCCATTCACTCCCTAGCACATAATAGATTAGAATTAATAACCAAAAGACATGAGATGGATAGTGACGCTGACGACCACCACCAAAAACACAAATCTTACCGAGTAAGAAAGTGAATTCCCTGAAGAAATCTAATAACTGTAACAGAGGTAAAACTGGACTGATGGTTGCAGAGAATAAGCGCAAGGGAAAATCACGGGGATAAGGAGAGAGTTCCTAGGAATGTGGTTGACAAAGCTCATTATTCTAACAAATCAGAAAAAATAAAAATGTGCTAGTGTTCACTGTGTTCTACCCAACTGGTCCAAACTTTCATGAAGAGTACGAAGATGGAGGGAAAGAAGAAATGAGCTTTCCCAACTTCTCTGGTATACCAGCGCACATATTAAGTAAAAGAAAACCCTAGGTTTCGATCAGTTAGTCGACATGGGCTGTACGTTTCATTCGATTTGGTTAGAAAAAAGAAAAATAAAGGCTTAACGTAGCAAAAGGAAAGATCTAATAGCTCATTTCGTATTACAATCAGCACAACAAGAAGTCCAACTTTCAAATCCTTACCAACACAACTGATCTCAAACAACAAACTGCTAGTATGAATATCATTTCCAAATAGCTCATTCTGCGGAAGCCTCTGTTTTAATTGTGCTATTTCCCCCATTGATATTTATACGAAATGGAACTTGAAGCAGCGGCGGTCCCAGGGGGGACTTGGGCCCCTGCAGAACTACTCTAGCGTATTTTATTAATTTTCAGGTCAATTAAGAAAAATTTCACGGGCTTAACCCCTGCAAGTCCTTTGAGTGAAAAAAAAAAAAAAAATTTCTTAGAATTTCCACGTGTGGAGTAAAAATCCCCAAAATTTGAAGTTATATATCTTTTCTTGTCGATACGAAAATACACGTGATTCGGGCCCCTCCAAAACACAAATCCTGCATCCGTCCGCCACTGACATGACGAACTTGCCTAGGTTTCAAATCACATACCGGATATAACTACAAGCAAGCAAAAGAAACCTACCGGGTCGAAATCGTTCCACCAAGTATTACTGGGCACGTGCTTCGAGTACGTATAAATATCACTGAAGAATAAGGGGAAAAAGGAAAGGAGAGAGAGAACCTAACCGAGAGACTCGGCGGAGGAGGGGATGCCGGATGGTGACTGGTTTGGTATGCTGGTTATTGAACGAGAAGAGAGAGAGAGAGAGAGCGCAATGATATGGAGCACTCAGCTACGATCCAGTCCCACTCCCATCCAGTGTGGTCCAGTTTGGGCTATTTGTAGGCCCTCCTAGGGCTCACAACAATTATCAAAATTGTTTCACTTTGTAGATCTTGTTGAGAACATCGCCACATCAAAATCAGGTTAATCAGATGCCATTTAATATAATTTCGAAACAAAATTCTGAATACCGTACCGGCCATGGTACTAGTTTTCCAACTGGTATGGTACATACCGGTACCGGTTAAATAGATAGTAGCGTTTCGGATTTACCGCAACTACAATTATACATAAAATAATTATAACTCAAAAAAATTTCCCATACCATGCAATTCTTCATATAAAATCTGACAAAACACACGCAAAGTAACTTAATTCTGTATAGTGATCTATTCGTTACAAGTTTCAGTCTGTATAGTGATAAAATATTCAGTGAGAGAGAGAGATGAGTGGAGCATTCGGCATGTGTTGGCTATTGGTTGTTCAGAACCGATTGAATGGGGTGTTCAAATTGAAGAGTAGAATACATACATATTAATTATCAATGCATGCATACATCAAACTGGGTGTTCAAAATCAAAAATCAAACTGGGTTTTAACAGTGTAAACGTCGACCAACTAGAGTTTGAAAACTTGGAGCCTGGAGGGAGTACCTTCGGTTGAGGGTGGCTCAGATCCCTGCGGGCGGCGGGGACAAGCTGCACTGCACCGACTCCGCCGTGGATGAGATTTGACGGCGACAAACTGGAGATGAGAACAACTTGAATGGTGAGTGTGAGTGACTCAGTGATCGATATCTGCGTGATTTGGGTAGATTAGATACACTAGATAGATACACCGAATTGACGGAAAAATACGGTTTTAGGACATAATGTGGACATTATTACAAACTGGATCTGCATTGCAAAAAATCGGCCGGAATTTCCAGTAAGAGCATCTCTCCCGGTATTTAGTGGAACGGCTGGTACCGAGTAGTATCGTCCAGTATTGGGACCGGTACGGCATTGGAGGGTCATGGTACCGTTTACTCGTCAATCCGGTCAGTACTAGCAGGTACGGAACAGCCTTCACAACTTTGTTTCGAAATGCATTAAATTTAGATAATTGTGTCAACTGAATTACAATTCAGTGTTGCGCATTTTTTTTAAACAAGATTAATGCATTTCAAAATCATATCAAACGTTTGTCGAAAAAATCATATCAAATGGTATCCGATTAACTTGATTTTTTACGTGGTTAATGTTCTTGGAGAGGTCTAGAAAGTAAATGGTTCTAATGATTGTTATGGGTCCGGAAAAAGCCCACAAACAGACCAAATTGGATCAGACTAGATGGAGAGAGACTTAATGGGAGCCGAATCCGGAGTTGGAGGGATAAAACGGAGGATTTTTAAAAATAAAATTGATCGGTGGATGGGTCGAGTATGTGGCTGATACTGTGTGTGCGCGCAATTGTGCGAGTAAGGCTGTGTACCAGAAACAAAAAAAGAACTTATTTTTTGTTGAATAAGAAGAGTTGTTCCGGAAAATAAGAAGGGTGTCAATTATTTTGGTAGAATTTATATAGGTACCAATGGGCGGCTCGAGGGAAATCATACCGGTGGCAGCCCCGGGCCGTCTCCGGCCACCGGACGGCCGATCCGAGCCGTCCAAAAATTCTAAAAAAAAAACCTAGGGGGCCAGCGCGGGAATCAACGGTATCCGAGGTGTGTAGGGTGCTTGATTAATCATATATACACGGAAAAGGAGTGCTCGGATCAAGCACCGTATACACCTCGGATGCCGTTGATTCCCGCGTGGGGCCCCCTTGTTTTTTTTTTTTTTAGAATTTTTGGACGGCTCGGATCGGCCGTCCAGTGGCCGGAGACGGCCCGACGCGGCCGCCAGTATGATTTCCCTCCGCCGGCGTCCATTATCATAGCAACAGTCTTATTTTTTGTGTAAGGCAACTTCAAGCTCAAAAATTATGTTTATGCAAATAATTTTCCTATCATTATAGATCTTGTTTAATAGATCTCATTGAGATCTCTAATACGATGCAAAAAAAATTGATTTTTTTTTTTTCATTTAACTTATTTTTGAGTTTGAAAATGTGAAAGAAACTTTTTATTTGGATTTTGTAGAATGACCCTTCTTATTTTTTAATGAAAAGTGATAAAATAAGTACTTATTTTTTAAGAAGGTTTCCGGAACTGGACCTAAATGTACGTGGTTTTAGCTTTTTTTTTTTGAATCGAAGGCAGGCAAGTTTGGCCCTATCCCGGCCCGCCCTATTCCCATCCCTCTCCTATCCCGGCCCGCCCTATTCCCATCCCTCTCCCGCTTTCCTTTATTAGGAGAGAGAGAGAGAGAGAGAGAGAGAGCTGCATTTCATTGTATATACCCAAAAGACATATCCATATATTCCCACATATATTCAGCAGAAAGGAAGAATTTGCTATCCCGCAGAAAGGAAGAAATGTAAATGCAAAATGCATTTCATTGAATTATCGCTCAAAAAAACTAACATTACAAAACATCATTTTCCTTTTGGGGTGGCAGCACGAATGTACAAAGTAACACAAAGGACACGCCCTTTGTAAGAATCTGCTATCCTGAGGCGTATGTACATATGAATTTCACCATTCTATTACCTGTGTATTTACGTTCTTCTCTAATTCAGAACCCATGCCAAAAGATGCAGCTTTCCAGGCTCCCCGGTGATTTCAGAGACAAACAAAAGAGAAGTTCAAAAAGAAATTGAAGTTTCTCTCTTCACCCGAAGTCTCAAAAATAATCTCACTGTACGGCCACATAATATCAAACATCTGCTATCCTCCGGTAAAAAAGAACATAGGCAGCCGATGACTTTATCTGGTGCTCACCAATAGGGGAGACATGACTGTCATCAAACTCATACCACCGATCACGACCATGCTGTACACAACAAACATAAGACTTTCTTAAAGCCAGTGATGGATAATAACAAACATCTTAAAGCTGTTTTTTTATACATGGATCCGTAGAGCGTTATAGGGAAAACTATGAAGAGAGAGATACAAAGACAATAAGGGACAAAGCTCGATTTGTTATTATTTGGTTTCCCAATCATTTTCCAGTTCCTTGACAAATTTGATCGGAAATCCATGATCAAAACATAGGCAAATGACGAACATTCAACTACCAAGTACATTAAAAAATGAAATATCCCCTTAGTGTCCCTATTTTTTCGGTTTCTCCCTGAGTCCTTGTATCCTATGCTTTGGAGTTTGATATGTCAAGGTCAGACCCCTTTATATACCCACCCAAGTCCATACAACATACTTAAGCTGGCTCTGAATAGTTTATAATCATGATGGTATCAAAGAATTCAGTTATAATCGAAAGTAACCACAATGGTAACCTTCAAATAAAACTATAAAAGCAGTACTTACTTGGACAAATGCAGTATAGTGGCCACCGCCCAAGCCACCATAATGATTACTAACTGCATACAGCTTGTAATGATGGGACTGCTGGCTATTATGAACAATGCAAGTTGAGAGATCAAAATTGTCAATCGGGAAGTCAACAAATGTTTCCAGCTTGTTCTTGAAAAACTGGTTGTATGAAAACCTCTTTAAATGAATAATTAAAATCTTGGGCAGTCGCCAAAGATCTAACTTCTTGTTAGCCTGCTGATGTGTCTTGCAATTGGGGCAGTACCTACAAGACATAAAACATCTAACATTAGAGGGGCTAACCCACAAGACAAGTCAAACATTCGTATGGAAAAAACTAATAATTCTAACGAAAAGAAGTAATCTTTTTGGTCTCGCATATTATTAGATACTCCCTCCGTCTCACTTTGTTGTGCATGTTTCCTTTTTTGGACGTCTCAAAAAAATTGTCTATATCTGTTAAATTTTATAATATTTTATATATTCAATATGGATCTTGTCTGATAGATCTCAATCAATTCTTGTAAACAAAGTTTCTGAAATTGTAAAAAATATATAGATTGTGAGATATAGACAATTTTTTGTGAGGTGCCAAAATACAGAAAAACAGAACAGTTACAAAAAAGTGGGACAGAGGGAGTAGAAGTTAAGGCAATTCAATTAAGAAAAAACCCAATGTCCTGTTAGGTCACCACATCTAGTCATACTGTCAGTGTCAGGAAAATGCTAAGAAGATAAACAGACATACAGATTCGACATCTAAAGTGACTTCATAATTGGAATGTGTACTAACCACATGTCTTCTGGCCCTAGCGGCTCCTCCTTCAAGAACGCTTCAAGGCATTTATAAAGTGAAACAGATTCTCGAGGTTGTTTCGTAGGTAATCGAGGTTTGCAAACCTGTGGCAAAGAGCTTAGAACACATGTATCGTATAACTTAGTCATTCTATCGGACCAAGAAACAAGCACGTTAATCTTCCCGGTTAGTCCTTTCATTGGTGTTGGCTCAGTCATCTGTATCTTAGAACATTTACGCAACAGTGTCCTCTCTTCCATCAAATAAAATTCGAAGTCAGGATTCAAATTCGAGTCATCCCCAGGTGCACTGTCTGACTTTTCAGCTCCGTCAGATAATCTCGAGCCAGTAACATCCTCCATCTCGAAAACTTCATTAGCAATTATTTCATCATCATCATCCTTATCATTCAAAGAATCTCCAGCCCCCATAAAAAACGGATTGAGTAATTTGAGGAACTCTTCACGTATTTCGGATCCTCTAGAAATACTACATATCCTTGCCACAAGAGGAATACCAAACTTCTCCGTCGATGAAAATGCTTGACCGCGACAACTGACCAACAAATTAGTTAGTATTATGAAATCTATGGAAAGAAATCAATTTCCTAAGAAAATACATTCCTATTTTGTGTAAGTACATTTACATATTGACCAACAAAACAAGGGAATAACCACAAATTAAAAAGTGAAAACAAATACAAAGCTTCAATGACCAAGTTCTGCTACTAAGATAATGAGTGATTATCTTCCACTACCTTCATATGGACAAACAAGTTATGGGGCGTGGAATACAACTACAGTACCCACACTCAAAAATTACGAGCTATCAAGAGAGAGAAACAGAAAAAATGAGTCTCTGACAATGTTTAACTGAAACCCAAATACTTTACTTCTACAGTAAGACTGGAGTATTTAAGACACCCCAGGACCAGTATCAAAAAACAAACTATCTGATCAGGCTGAAACTGTAAAAGACAAAAATTCATTCCCAATGGCCATTCCAGAAGACAACGTGCAATAGCTCTTTCAGCAACAGTTGACAGTAGATGCGCTCTCATAAAAGTAGGGGTGGGCATCTTGTCGTGGTGTTCGTATCGTGTCATCTTGTGTTCGTGTCAGAATTCTCTCAACCCTAACCCGACCTGTTTAACTTTTTATGTTATCATGTCGTGTCATATTTGTGTTTCGTGTCAAGAATAGCCAACCCTAACCCGCTAACTTCGTGTCGGGTTATCGTGTCCTTTCATAAATTCTTGTGTTATGTAGTGTTCATATCAGAATTCTCTCAAACCTAATCCGACCTGTTTAGCTTTTTGTGTTATCGTGTCATGTCATATTCGTGTTTCGTGTCAAAAATAGCTAACCCTAACCCGCTAACTTTGTGTCGTGTCGGAAATTCTCACCCCTACATAAAAGCTTACACTTTGGGAGTAGAAAGTACTTAACATCGTAAGGCGCACTCATAAAAGCTAACGCTTTGGGAGTAGACCCTACTTAAGTGGTAAGTTCTGGTTCAAACAAATTTCCAGGTCATTTTACAGTATTCCTTTTTTTTTACCTCTGGTATTCACATTATTTGTGCATCTCAACCCACTCACCCAGTAATATCTGCTTCTCATGCTAGAAGAACACAAACATGCAATAGAGGGAGGACTGCTTAACATACAACATTGCATCCTTAACAGCTTAAGCTCCTGGGGAGCACAACTAGGATGGCAAAGAAGCTCAAAAATTTTGGTTATTGAAGTACTCTAGAACTACTGAACTGCGAAAGAGACAATGACCTTTAATTACTCAACACTGCCATACCCATACCGGATAAAATTAAAGTACTACCAATTACAAATTCTTTCAAAAAAAAGACACAAGCAAGACCTACCGTCATGCATATTCAACTCACAATTCAACATAAAGGAGTGATTCAGCCAAGTCTTTAACAGACCAAAGCCCCCTCATAAAATCTCACTATTCCGAGTTTATTTCCCCACTCATCAGAATTTTGTTTTTTCCTGATAGGTCAATAAGTGGTATATAAGATAGTATTATGGGAATACAACCAGGTAACGAAAAAAGCCATCATGAGAAGGCCCTCCACACTCCATGCAGATCACGATGCTCAACATGAATTGCCCAATAAGAGAATCTACCTCAACTCCAACTATGGAGTATGGAATGACTAACTAGGGAACACTAAGCGTTTTCAAAGAACTCTCTATCCCATCAATTTGCCGAGATCCTCCCCGACAAATGAGCCACATCAAACAAAGACGAATCAACTTCCATATCTTCTTCCTCCGAGTGCAATAGCTCCATTACACTCCCAGGAAAAACCCATGACAAACTAAACAATCGAGCACCATATATCAATATGGTTCCATCCCACCGCGCTGTGAACTGTTATTTAGCGCTTTTGTACTCCTATTTTCCAAAGGTTTGTTGGGATTGTCTGCTTAACCTAATGTATATCTTTGATGACTAGTAATATACAATTACACACTTCTTATTTCCAGTTCTCTTTTGCAATTGTATCTTTGTATCATAGTCGCCATTAGAATAATTTGCACCGGCCAGCGCTGCCGGAATAGTTATTCCACCAAATTTTGCCACCACCTCTCCCTTTCACAAAAAAAAAACCCCACAACAATCACTTCCCAAGCAAAGCTTGACTGAAAATCATTCTCCACTGCTTTGGTACCACCATTACTATGGAGTATAACGAAAAAGGGGTTCCCCTACCGTTACCCCCTCATGGATTGGAAGAATCTTCTAGAAATCCCATTCACTAAATCCGATGTTCTTTGTGGAGAGACATACAGAACACTATCCATTTCCCCCCTTCATTACCCCCTCATGGATTGGAAGAATCTTCTTGAAATCCCATTCACTAAATCCGATGTTCTTTGTCGAGACATACAGAACACTATCCATTTCCCCCCTTCATCACCAGTTCCCCTTCTCTCCATCATACGGAACAAGGCCCCGTTAACATAGTGTTAAGCTTCCTCAAGGTCCAATTTACATGCTACCCCGAGAATCCCAGTTCTCAAACTCAAGTCAATGCATTCACTAGGACCGCATTCAAAATTTTCCTTCCAGCAACAAATGTATCCTAAGACTCTGAAACAAGCTCTCCCAGCACACTTTTTCAGCCTACTAACCCCTTCTCCATTTCTCTCCCAATTAAATTGTACACCAACTCTCGCATTTTCCTCCCTCCCTCCAAAGCAGTGAGCCAGCACTTCAGAGGGAATTACAAGAGACCTTGAACTCCAAAATGACTGTATTTTTCACTAGAGACCCCACATTGAACAGTGAATTAGTTTGGAAATATATTTGGACTATCTTATCCAAAGCAATTCACTACACCACTTTGAAACATCCAAGACACTGAATATTAAATTTTAAAACTTCATTCATTTGGTCACAGTATTCACCATTGTTGTGAATGAATGTTTAACTTATGTCACTCTTAGTAAGGAATGCAAGAGATAAGATTCTGAAATACACAGAAATAACTCATAACCCAGTCTAAGGAATAAATAATTAAGGATATCTTGTGTGGAGTATGTACAAATGGCACTTAGAATAATCTAATTCTTAGGCTTTGTTATACAAGACAAGACACTATAAGGTAGGTACAAGCGCAGCCTTCAGATGAAAGATCCATATAGCGAACGCCAGATAGTTGAACAGATTGCGTAATTTCAAGGCAGGGCCAACAGTAGAATTACTATCAAGAATCAAACAGAGGTGAAAAATAAAAAGAAAATAAACAATTCAAGGGTGCAATATTAAAGAAGACATCTAGAGCTCCGATTTCAGAAGACTTCAACTGAGTATAGATAACAAAATGGACCCCACTATAAATTACAAAAATGAGAATAATGGGATTATGTATGCACAACTAACCTCTGTTCATGCATGAATACAACCAGAGGAGATGTCTCATTGTCTTTTGGCAGTCTATATGCAACAAGTCTATCATTATCTCGAAGAAGATCTATCGAACCGGATGCCTCATCCAAAGTTTGGAGTATGCGATTGTTGAATATCTGCCAAAGCACCCATAGGATCGTATCACAATATGCTAACCTTACAAGCACAAGCATGTAAAAGAAATTTTTTAAGTCCATGTAGACAAGTTTCCCATGCTAAATCTTGGAAAATAAAGAATAGGATCTCCAGTAGACAGGGCAAGGGTCTGACCTAACAAGGCACAGATCAACGCACAATATACAGGAAAACTATATTTAGTGTAATTTTTCTTTGGTACATTAGAATTTCGTGTACCCGAATTCCCACAACTACATAACGGATTAATTTGGCTTGAGAAATACAGAAGTGCTTAAATTTTTATAAATTGCTGTCTCTGGGTCAAATTTGTTGTGTTACACAACCATACAAGTTACATTCCACCTACTGGTGCTTGAAGAACTATTTTCAGTTTTAAGGTTCAAATACAAGATATTCACATACTGATACACTAGAAACCACAGGTTCAAGCAACACATTGTCCTCCTGTTGTCAACTGGAAACTGAAAACAAAAGATATTGCATGCTTTATGCCATACTCCTGATGATCAAGCAGACTATGCTAGAGGAGTAACAGACTAAGAAACCAAAGATGCCCTTTTCTCAATTGGGGCCTTTAAGGCACTAGGGCCAGAGGGCTATCAGGCACTCTGCTTTCCCAAATTCTGGCATGTGCTGGGAAGCTCTATTTGTCCAGAGAACATAACTGGTCAAGTGTTGCATGACCAGTTACAGACTTAGAGTGCCTGCAGTCCATGCTGTACCATCATGCAATTGTGACATGTCAATATGATATTTGAAACCCCATCATTTTCGATGAGCCTTGATGTAAATTGCCTTTTGCATATATGTAGGGAATAGCCAAAGTTCACAAGTACTTCGTATGTTGTTGACCACATTGCTATGAAACATACCTCAGCTACCAAGAAAGTTTCATCGTCTCTCAAACAGCATGCAGTGCTTAAGGCCTGCACAAGATCCTTACACCTTCCATCCTTTGGTACCGTTACAGTGACAGGAAATGGCAAAGCAGTCCCGTCAGTGTGCAAGACTGTCAGTGTTATTGTGCGCATTGTTGTTGAAGGCAGTGGCAACGAAAGGTACATGAACGGATCAAATGTAATGGACAATTTCTTGCAAAATGGACAAACTAATGTTGACCGGTATTGACCCTATAGTCAAAGGGAAAGAATTCAACTGAGTCAGAAAGACCAACAAACACACTATTTCAGTCAAAGTTTAAAACCCGTAGAACTCATGTAAATACTGCTTTAGTATCAACCATAAAGCGAAAAACATTTACCTCTTTGAAAACTTTAATGAATCTAAGTACAGAAGTAAATTAATTTACCATGGTAAACAAGGCAGCCTAAGTTACCGAAGACTCACTTGAAACAAATCAACAATGATGGAGTCATTTCGAGCTAGATGATTCTGCCAATGTTCATCTGCCACTGCTTCATCGGGATGACCTTCTACATCTTTTGCTTCTATGTAAGGCTTGCATTTCACACGATTGAGATCTTCATGGAGCCCATCCAACAAAAAAGCAAGAAATTCCTACGTTCAAATAACGAATTGATAAGTACTTTACCTCCAGAAGATAGGATCAATGCAGAGTATACTTCTGAAAGCTAGGAAATTCACCAACTTGGGAATCATGCTGGTTATAGCCACTGAATTGTGGTGCAAAAGCAGCCAGTTTCAATTTGAACACTCCTGGGGAAACTGGGGCCGCTCCTGGAGCCCATAGCTTCCTTAACAAATCTCCAAATCGGAAAGCAAGTTCACCCTGGACAAAAGCTGTGCATTGAGAGAGAGATACAGATAGATGGATAGCAAGATAGAGAGAGAGAGAGAGAGAGAGAGAGAGAGAGAGAGAGAGAGAGAGATCTGAGCAACTGTATACAACATATATGCGAGAACACACGGTAACAACCCAACAAAAAGGGGAGAATGCAACAAGAAGTTCTAAAAAAGGTAGAAAAATAAAAATTTAAGGTTTCTGAGCAATACACACCTTCATTCCCAATGGATTTCCAATATTTATATCCCTTTTGTAGTCTCCAAGAAAATAATCAACAAGCTTCGGAGTATGCACCAAGCATTGGATAGCACTGTTCATGAAACAAGTATTCCCCAGATTATATAACCCTGTTAAGCCCAAATTACAAGCTTCCTTGTAGGTGCTACCAAAAGGTGAACCTCTGTTAAGTGTAAAGTCAGACTTAACATGGTCGGTGCCCCCATTCATCTGAATTGAACTATTATTATAGGAACTTCCAATCACTGGTTGTTCTACAACCATTTCATTTTTCCTTTCTTCTCTTGTCTTCATCATACAAGACGACCCATAGACTTTCAACTCCAGATAAATCTGCATGCAAGCAGGGCAAGAGGTGAACCAAATTAAGTAAACCGTTCAATGCCCCAAGTGAAGATCATAATTTCAAAGATGCAAAAAGCAAAGCATGACACACGCGCGCACACAAAAAAATTGAAGACAACTAAGCTCATTTGGGTTCCAAAAGTTACAATCGTAAACAACTAAAATTGATAGGTTATCACTCCTGAAATGAACCCTAAAACTATTCTGAACAAATGCACAAACCAAAAATCGTCACAGATTCCACAACTGTCCGGCAAACAAAAATATGCCCAGCCATATAAAACCTGATTTTCTTGAAAACAAAAAGATGCATTGCTTCAACAAGAGTAAATACGATGACCAAATACGCTAGAGTGCTTTATGCTTCAGTTCTTTTGACACCTCATAGTGAGTGCTAAACAGGCAAGAAGATGTCGGGTCAGCATCAAACTTTGAGGTCCTCAGCAAACTACTACTAGCTGAAAATGGCAACTTTTTCGTTTTGATAGAAAAATACTGCATTGCTTAGATAAATTAGTAGAGCGCAATATTTTGCACAAACAAGTGTGAGAACCCCGTAACTGTCCCAATTCGAATTAAAAGAGGTGCGAGTACCTTTATAAAGAAGTTGGAAATTCCTACTAAAATGCAAAATGCACAAAACAAAAACAAGAATGAACTTAATGAAATAGTGCAACTTTGGAATCTCCATAAGATATCAGTCGTAAACAAAGAGAATCATCTTTCAAAAATCCACTTCTAAAACTGCAGTAGCTCAAACAAGAGATCTTCCTCCATGACAGAACTCACCAGGAGCAGAAACTGTCAAGTATGTGAAACAATGATACGTATCTTAGTTGAAATTGGCATCTATATAATAAAACATACCCGTGTAATTCGACGGGGATGTTATTCAAGAAGACTATAATTAATAACTGATTCTTGAATAAAAGATTGAATACAATAAAAACAATTAGCATAAAATCAATAAGACTAGAAGATTAAATAAAATGCTTCCATTCACAAGAAAGTAACACAATAAGCAGCATAGCATACACATTACCACAAGCTAAAGAGGCACAGCCACACAGCCTCAAGGTCAAAAATTGCTATCTACTACCAAAGATAACCAAATGGAAGCGACTGTGAAACGAAGTCCCACATTGCCTGGGTACCAATGTAATTTGAAGTATATAAGCGTGAGGGCACCCTCACTTCAATGGCTATCTTTTGAGGTTGAGGTCTACCCAAGACCGCATAACATTGTATTAGAGCTAAGGTACCAAAGCTGGGTAAGGTGCGTGTCTCTGGCCTGCACACTGCAGGTGCTACCGAGTGAGCACGCTGCGCGTGAGGGAGGGTGTAAAGCGAAGTCCCACATTGCCTGGGTGCCAAAAAAATATGAAGTATATATACATGAGGATGAGGGCACCCTCACTTCTACAGCTAGCTTTTGGCATGGAGTTCTACCCAAAGACCGTGTAACAGGGACAACCCTCAACATAAATGGAGAAATTGTATTATACTTTAACTTTAGACTGCATATAGTCAAAAAACACAATTTATTTCGTACTCATTCCAGCAGAAACGGTTCTGTCACAGAAGACTGATATAAAACATTAGTGTGACTGAACCCCTAACTTTTCCACTGAAACATAAGAAACTCAATTGAAACATGAAACACAACAGAACATTGATTTGTATCAAGATCTCTGATCCAAGTACCCACACCTTGCTACCAAAAAGATATCCCTATAACTTGGACACATTTGGTTATTGCAGTTGTTGTTATCACTATTTCCTTGAGCACATCAAGAATCATAAGCCTTGGGTTTTGTGGAGCAGATGTCAAAGATAGTGCGAAAGTATTTTACAGACATCCAACATCACTTGACTTCAGCAACTAAAAAAAGTGTGTTGCACCATCCTACAGCAAAGCCTCTTGTGGTAGAGTCCACCAATTTTCTACTCCTTTTTCTTTTTACATATGCAAGGTTTAGAAAGACAAAAGCATGAAATCAAGCAAAAATTTATTTTCTCACATTAAACTTGTTCTAGGCTTCTAGTTTTTCTACCCGTTGAGGAAAGAATGAACTTGGGGGCACAAGTGTAGTCTTTTAGCATCCTAGTTGTGTCAGTTATAGCAACGAAAAACGCACAGGCATTTCACACAAAGTAAATAAAATAAAATAAAAATAAGGAAAGATGCAACTTGACAGCGAAGCATATGTGATGCAGCCCAACAGACTCCCAGGCTCCTAGCGTAAGTCAGCCCCTTAACAAACATGGCCACCAATTCCCTAATCAGAACTGTGATTCATAATGTGTATCACACACATCAATTCAATTCACCCAGCTATCAATTTGCATCTAACGGGTGAATATCTGGAACAAAAGAATCACACGATTTTTATGGTACATTCGATTCAATATGCCTAAAAACTGATTCACTTCAACATGTATTGCTTGCCAAAGGATAAAATTGAAGTCATCAAATGATATATTTGCAAAAGAGGGGTGATTTGAGGATTGAAAGACTTGTGAGGTGAGTATACAGATTAGATGAACTACAAAAATTGTATTAACCCATTCGATGAAAATAGAAGAACAAAAACAAACAGTACAAAATACAAATATTATTACGAAATTTGTGAAGTTGAAAATCTTGTAATGGGTATATATACTAATAAAATATGGACAGACACCGTGTACAATCCCTCTCAATTTGAGTTAAAATATCGGGGGGTTTATCTTCTAAGATGATATGCCCTAGATTATGGTTTTTAGTATTCCTTTTTTTTTTTTTTGATCGACCTTGATTTTAGTATTCTTAAGAGTGTGGATTAATAAATCATGGCATAATAATAACAGGCAAAATAATAACATAAAGAGGGAGACAAATACAAAAAGATAGCATAAAATAATCCTACAGACCTTAAATGGGTTAAGTGATACATTTTTTTCACAATAGAAAAGGAGCCAAAAAATCGAATTCACGTCTCTTGCAATACAAGGATCTTCCCTAGTCGACCACGTGATCCTCTATATATCACTTAAGACAAACTTTTTATTGAGGCCTAAAATAATCACATTTGCGATACATCTACCTCATCAAAAAACACCAAAATCTGTTTCAACATATCCAAGAAATCAAGACCAGGTCAGGGCAACTTTGAACTTAGAACAATTTGATTCATGGTTGACAACTACGGCCCCCAAATTAGCTGTGAAAGCCCATTTAACTTCGAAAAAGAATCTTGCCACAATTGGAATTTGGAAGTGCCTTCTACCATATGCCCATTGCTAAGACATGCAAGTTCAAAAACAAGAAAGCTAACAGCATAAATCAAATACATAAACTGATTACCTCTCCGTCTGGTTGCTCTAAATTATCAGATAACGAAGTTCTGCCAAGTGTGGAAAACTGATTTATCTTCCCCGAGAAATCCCAAATGCTCAGCTGCCCAAGAGGAAAAATGAGATGTCAAACTTGCCCAGCCAAAAAGAAAAATGAAAAGAGAAAAAGAACCAATCATGGCATTAGCTATTAATTTACTTATCTCACCATCCCAGACTCTATACAAAAAATGTCACAGGCTCTAGTGAAAGCTACACTTTCATTGTCCTGAAAAATCACATTACAAAAGCAGGAAAATTTCATTATAAAAGGCAGAGACAAAATCATGTGCAGTATTGATCCCCCACAAAACAAAAACAAAAATGTAAGTGTACTTTAGTGAGTACCGTCAACTCAACGGCCAATTATATTTTCACGTCATCACTTTCTTAGGGTAATAAGTCCGACTCACAAGCACAAGGATAGGCAACTCAGGGGATGAAACCGAAACTGACAACCAAAAAAAAGTAAACCAACTACATAAATCACTTAAGTCAGCTTTCTTCTTCAGCGAGAGAAGTGTTTACAAATATACCAACCTTGTCAGTTGAATACTTACTTCTTAAGACTATCAGATGTTACACGTGCATGTATCTGCAATGATTGACACTAAAATCAATGTTTTTCACTTGGCAAATGCAAAGACAACTAAGAATCATAACTCTATCTTCAGTCTATTCTAATAGTGGAATAATACATTTAAGACACAACATATCCAGGGATGTGCACTTTTGTGCTCACAACTTTAGTGCCTTTTCAAAGCAAGAGCTCACCCCCAGCCTCCATAATCTAAAATAATCGATTTCTGTCATCCTTGCTGGGAACATAAAAGTTTGTATTCTTTCTGCTGTGAACAGCCATATGCTATTAAGTATTAACCATATTTAAGAATCTTACATTTGCCACTTAAACCCACAATCCATGCCTAGATCAATCAAGACCTATGAGAGAATTTATCCCGGATAGAAATGCAAACTTAGATAGTTTCCCAATCAATGATTTGTGTCTATTAGAAAAATGTCAAAATATACACAACGTTTGACTTGTACCCATCCATGGCCCCAAACACAAAAACGTAAAAGTTACCACCCAACAAGACTAGAAATGCTAAAGGGAACTATCTTATCCACTGACATAATCTGACTATAAGGGCTTTTAGAGACCAAAAACGATTTCTATTAGATCTCCAATGTCACCAGATTCCTTCTTACTTTAATCCTAGGACCTAAGACATCTAGGTTGTGTTGCATGACCTGTCCCCAAGGTTGATTCAAACATTTCAAGAAATTGTTCAAGGCCCTCCCAACAAACCTTAACTAAGTACCAAGGACCTTCAAACCTCTATCCAACATCGTAAATTGCATTATCTTAAAAATTGACATATAACATCTTCGATTACGAACCAGGATATGCAAAATTTCCTAAACCAGTCCTGTTAATCATAGAAATCCCATATCATAGTGAAAGCATGGCTTTATTTTTCAATTACGCCAGTTGCTCATGTTCCTCACCCTCCTTTTCAGCCTCCAAAAATTAGCCCCTCATTAAACAAAGGCATGGTTCAAAAATTCCCGCAAAAGAAATCATGGCCTTGTTATACACCATCGAGTAGTTCTTCCTAGTTGTCTCATTGTTTTTCCCTCCTTTGAAACAGTGAAGTTCTTTAAAGGCATTTTCCAAAATTCTTTCGAGGGAGAGGCGCTAGAGATAGATGGGACAAAATAAATGCAAGTAAAAAATAGAGCTGTAAGGTATTGAATTCATTCCATTTTACTTGTCAGGTTCAATGACTTGTATTTCTATTACAAATAAAAATTGAACACCAATCCTACCACAGCAACAACCAATTCAAATTATGATACCAAGGTTGAGCAAGTCTTTGTCAGACCTTCCAACTAATTTTTACAACCAATGAATTTGCTTCGAGCGAAACAGAAAGCTTGATTTGTAAAGAGAACAGATCGCGAAGGTTCTCTTCTCCAGCTAAAAAGCCTTCCCCTTCCTTCATTTCGCTATGCCTGTGACGGAGGAAAATAAATAGTACATAGTCAGCTTCCACCAATGAGTACCCACAGTCAACGCCCATCAATTTTGGATGAATGGTTAGACAGCCGGAGCAAAAGATATTTCAATACAATCAAACAAGATAGGTAATTGGGCGTTCATTGAGAACTTACTGCACCAAACAGAACTACTTTGGATGAAACTTTAGTTAGCAGTTGTTAATGATTTTCTTGTCTTATTTTGAGCCGTTAATCAAGTTGTTTTGGTAGTGGACTTCCATATATAAAGAAACAAAAGAGAAACCATAACAATTTAAGGTACTATGCCAGATAGTGGTTTCTTAAACACTCCTAGTATTAGACACTTTAATTGCACATATTTAGATAGGGAAGCGAAATTTCAAGCATTTTAAAAGCACCCCTGAGAAGGTAACAATAAAGCAGCCAAAAAGCCAATGCAACATCCTTCAGAGAGAGAGAGAGAGAGAGAGAGAGATGCAATAATATTCTAAAAGATTAAGAAGCAGCTATATCAATTCATGCCTTAAATTCCTTTGCAACATAAATCTCTATTGCATGGACTCTCCTGAACATAAATAGGTCCCCTGTTTAGACAACCATCGGTCAGCCCTATTACGTTAACTCTAAAATGAACATTTCTAACCTTTAGATGTAAATGGAAAACAGAAAGGATTTTCTTTAATCCCATTTGGGTTGAGAACATTGTTAAATTATTCAATATACAAATTTCAACCAACCTATTATCTAACACTATGATAAATTTCCAATATTAATATGTTCAAGATGTCTCCTACACCCGTGACCCAGTCCAATATCCCAATGTTTAAGTTCAGGAAGCTCTGATAACTGGACACTACGTCAATCATGTGAGGTCCAAGAAATACCCCCATACGGGGAAGAAATAAACTAACAACAAAACACTCATGTGCAAGATTGGACCCCTTGACTCTCTATTGAGAGTGTACAAAGGTGGCCAGCTAGGCCTAGCCTACTGGTTCCAATAAGCATTAGTATCTCTAAAGATACCAAACCAAACTGAGCCTTACGTCCCAATCACTTGGGGTTGGCTACATGAATTTGTTTCCTCCATTGAGCTCCATCAAGGGCCACTTGTTCACACAAATCCATTATACTTATATCTTTACACACAACAGCATCTAATGTCAATTTGGGTCTACCCCTCCCCGTAGCATTGCTACCTAGAGTTATCCTATCCGATCTCGTCTAGTCTTACCACACATCCACCTCAGCATTCCCATTTCCGCTACACTCATCTTGCTCACATGTTGTTTCTTAGTAGGCCAACATTCTGTCCCATTAAGCATATCTAAAGATACAACAAAGATTTGCAAACAAGTGCTTAAACATAATTGCGCACCATTTAAGAGCCCGCAAGAACATCCATTCTGCAATCAATGCGTAATCACCTCCTTCCGTACCATCCCAACTCAATTCATTTGATGAACCATGTACTCTCTTCATATTAAGAACGATTTCCGCCTTCGGATAGTATCCCCAAATCACCATTGGCTCCAAAGGAGCACCACCTAACGATGACTCCGCCGCATACAAAACGCCCTTCACCTCCTCGCACATGTCGTCGTTCCCAAACAAGCACTCGCTTGCCTCGCTCCACCACCTGAAAAACAGCATTCGACACATTTTTACCAAGAAAACAAGGAAAAAAAAAATCATACATCATCAAACTGCACAAGTAGAAACCCAATGACACATGGCACCTAAGGGGTTGGCCCTAGTACTCGCTATGGACTCTTATCGGTCCCTATGACTTAGGGTTTTCTCTTCACTTAAAGTGCTATCGACTTCTTTGGGTCCATTACGTAATCTTGGACTCCTTTGGGGCCAACACATACAATACGCACTACGGAGCTTTCACCCCCGGTTCAAACGGCCCCGTCAATAGACGGTGGGATTGGTCAAAAAACTAATCAAAGGAGCGCGTAAACTGCCCGCGACATATCAAGAAAACAAGAAGTGACAGGAGAAGGGGGGGAGGATGGTGTATACCTGTGAGGAACGAAGTACAGTTGTTCTTCTTCGTCGCGGGCGTCGGAGTCGGGGGCGGTGGAGGAAGAGGAGGGTGGGTGGGGGCAGCGGTCGACGAAGTCGGCGTCGAGGGGGAAGAGGAGGTCCATGGAGAGGAAATCTAGGGTTTTGCAGAGGAGGGGGCGGAGGAGGAGGGAGACGGAGGCGACGAGGTTGCAGAGAGAGAAGCGGAGGGTCCCGATGAGGCGGCTCAGGGTCATGCAGATGGGTGGTGATGATCTTGATATTGATCTTTCTCTCTCCTCAGGAGATCAGTTTTTACAGCTGTGGGTTCATTGAGAGAGAGAAAGAGAGAGAGAGAGAGAGAGCCAGAGGTGGTTATGGTTTTTTGAATTTTGATTTGACGAGAGAGATATGGAATAGTACTTTTTAGGGCTCTAATTGGATTGGAAGGGAATATGGAGGGTGGTTCTAGCGTGGCGACTGGCGATACAGATATTTGTCGCGGCTACGGCTCCCATGCTGATTTTTATCGGAAGTGCTGGGATCACCGCATCATTTCCGCACCTCCACGTGGGGTCTAATCCGAGTTTTACGAAAATACAAGAAGATATTTGCAAATTTTAAAATGTTTTTTTATGGGATTCTAAAAAAAAAATGGCTCAATCACGTATCGATAGGCATGTTTTTTGATTTCGTAAGGGCGAAACTGAACAGTTGAGCAGTTTTGCTCTGCGAATTGAGATAACATAAGAATGAGCTATTTTTTACAGGGTCTCATAAAAAAAATTATGAATATTTTTTTTTGTATTTTTGTAGGGTCCGGAGTAAGCCTCATGTGGATCGATGGAAATGGTGCGATGAATTTTTATTCCATTAGATTAATAGGGAACGCTAAAAAGAGCTCCAGTGGAGTTTTGTTAAAGTTGGAAAAATGTATCAAAATGTGCATAAAACTATGTGAAAAATATGGAGTATAGAAAAATGTACATAATGTAAGACCATTTTTTTTTTTTATCATTTTCACTCTAATTAAACGAGCCCTAATTAACGGAAAAACCTCTTATGACTGTGTGAAAAAAATATTATTTCTAATGCACATGCTTTTTTTTTTTTATCACTTTTCCAATTACCATTCAAGTCACGTTTCCTTATTTTAGTTGTTACTTTACGGCAGCCAAGAACCATGATTTGTTGGATTATTAGAATTTGCAAATGATACTATGTTATCCTGTGTTATTAAGGTTTGATATCAAACTGATAAAATCCTACTATAACCTAATTTGTTCCGTTAGATCGTGCTTGCGTGAAAGAGTATTAATGCGACACGAAATCATCATTTAGCTGGTCGATGGCAACTACGAAAGATGAGATTAAATGAAAAGCCCCGCCCAGTATTCATATAAGCGAATGTCTGTTTCTCTCTGCGTTCGGTTATTGATCAATATTTTACTTCTCATCGGACCAACTTCTCACTCTAATTTTTCTACCCAGGGCTATAACTTGTTTCAATTGCTTTTACAGCTTTCTTAAAAGTCGTTTGTGGTCGTTTGTAGCCTAATGCATCTTTAAAATGATCCTGTTCCTATTCTTGAATTTTTTTTTTCACAAAGTATGGATTACCTCCTCTTGATTTAGCTGTTTGGCAGATGACCTCCCCATCATTTGGAAATAATCAACTTACCGCCTCGTGGTTTTATAGTAAAGTACTACCGTCACATTTTTTTTATCTCATTTGACGGAAGATGTGAAACACACACCTATTATGAGACATCAGGCCCGTTCCGGAACGTGAAACACACACCTATTATGAGACTGAAGATGGAAAAAACAGTTAAATAAAGATAAATTCCAAGTCAACAAGGCTACAATACGCTTCATCTTCTTAACACACTGGCCGACACCACCATGTTCTGTTTCTCAAACCCCTACTCTGTTATAGCTTTCACCCGCGAAATATCCTAGAAATTGGTTATTGCCGTCGTTCGAGAAATTGGCTATGCAACGAATATCCTAGAAATTGCTCCTGATTTCATTTTGAATGGACACGGATCACACACGCACAGGGAGAGAGAGAGAGAGAGATCTGGAAGGAGAATTTATGATCCGATGAGGGAGCGTCCATGTATAGAGCCAAAGGGAGAGTTTACTGTACTACTCAGTACTTGTCTCTCTCTCCACCCCGCTCTCTCTTCTGGATGATTCGACCAAAATACTACACATTTTTTAGTTATATTTTGAAATAATTATTTTATAGCTAAATTTTGATTGTAAGTTCATTAATTTTTTTGAAAATGATTATAAGTTAAATTGAGTAACCCCTTTTCAGGAAAATTAGACAAGGGGTGTGGGCTGTGTTCTTCTACTTTACTTTTCCAGAGAAAGAAGTTAAAAAACCAAATACATCTTAAAAATTATGCCAAAATAAGGGATTAGTTACTAATATGTGGCTTTAACCCTGATTGGGTATTTAAAAGCATGTACGAGTATATAATAATTAATACAGTAACGCATATAGATTAGAGGAGGAGAATAAAAACCAAGAAAAAATAGGGACACTAAGGTAATTTTATACCTAAAGTTAACAGAGTTAACGGTAGCACTTTACTCCAAAACCACGAGGAGACAAGTTGGTCATCTCCAAATAATAGGGAGGTCATCTGCCAAACAGCCAAACTATGAAGAGGTAATCCGTACTTTGCCTCCTTTTTTTTTCTTTGTTTCTGATTTTTCTTATTTGTTCCTTTAATGCTCTCTGAATTTTTCCTCTTGCATGACTTATGTTTGTGAAGGATTTTTTAGAACCCAATTTGGCAATTTGTGCAGAGGCGGATATAGTACAGATTTCCTTTTCAAGTTGATGATGTTGAGATCGTAATTAACCAAAGGAAGAGAAATGATGGTTCAACTACACAAAAGTTGAGCTTCTAACAAGGAGCAAAAGTTTACAAACAATGTATTCCATTTTTTTTTATAAACGGTTGTTCGGACCAGCTTGTGGATTAATTCCGAGACCCTGAAAGTAACGGCTGGGCATAACCCCAGTAGCTCCAAGGTTTGGAATAGTATTCCTAGGCAAAAACGCTTAAAAGAATAGTCTATTGTCTTCAAATTGTACACAGAAAACTTGCAATATCATCAAATGGAATGCCAAAGAGTACAATAATAAAGGACCGCATTTTCTATTTAGGAGGCCTATTGTATCGTATTTCCGTAAACATGCAAATAAATGGACACATTTTAATATATGTGAAAATGTGAGAAATTTACAAATACGATGATCTTATGTAATATATGTTATTTTATCATAAAACTGCATACTAATATAAAAAAAATTGTCATGTAGTATATAACAATTTTATAGTAAAAACAACAACTAATTTATCATAAATGCAAACAATATAATTTACATATATAAGCTACAAAGAATGTATCTTGCAATCTTATTCCAAAATTGGTAGGTAAGGTAATAATGAGAGAGAGAGAGAGAGAGAGAGAGAGAGAGAGAGAGAGAGTATAATGCATGTGTCTTTTATGCATTTACAAAGATAAAATAATTACTCATACCGATGCTGGTGTCATGAACACGAACATAAGTAAGGGTTGGATTTAGGACACTTGTTTAAAGTTCATGGTCACGCTACTAAAGTTTGATTTTTGCGAAGAGTTTATAACCCAAAGAATGGTGTATATAAACATTTGGGAGCGCCGCAGGCATAGGTAATTCGCTAGTTTTGCTTTTCCATTGATATTGCCATTGCAATACTATGGTTGCAAAATAATACTTTCTTTACCGTAAAGCAACAATCTTTATTCATAGCAATATCTTACATACATGTTGGTGATAATTAAGAAGAGTACATACACATATTAACTATGTGAATAACAAGTTTTTCACAGGATTATATACATCTCATCATGAAAAGGAAGAAGTAGGCATAGAACAAACCATAGAACGTTTTCAAGTGAAGTTGAAAATGTGAAGCAATCATGACGCGCGAGGGAAGATTGTGTAGTAGGTCTGAAGAAAACTCATGGTAACAATAACAGTTGCAGCAATGAAGGCCAAGAATGTCCACGGACTACTGAAATACTTATGAATCAATTCGGCAAACCATGTCCTCGCCGTGTTATTATAGTGATGTTGGATTTTCCGCTTCACCTTGTCATATATTCTGAAGTCCTCCACTCCGAATGTGGAGATGCTGTTGAACATCTTGACCACTTCTTCATCACTTGTGCAGGCGCTGAATAGTATATTCTTTGAGCGCAGCTCTTTCACATCTTCTACGCTATTGATAAGCGACTTCATAAAGTTCATGTAAGCCATCGTGGGCAGGTTGTTAGGGTTGTTTGGCGTCCACTCGTACGCAATTTGGTTTGAAGTATGTATGATGAACTGAGGATTCAAAATAAGAGGAGGAATTTCGAGCACTGCAAAGAAGAAGAAAGATTTGAACTTGAAATCCCTTTGAGTGTAAACACTACCACTCCTAGCATGGATACCCTTAGCTTTGAGCTCACTGACAGATTTGAAGGAGTAGTAAAAGTCCGAGAAACCAATGTTTACTAAGGTTCCGCGAGTTTGATCAGATTGGCTTAAGTTATTATGCCGCAACCAAATGTATTCAAGGTAATGAAGTGGTTGCTTCTTATCAATTCCACTTTTATTGTCCAACAACCATCTGAATTCCATCCCGTGTTCTTTCTTATCTTGTCGCCGTGACTCCCTAGACTCCAAACTATCCAAGAACTTATCCATCATTTCCGTCAATTTGTTGTGTTTGGACTTTAAGCTCATCAGTATCTCGAGAACTTGAAATGGGAGTTGATTCTCAAGCAATGACGTTATATCACTTGGCAGAAGGTACAAAGCATGTTTACCCAAGTGTTTTACTAATTCGTCCTCAATTTGTTGATCCCCGTAACCTGGAGTAATGGACTCAATAAGAGCCGAAGCAAATAAACCATCAAGGAGCATCATTTCAGCAAATTCATCATCGGAATATTTATCTGTTGATCCTTCAACATAGCAACTTCTAGCATCATCAACTATCTCCAAAATATGCTCACGAAATTCATCCATGGCCCTTCCACTACTCGAAATAAACAATTGCGCGATAATAGGCTTGATTCTCTCGACCGTCTGGAGCTCCTTCTTCCCATGATGATATGGACCTATTGAAACCACTCTAGGATCAAAGTACCCCTTAGTCTTTTCATCTTTTCGCATTGTTAACGGGACTTTTTCTATACGACGTTTCGGATATAGCTTACTTCCTGAAGACTCCATTCCAGGATCAATCATGACTTCTAACGCGTCGTTTCTAGAAGTTGCAGCTGGTCCATAACTGCTGTTGCTGCTGCTGCTGTCGCTTCCTTCATCAACTGTCCCATTTTCAGAATTGTCCATTCTAACCAACTCCATTCCACCTGCTGTTGTTGCTACATGTTAAGAATTTTATCTATGAAAACACGATGTGTGCATGAAAATATCACTAGCAATCCCTGCACGAGCAAGCTATATTTGGTTTTTTTGGTGGGGGTAAGTTGGGTAACTAAATTCATTCAACGATTTAGAGTTAATTTGATTGACATGGGAACCACTCTGGTTGTAATTTGCAACAAAAGCAAACAAACCATATTCAATGGGAGAGAGTTACACATATACCTAGGGGCAAAACTAGAATTTCGACTTCGGCTCCATTTGTTTCAATATAAAATATTTTTACAACGTAAAATATTTTTACAGAAAACAAATTTCAAATTTTTATTTTTCGGTGTTTGGTTGGCACTTAAAAAATATTTTCAAAAAAGCGATTAAGTAGTTTAGAGAGGGCTTAAACGGTAGATATATGAGAATATTGGAATTGAACGTGGGTCATAACTGATAAGTAAGGAAACTGAGCATTGAGAATTGCAGTAGAAGGCAGCGAGTTCATTTCAGAAAATAACTTACGTAAGATTTTTAAGGGTAAGTCATTTTCATCCAATTAATGTAAAATATTTTCCTTATCTTTTACACAACCAAACACCGGAAAAGAGGTAAAATATTTTACCAGAAAACATTTTATGCCCAAACAAATGGAGTTGAAAACTTTTTTTTTTGGCCAAAAAAATATTTTATACATTAGTGGGAGTTAGCAAGGTATTATATGTTAGTCAATAGAAGGTTCAAAGAGTGTCCATAGCCCTGAACCCCAATTATAATTGGAGAACCTATTTCAAGGAAAATGATACTCCCTCCGTCCCTTATTTATAGTCCAGTATTCCATTTTGGACTGTCTCTTAATAAGTGTCCATTTTAAAAAGTTAGTGGGTAAAAGTTGGTGCATTGTCTATTTTGTCCCTAAAAGTAGATTCCATTTTAAAAAGTAAATGAGTAAAAGTGTAATGATGATGGGTAAGTAAGGAAAGCGGAGGAAAAAGTTGATGTGAAAGGTATAATGATGATGTCTTTTTAATAAGTTGGAGTCACGAAACAGGACACTTAAAAACGGACGGAGGGAGTATTGATACTCTAAAAATTGATACAGACACTCCAAAAAAGAAAAGAAAGTGGCTTTGGAATTACACTAATGTTAGAGTGTCTCCATCAATTTTTGGAGTGCCAATATCATTTCCCTATTTTAATCTCCTAATTATAATTGGAAAAGCTCTTTGTTTTTTTATTCCTCAATGGGCGTGTCGTTTGAAAAGCTTTTATTGCTCCTACATAGAGTTTTTTTCGAACAGCTCCTACATTTTGAAGTTGAGAAAGTGCAGTGAACTAAAGTTTTTTTTTTTCATCAGCCAGTGAACTAATGAACGGAGCAACTCCAACCAAGCTCTATAATGCTCCAAATGATTTCTATATTGAGGGAAAATTTTGCAATTTATTCCGTTTATTCTTCAATTTTTTGTACTTAATAGGAGAATCTTAGAGGGACTTATCGTCTATTTTAGATATTTGGTTTCCAAATTTACTTTCAGATCTCCAAAAATGGAGACCTCACCTCCAAAATTCCCTCGTAAAGTACAAAAAATTGAAGAAAAGATTGAGTGAATTACAAAATCTTATTTTGGTGATTTAATAGAGATTTTATAAGTCCACAAGTCCAGCCCAACATTTTGTAAGCTCACAAGTTCTCACGCGTAACCTGAACCCTAGGGTACCTTATGAAAATGTCTAAAATCCTAAACCCTATGAAAGTGCCTAAGCGCTTGTTCGGTTCAGCATTTGGGAAAATTTGGAAAGAATTTTTGGGATAATGAGTGAAGAAAGAAATTAGGGTAATAATTGGTTATAGGGGTAATGAATAGAAAGAGATAGAGAAAGAAATTAAAGTAATGATTGGAGATATAAGTAATGAATGGAAAGAGAAATGAGAGTAGTGATTAGAGATATAAGTAATGAGTGTATTTGGAATGGAATTTTTGTTTTTTCAAATGCTGAACCAAACAAAGCATAAACCACTAAAACCCTATAATAGGAAAGTGAACCTTAAAATCCAGTATGAAAGTGTCTAAATCCTAAGATACTCTACCCTATAATAGAAAAATGCACCCTACAATCTTGTGAAATTGCCTAAACTCTTGGGTACTCTACCCTACCCTACCCTAGAGAGTGGACTGGGCTTACTATGAACTTTTTAAAACGCACTTTACATATTACAAAAATAGGTAGACTTGTGGACTTATGAAATTCATATAATAGACCTAAAACCATTTTTTTATATATATAATATTATCTCAACTATTTAACTTAATAAACGTACATGGAGTTTGGACTAAAATAATGACTACTCCGTATTTTTTGATACCGTCTTTGTTTATACTTGCTGTCAGAAAACTCTTTCAAGCTTCTGGTCCGATATCTGACTTTTTGATTTTGAAAAATGAAAAATATGTATGAATTGAATTTGAAACAAGTTAACCCCAAGAAATTGCCACGAGGTGGAACTAGAATTTAATGGTAATGGGTGGTCAAATGTATGGAGCCTAAAATTTATATCCATACTCAATAAACAGTGGAAAACTCCTCGTTCCACTTTCTCAAATAAGTACTTAAAAATAAGAACTTATTTTTAAGCTTAAATTTAATGGATTTCCAAAAATAATTTTTTGATTTTTTTGTAAGACTTGATAGATCTCATTGATATCTATCAAACTAAATTAATGTTGCGTATTTTTTTCAGTAAGCTTATATTTTATTTTTAAGCTTAAAAATTGCAAATATGTAATATTTTTTAGGGGTTTTTTTTATCTCTAGGTCCAAAAAATAGAAAGTAATTCCCACCAGGTCTCCTCTAATTAATGAAACACAAAATTCTATGAAAATGCCTAAAACCATAAATCCTGAAAGTGCCTAAACCCTAGGGTACCTTATGAAAGTGCATAAACCTTAGGGTACCCTAAAAAAATGCCTAACCCCTAGGTACCTTATGAAAATGTCTAAACTGCTAAAACTCTATAATAAGAAAGTGCACCCTAAAACCCCTATGAAAGTGCACCCTAAAACCCCTATAAAAGTGTCTCAACCTAAACCCTAGGGCTATATGAAAGCGCTTAAACCCTAGAGTACCCTATACTCTAAAATCCTAGGGCACCCTAAAACCCTAGTGTAAATGTATTTTTGTAAAAATAGACCTAGTAATAATTAAGTACTCTATCTCTCCTTAATGAGAATTAAAATTTACTTTTCTATACTTAGAAATAAAAATCTCTATTTTGTTTTAAGGAGAAAAACGGAACGGAGATTCAATAAAATATTTCACAAATGAGAAATCTAGTCCTCATACAGTCCTGAGTCATACGGAGTAGTATACAATTCCTTTTCTTTTGGCAAACAAGTACTATACAATTCCATTTGCATCATAACCCCAACGATTTTTCATAACCAATAAAATCAATGCACAATAGTAGTAGCTCATTTGTAATGCTATAAAAATATCTCTCTCTCTCCCGCCTTCCCTCTCTCTCTCTCTCTCTAAACCAAACTTATATCATGCATTGGAAGGCTCGTTCCTACTTCAAAAAGTTTTGATGATTCTTGTGGTGGTGTGTTTTTAAAGAACGTTTAAGGGAAATCGACGGTGCACGCCAGACCAATTCTGAATGCCACACGGATAATTCAAGTTGATCAATAATTCTAAGACAAATTTTTGAATGGCTCCTCAAAAAATCAGCTAAGTGTAAATGCTTGATCTAATCTTTCAATTTTTCATTGAGAACTTTTCGTTTTCTAAAAACACATCTCTCTCATAGTAACTACTCCTATTTTCTCTAAAGGAAAAATAACATGTCAGAAAACTCCTGCATGACCAAAGTTTATCCTAATCACAAATGAGGGCCACAAAATGAGTAGGCTTAGATTGAATAGAATCAAAAGCCCCACTTTTTTTTTTTTTTTGGTTCTGACCGACAAGGGCGGCGTCGGAGCTAGCTTACGTACACCTCAACTAATCCCCTTACTGATCTGATCAAAGGCAATTCACGCCCGAACTAAGAAATTCGCAAAAAACTAGTTTCTTGCAACATGACCCGAAAGCCCCAACTCAGTTAACAAAACTCAAACTCTGAACTTCGAAGTAAACATTGCAGATAGCAAACAATCCAATTGAACAAAACTTAACAACCCTGCACAACCCATCGATGTTCCCCAATCGACAATTGCGTAAACAAACACTCACACACAAAAAAAAAAAATCAAAATCTAAGAAATACTAATCAATTTCCCCCAAATTAATTTGGGTTTAGGACTAATCAGAATGGAAACATATGAATTTTTTTTGTTACCTGAGATGATATTAGAATCAAGGGATTGCTTTGCTCTCAAAGTTGGCTTCCTGTCTCTTCCGCAGGACAAAACAACTCGCTCTGGAAGTCACACCGTGATTTTGTCCCAAATCACAGGGTTTTAATGCTTTCGTAATCTTCCTTCGCTTTGCGTAACAGTAAAGAACCTATTCCGTCACCATTTTTGTCGAGAGAGAGAGAGTGGAGAGAGAGAGAGAGAGAGAGAGAGAGGCACAGTAGTTCGCAAATGGGTGCCGAAAGTATCCAAATTGGGTACCTAAAAGGCTACTGTACGCGGATTTCAATAATCAATTACCCCAATTACCCCTATTACCGGTGTGTAGGTCCCCATGCATGGTTGGCTTAGTGGTTGGACTTACGACAAGAATCCACTTGCTATAGTGTAAGACCGACGATCTACTCAGGCATGGCCACATATTTAGGTCCCCTTTTATTCGGTACTTTATCTCAATTTTAATTGGACCCCAACCAGTGGATGATAGTCTTAGTAATCAAGAATTAGTCAACGTTCGCATAAACTGGTCTAGACAAACAAATTTATAAGAAAGAGATAGGAAAAAGGTTTTGACTCTAGATAATATTAATTAGCCAAACAAGCAAAGGTCAAGAAAGACACAATAAATTCTAATAAATTCTACTTAGTAGAATTGTTTAGTCCAAACTGTGAGTGTGACTGTAGTCATTTTCCACATGTAGGGGCGTTCGGCCAAATAAGCCATTTGGTTTATTTTTTTTGTCCTTATTCAAAATTTTTCCGTATCACTTGGTTTATTGTCAATGTTTTGGAAATTATTGCATCATCATGACAAGATGAATCAAAAAAGTAAAAATTTTTAATCAAAATCCAATTTTTTTGGATAAAGACAAAAAAATTGGCTTATTGGCTTATTTTCGTCTTTATTCAAAAAAATTTGGATTTCGGTCCAAATTTTTTACTTTTTAGATTTTCTCTCGTCGTAAGGATGCAATAATCTCCAAAAAATTGACGATAAGCCAAGTGATACGAAAAAATTTGAATAAGGACAAAATAGCTCAATCGCTTATCGGAAGGCATATTTTTTGATTTTGTAAAGGCGAAACTGAGCAGTTTTGCCCTGCAAATTAAGATAACATACGAATGAGCTATTTTTAACAGGGTCTCATAAAAAAAATTATGAATATTTTTTTTGTATTTTTGTAGGATCCGGAGTGGGCCTCACGTGGAGCAATGGAAATGGTGCTGTGATCCTAGAAAAAAAAATTTTGATCAGCAAAAAAGTGTTATTCAAAAATCTTGACAAAGGGTACATCAAGATCGGAGAGGGGGAGGGGAATCCAACCAAGGGTTGAATGAAAAATAAAATAATATAAAATAAAATGTTGGGGCAAAGCCCAAACACACCCACACGGGCCAGGCCCCAAAAAATAAAACCCTAAATGCATATGGGCCTGGCCCACACCTCAAAGGGCTGAAGCTAGAATTGGGCCACGCCTAGCCTAAATCCAAAACTAACCCTGACAAAGTGCAACATCAACCGCCACTGCAACAAGACAACAGCCACCGTCATCACACCACAACCTGCCACCACCCAAGCTCTTACCTTTCCATACTCACTAGCTATATCAAAAACCAAAATATCAATGTCTAGATCCCCTGATGCCAATTTCCATTCTCTGTCTTTTGGCCGCTGAAACCAAACTTCAAAGTTTGAAAGCTCCAAGTCACCCAAACTATGCAGGGCATTCCTCACTTGGACTAAGAAACAACCTTCATAATAATTCAGCATCACCTTTCATCACCCCATCAACAGCAAATCAGAAACAGAAAAAATTCAACCCAAAACCAATAGAAAAATCGGCATCAATCATACAATTTCTCAATGAAAGAAAACTCTTAGCCCTCCAAAAGATAGGAGTTGAAAAGCGGATGGGACTGTAAGCATAGCAGCTTGAACATCAGTGAATGAATTACTCCTCTTAGCCCTCCTGATAGTGGGAAGAGGAAAGGATCTGTGACTCTGTTCTTCACTAATGCTTAGATGTTCCTCCGAAGAGGTGCAAACCTGTTTCTTTGAAGACGAGCGAATTCTTGAACTTCTCCTTCTATCATTTCCCTCACTGACATTACATCTTCCTCCTCGAAATCAATCCCCAGTGTGACACCAGCTGTTATAGTGGTTCTGAGTTGATTGTCAATCATATTCTGTTCCTGCTCTTGTGTAATACGAATGGATCTGGTTCCATGTTCACTATCTTCAGTTGACAGAGACTCCTCTAGTTGTTGGCTTCTAACTGCTTTCCTAATAGCACTTGGGTTTAAATCTACTAGCAGGTTAATACCTGCCATATGAGATGGTCGGTCATATGCCGCAATCTGATCCAATCACCACTGGGCCATTGTAGAGATACTCACTTCTCTGATTCACTACTTGTTCCTCTTGGCTAAGTGTATCTTGGGCTGCAGTACTGTTTTGGGCTGTATCACAAAGGTTGGCACTTTCTTCTTGTTCTTCCTCTGATAGGCTTTCTGAATCAGGTATAAAAGAAACCAATCCGTGTGAGGAATTTGAATTTTCTTCATTAATATCTACACCTGCATTTGGGGCTAGTGGTTCAGCCGACTTTGGTACCGGGAAATTTCGTTTCCTTTTTCTGGTTCATTAATTGGAGTAAGCACACCTTGTCCACCAATTCCCATTGGATGAGGAGTAATCTCCGAGTAAATTACCTTTGGGCTCTCATTAATTACATTATTGTCATCCACATCATTATTTCCATCCTCCCCTTCTGCTGTCGTGTCTATCACTGATTGATCACCTTTGGTTGAGTTGGCAATCTTGTTCTGTCACTTAAATCCACGTCATCATCTTCCTCACCAGAGCTTGAACCAGCAAGTCACATGCTTTTTTTAATCACTTTTCCAATTACCATTCAAGTCACGTTTCCTTATTTTAGTTGTTACTTTACGGCAGCCAAGAACCATGATTTGTTGGATTATTAGAATTTGCAAATGATACTATGTTATCCTGTGTTATTAAGGTTTGATATCAAACTGATAAAATCCTATAACCTAATTTGTTCCGTTAGATCGTGCTTGCGTGAAAGAGTATTAATGCGACACGAAATTATCATTTGGCTGGTCGATGGCAACTACGAAAGATGAGATTAAATGAAAAGTCCCGCCCAGTATTCATATGAGCGAATGGCTCTTTCTCTCTGCGTTCGGTTGTTGATCAATATTTTACTTCTCATCGGACTAACTTCTCACTCTAATTTTTCTACCCAGGGCTATAACTTGTTTCAATTGCTTTTACTGCTTTCTTAAAAGTCGTTTGTGGTCGTTTGAAGCCTAACGCATCTTTGAAATGGTCCGGTTCCTATTCTAGATTTTTTTTTTTTCCGGAAAAGTATGGAAGATCTCCTCTTGGTTTGGCTATTTGGCAGATGACCTCCCTATCATTTGGAAATGATCAACTTACCTCCCCGTGGTTTTAGAGTAAAGTGCTACCGTCACATTTTCCATCTCATTTGACGGAAGGTGTGAAACACACACCTATTATGAGACTGAAGATGGAAAGAACAGTTACATAAAGATAAATTCCAAGTCAAGAAGGCTACAATACCCTTCATCTTTCTTAACACACTAGCCGACACCACCCCATGTTCTGTTTCTCAAACCCCTACTCTGTTAGCTTTTCACCCACGAATATCCTAGAAATTGGCTATTGCCGTCGTTCGAGAAATTGGCTATGCAACGAATATCCTAGAAATTGCTCCTGATTTCATTTTGAATGGACACGGATCAAATATATCCCCAGAAATCTGGGGTAATTGGGTGTCTATACACACAAGCACACACACAGAGAGAGAGAGAGAGAGAGAGAGAGAGAGAGAGAGAGACCTGGAAAGAGAATTTATGATCTGATGAGGGAGCGTCCATGTATAGAGCCAAAGGGAGGGTTTACCGTACTACTCAGTACTTGTCTTTCTCTCCACCCTCCTCTCTCTTCTGGATGGCTCGACCAAAATACTACATATTTTTTAGTTATATTTTGAAATAATTATTTTATAGCTACATTTTTATTGTAAGTTCATTAATTTTTTTTGAAAATGATTATATGTTCAATTGAGTAACCCTTTTTCAGGAAAATTAGACAAGGGGTGTGGGCTGTGTTCTTCTACTTTACTTTTCCAGAGAAAGAAGTTAAAAAACCAAATACATCTAAAAAAATTATGCCAAAATAAGGGATTAGTTACTAATATGTGGCTTTAACCCATGATTGGGTACTTAAAAGCATGTACGAGTATATAATAATTAATACAGTAACGCATATAGATTAGAGGAGGAGAATAAAAACCAAGAAAAAATAGGGACACTAAGGTAATTTTATACCTAAAGTTAACAAAGCTAACGGTAGCACTATACTCCAAAACCACGAGGAGGCAAGTTGGTCATTTCCAAATAATAGGGAGGTCATCTGCCAAACAGCCAAACTATGAAGAGGTAATCCGTACTTTGCCTCCTTTTTTTTTCTTTGATTCTGATTTTTCTTATTTGTTCCTTTATTCCTCTCTGAATTTTTCCTCTTGCATGACTTATGTTTGTGAAGGATTTTTAGCACCCAATTTGGATATAGCGCAGATTTCCTTTTCAAGTTGATGATGTTGAGATCCTAATTAACCAAAGGAAGAGAAATGATGGTTCAACTACACAAAAGTTGAGCTTCTAATAAGGAGCAAAAGTGTAAAAACAATGCATTCCTTTTCTTTCTTTTTTTTTTATAAACGGTTGTCCGGACCAGCTTGTGGATTAATTCCGAAACCCTGAAAGTAATGGTGGGGCATAACCCCAGTAGCTCCAAGGTTTGGAATAGTATTCCTAGGCAAAAACGCTTAAAAGAATATTGTTGTCTTCAAATTGTACACAGAAAACTTGCAACATCAAATGGATGCCAAAGAGTACTATAATACTGGACCACATTGTCTTTTTAGGAGGCCTATTTGTGTCGTATTTCCGTAAACATGCAAATAAATGGACACATTTTAATACATGTGAAAATGTGAGAAATTTACAAATACGATATCTTATGTAATATATGTTATTTTATCATAAAACTGCATACAAATATAAAAAAAATATTATCATGTAGTATATAACAATTTTATAGCAAACAACAATTAATTTATCATAAATGCAAACAATATAATTTACATATATAAGCTACAAAGAGTGTATCTTGCAATCTTATTCCAAAATTGGAAGGTAAGGTAGAGAGAGAGAGAGAGAGAGAGAGAGAGAGAGAGAGAGAGAGAGAGAGAGAGATTCATAAGAGTATAATGCATGTGACTTTTATGCATTTACAAGATAAAATAATAACTCATACTGACGTCATAAACTAGAACATAAGTAGGGATTGGATTTAGAATGCCAGTTTAACTTTCACTTATGTTTTTTTTTGAAAGGCAACTTTCACTTATGTACTTCCTTTAAATTCATAGTTATGCTACTAAAGTTTGATTTTCGCGAACTCAAAGAATGGTGCATGTAAACATTTGGGAGCGCCACAAGACGTGGGTAATTTGCTAGTTTTGTTTTTTGATAAGCACCCGATATTGTAATATAGGGTGTGCTAGGTCTTTAGTTTAGTCTAATTTCATTGCTAATTTTGTTATCTTTAACTGCTTTTGCTCGTAGAGTTTGCTAGTTTTGTTTTGTATGAAAATCATCCAAATAAAGGAGTTTTAAAGCCCAAAGCTTGGCAAGATTATTCAAAGCGCAAAGATGATCAAGAACGGAATAATCAAGTTCCAAAGCCTAGGCAGGAATGGCCTGATGGTGACCAAACGGCTAGAGTTATTGGGCTCGGCATCGATGGGAGAAAAGAAGTTACATCGATGCCGAGGGGCTTATCCAGGAAGGCAACTAATGTGCTCGGCATCAATGGGAGAAAAGAAGTTACATCGATGCCGAGGGGCCTGTCCAGGAAGGCAGCTAATATGCTCGGCATCGATGGAAAGAAATACATTGCATCGATGCCGAAGCCTTTAGCATAGCAATCTAAGCCCTTCTCCATCGATGCCGAGGGCTTTAGCCGGGCATCTTCAGAGCATGTTGAGAATATTTCATGCGCGGATCTTAGAAGTATTAAAGCTTGTGGTGTCATTTTGTACAAAGAAGTAGAATAGATTGAATGGTACAACTTTTAGATCTAGGATTAGATTTCCTTGCATTTTGAATTGTTCTTGAGTGTTCTTCATTTTCAACCTTATAATATTTTAATTTCTGCTTTTATTAATTACTTTTTGCTATTATCGTCTTCATTAAAGTTGTAGCTAGCTATACTCTTTCGATCTATTATAATCCCTACTTTATTTCTAGTGTTGTTATTTCAATTATGCTTAGTAGATTTTTACTTGCTCTTATCTTCATAGATATGTGTGAGTAGTTTTCTAAGGTTAGCTCATGGGGTGATTAGCACCTCATGGCTCGAGTAAAAATTGCGTTTTTCACCAATAAAGTTTTAATCTTTGGTTCAAAAATTGATGTGGGGTTCGGGTTTGCTTATCAAATTGCCAAGGTGTTAACCTCTTTGATCATGTGTAGGTAAGAGCATCGCCTACTTACCACACATGATGCTTGGAGCTCTGTCGCTCGAAGTGTTTGCCAAATGAACTCTAGAGCTAGCTTGGTAATCGAACCATTTTATCTTCTGGATTAAGAACTTTGGTTGAGTATCTTAAACTGAGTAATTGGGTGAAGAATGTGATTTAATTAGAGTCGTGAGTGTTAGTAATTTCTAGACCTAGCCTGTCTTTTTCCTAGTTAATTTGCTTTTAATTTAGCCTTTTATTTCCACTACAGAAAGTAAAACAAAGTTGGCTGTCTAAAGGCCAAAAACCCGTGCTTACATCTACAAATCCAGTCAAGCCGTAATAACTATTCCCGTGGGTACGATCCCGGTCTTCCGGATTATTATGCTTCAAATGACGTATTAAGCCCTACGCTTGGGGCGTTATTCCTTATATCGGAAAGAAACGAAGCCTTTTTCCATTGATATTGACATTGCAATACTATATGGTTGCAAAATAATACTTTCTTTATCGTAAAGCAATAATCTCTATTCATAGCAATATCTTACATACATGTTGCTGATAATTAAGAAGAGTACATACACATATTAACTATGTGAATAACAAGTTTTGCACATGATTATTTACATTTTCATGAAAAGGAAGAAGTAGCATAGAACAAACCATAAAACGTTTTCAAGTGAAGTTGAAAATGTGAAGCAATCATGATGCGCGAGGGAAGATTGTGTAGTAGGTCTGAAGAAAACTCATGGTAACAATAACAGTTGCAGCAATGAAGGCCAAGAATGTCCACGGACTACTGAAATACTTATGAATCAATTCGGCAAACCATGTCCTCGCCTTGTTATTATAGTGACATTGGATTTTCCGCTTCACCTTATCATATATTCTGAAGTCCTCCACTCCGAACGTGGAGATGCTGTTGAACATCTTGACCACTTCTTCATCACTTGTGCAGGCGCTGAATAGTATATTCTTTGAGCGCAGCTCTTTCACATCTTTTACGCTATTGATTAGCGACTTCATAAAGTTCATGTAAGCCATCGTGGGCATGTTGTTAGGGTTGTTTGGCGTCCACTCGTATGCAATTTGGTTTGAAGTATGTATGATGAACTGAGGATTCAAAATAAGAGGAGGAATTTCGAGCACTGCAAAGAAGAAGAAAGATTTGAACTTGAAATCCCTTTGAGTATAAACACTACCACTCCTAGCATGGATTCCCTTAGCTTTGAGCTCACTAACAGATTTGAAGGAGTAGTAAAAGTCCGAGAAACCAATGTTTACTAACGTTCCGCGTGTTTGATCAGATTGGCTCAAGTTATTATGCCGCAGCCAAATGTATTCAAGGTAATGAAGTGGTTGCTTCTTATTAATTCCACTTTTATTGTCCAACAGCCATCTGAATTCCATCCCGTGTTCTTTCTTATCTTGTCGCCGTGACTCCCTAGACTCCAAACTATCCAAGAACTTATCCATCATTTCGGTCAATTTGTTGTTTTTGGACTTTAAGCTCATCAGTAACTCGAGAACTTGAAATGGGAGTTGATTCTCAAGCAATGACGTTATATCACTTGGCAGAAGGTACAAAGCGTGTTTACCCAAGTGTTTTACTAATTCGTCCTCAATTTGTTGATCCCCGTAATTTGGAGTAATGGACTCAATAAGAGCCGAAGCAAATAAACCATCAAGGAGCATCATTTCAGCAAATTCATCGTCGGAATATTTATCTGTTGATCCTTCAACGTAGCAACTTCTAGCATCATCAACTATCTCCAAAATATGCTCACGAAATTCATCCATGCCCCTTCCACTACTCGAAATAAACAATTGCGCGATAATAGGCTTGATTCTCTCGACCTTCTGGAGCTCCTTCTTCCCATGATGATATGGACCTATTGAAACCACCCTAGGATCAAAGTACCCCTTAGTCTTTTCATCTTTTCGCATTGTCAACGGGACTTTTTCTATACGACGTTTTGGATATAGTGTACTTCCTGAAGACTCCAATCCAGGATCAATCATGACTTCTAACGCGTCGTTTCTAGAAGTTGCAGCAGGTCCATAACTGCTGCTGCTGCTGTCGCTTCCTTCATCAACTCGTCTGCATGTCCCATTTTCAGAATTGTCCATTCTAACCAACTCCATTCCACCTGCTATTGTTACTACATGTTAAGAATTTTATCTATGTAAACACGATGTGTGCATGAAAATATCACTAGCGATCCCTGCACGAGCAAGCTATATTTGGTTTTTTTTGGTGGGGGTAAGTTGGGTAACTAAATTCATTGAACAATTTAGAGTTAATTTGATTGACATGGGGACCACTTTGGTTGTTTTTTGCAACAAAAGCAAACAAACCATATTCAATGGGGGTGAGTTACACAAATACCTAGGGGCAAAACTAGAATTTCAACTTAGGCTCTGTTTGTTTTGATGTAAAATATTTTACAATGTAAAATATTTTTTTAGAAAACAAATTTTTAATTTTTAATTTTCGGTGTTTGGTTGGCACTTAAAAAATATTTTTAGAAATTCGACAAAATAGTGTACCAAGGTCTTAAACAGTAGAGATATGAGAATATTAGAATTGAACGTGGATCATGACTGACGAGTAAGAAAACTGAGCAGTGAGAATTGCAGTAGAAGGCAGCAGGTTTATTTCGAAAAATAACATTCGGAAGATTTAAGAGAAGTCGTTTTCATTCAATTAATGAAAAATATTTTCCTTATTTTTTACACAACCAAACACAGGAAAATAGGTAAAACATTTTACCGGAAAATATTTTATATCAAAACCTTTTATATTTTTTTTGGCCAATATTTTATACATTAGCAGGAGTTAGCAAAGTATCTATATGTTAGTCAATAGAGGGTTTAGAGGGTGCCCATAGCCCTGAACCCCAATTATAATTGGAAAACCTATTTTAAAGAAAATGATATTGGCACTCCAAAAATTGATGCAGACACTCCAAAAAATAAAAGAAAGTGGCTTTGGAATTACACTAATGTTGGAGTGTCTAAACCCTAAAGTATTCTAAACTCTAAAATCCTAGGGTACCCTAAACCCTATGACTATTAATGGTAAATATATTTTTGTAAAAGTGGACCTAGTAACAATTAAGTATTCTATCTTTCCTTAATGGGAATTAAGATTTACTTTTTCTATACTTAGAGATAAAAATCTCTATTTTTTTTAAGGAGAAAAGCGGAACGGAGATTCAAGAAAATATTTCACAAATAAGAAATCTAGTCCTCATACAGTCAGGAGTCATACGGAATACTATACAATTTCTTTTCTTTTGGCAAACAACTACTCCCTCCGTTCCATATTGATAGTCCACCATGAAAAGTCGTGCCATTTTTCAAATCAAAAAATCAACTACTCTCATGTATAATTTTTTGAATTTTTTCACACCAAATTAAAGTACTAATCGAGATCTTTAATACGGTGCGAAAAAATTTCAAAAATTATACACGGAAGTAGTTAATTTTTTGATTTGAAAAGAGGCAAGAGAGAGACAGTGGAACTGTCATTTTGGAACGGAGGGAGTACTATACTATTCCATCTGCATCATAACCACAACGATTTTTCATAACCAATACTATACCATACTATACAATTTCTGATCATTTTATTTTATCTTAAAGAATCATAATTAATTTTTGATTCTAAAGCTCTCGTTAGTTAGCTCTAAGAGATATTTGATTATACGACTTTCTTAGGGCTGATTAACGAGAGCTTTAGAGTCAAAAATTAATTACGATTCTTTAGGATAAAACGATCAGGAAAATAAGATCTTAGCACTATTTCTAACAAGTAAAAAATCGGAGCACTTAACTTTTTTTTCCGTTTGGTTTTAGACGGAAGGGTAACGGTAGGTGTCGAATTGATGAGTTTTTAGAAAGGTCGGGTGTTTATATGAAATTTAATAAAGGTCAGGTGTTGAATTGATGAGTTTTTAAAAAGCTCAGGTGTTTATATAAAATTTAAGGAAGGTCAGGTATTTATGTGTGATTTGTATGAAAGGTCGGGTGCCTACGTGAAATTTTCCCTTTTGTAAAAACACATCTCTCTCATAGTAACTACTCCTATTTTCTCTAAAGGAAAAAAAACATGTCAGAAAACGCCTGAATGACCAAAGTTTATCCTAATCGACAAAGGAGGGCAACAAAATGAGTAGGCTTAGATTGGATTGAATCAAAAGCCCCACTTTTTTTTTCGTTCTTACCAACAGGGGTGGCGTCGGAGTTAGCTTACGTGCACCTCAACTAATCTCCTTACCGATCTTATCAAAGGCAATTCACGCCCGAACTAAGAAATTCGCAAGAAACTAGTATCTTGCGGCATGACCCGATAGCCCCAACTCAGTTAACAAAACTCAAACTCTGAACTTCGAATTAAACAATGCAGATGGCAAACAATCCAATTGAACAAAACTTAACAACCCTGCATGACCCATCGATGTTCCCCAATCGACAATTGCGTAAACAAACACACACACACTCACACACAAAAAAAAAAAAAAAAAAAATCAGAATCTAAGAAATACTAATCAATTTCCCCCAAATTAATTTGGGTTTAGGACCAATCAGAATGGAAACATATAAAATTTTTTTGTTACCTGAGATGATATTAGAATCAAGGGATTGCTTTGCTCTCAAAGTTGGCTTCCTCTTCTCTTCCGCAGGACAAAACAACTCGCCCTGGAAGTCACACCGTGATTTTGTCCCAAATCACAGGGTTTTAATGCTTCGTAATCTTCCTTTGCTTTGCCTAAACAGCAAATAACCTATTCCATCACCATTTTTGTCGAGAGAGGGAGAGAGAGTGGAGAGAGAGAGAGAGAGGGGCACAGTCGTTCGCAAATGGGTGCCGAAAGTATCCAAATTGGGTACCTAAAAGGGGACGTGGGGTGGCTGCTGTGCCCAAATTTTGGGCCCACTTCGATCTCGCTTCGATGATCGGAAGCGTTCACTTTGTAGAGCCCGTCAAGTTAATCAACTATACAAAAATCAGCTTAAATGGATATCAGTAAATGTCAGATTGGAACCCATATAACTCTCGGTCCATAGGTTATAGTGGATTTGATCCAGTTTTTCAGATCCATTCTTTCAACATAAAAAGGTTTCAATTAGGTACTTAATGATATCCAATTAAGTTGATTTTTTGTATAATTTGTTCTACTCGACGAGCTCTACGAAATGAACGCTTCTGATTATCAGAACGAGACCGAAGTGGGCCCAAAAATTGGGCACAACAGCGCGCTGCTGTCCCTAGGACAGACAGCAGCCCCCCGCCTCCCAAAAAGAGGCTACTGTACGCGGATTCCAATAATCAATTAATAATCAATTACCCCTTTTACCGGTGTGTAGGTCCCCATGCACGAAAGATTTTTCAGTGCCGACACGCGAATCGGAGCAGTCCATTACGTGTTTGGACGGCTTAAATTTGGAGAGAGAAATAGAGAGAGAAAATGTTAGGATGAGAGGGGAGAGTGCGTTTTAATCCGAGCCGTCCAAAAATACATCGGACGGCTCGGGTGTGCCTAGCGGGTGCCACGTCGGCAATACCCACTCGGCACTGAAAAATTCCTCCTCATGCATGGTTAGCTTAGTGGTTAAGGGGTGTTCCGATTTCTCTAAAAATGAACTTTAAGAAAATAAATGTAATTTCAAGTTTAAAAATTATGTGTATACGCAAATAATTTTTCTAATGATATGGATCTTGCTTAATAAATCTCATAGAGATCTATTAAACGGTGCAAAAAAAATTGTAAATTTTTTTTTCATTTTCATTATATTTGAGCTTGAAATTACATTCTTTTTGAAAAAAAAATTTAAAAAGAAAGCGGAACTATACCTAAGACTTACGACAAGAATCCACTTGCCATAGTGTAAGACCAACGACCTAATCGGGCATGGCCACATATTTAGGTCCCCTTTCACTAGGTACTTTGTCTCGATTTTAATTGGACCCCGACCAGTAGACGATAGTATTAATAATCATGAATTAGTCAACGTTCGTATAAACTGGTCTGGACAAACAAATTTATAAAAAAAGAGATAGGAAAAAGGTTTTGACTCTAGATAACTAACTATGTTTAGTCCAAACCGTGAGTGTGACTGTAGTCATTTTCCACATGTAGGAGCGTTCGGCCAAATAAGTCATTTGGCTTTTTTTTTTGTCCTTATTCAAATTTTTTCGTATCACTTGGCTTATCGTCAATTTTTTGGGGATTATTGCATCTTCACGACAAGAGGAATCTAAAAAGTAAATTTTTTTTATCAAAATCCAATTTTTTTTAATAAAGGCGAAAAAATTGGTTTATTGTCTTATTTCCGTTAGATCGTGCTTCGTGAAAGAGTATCAATGCGACACGAAATTATCATTTAGTTGGTCGATGGCAACTACGAAAGATGGGATTGAATGAGTAGTCCCGCCCAGTATTCATATGAGCAAATGGCTCTTTCTCTCCGTTCAATTATTGATCAATATTTTACTTCTCATCGGACTAACTTCTCACTCTAATTTTTCTCCCCAGGGCTATAACTCTTTTACAGCTTTCTTAAAAGTCGTTTGTAGACTAGGCTCCGTTCCAGAACACCTTCTTAAAAAATAAGTATTTATTTTACATTTTCAAACACAAAAATAATGCAAATGAAAAATAATTTTTAAATTTTTTTTGCACTGTATTAAAGATCTCATTGAGATCTTTCAAACAAGATACATATTGCATATTTTTAGATTTTATTAAGCCTATTATTTTTAAACTTGAAATTGCATTCTTAAAAAATAAGTACTTATAATCCGTTCTGGAACGGCGCCTAATGAATCTTTAAAATGGTCTGGTTCCTATTCTTGATTTGATTTTATTTTTTTGGCAAAATATGGATTACCTTTCGTGATTTGGCTGTTTGACAGATGACCTCTCTATCATTAGGAAATGACCAACTTACCTCCTCGTGGTTTTAAAGTAAAGTGCTACCATCACATTTTCCATCTCATTTGACGGAAGGTGTGAAACACACACCTATTATGAGACTGAAAGATGGAAAAAACAGTTAAATAAAGATAAATTCCAAGTCAAGAAGGCTACAATACCCTTCATCTTTCTTAACACACTAGCCGACACCACCCCATGTTCTGTTTCTCAAACCCCTACTCTGTTAGCTTTTCACCCACGAATATCCTAGAAATTGGCTATTGCCGTCGTTCGAGAAATTGGCTATGCAACGAATATCCTGGAAATTGCTCCTGATTTCATTTTGAATGGACATGGATCAAATATATCCCCAGAAATTTGGGGTAATCGGGTGTCTCTACACACGCGCACAGAGAGAGAGAGAGAGAGAGAGAGAGAGAGAGAGACCTGGAAAGAGAATTTATGATCCGATGAGAAAGCGTCCATGTATAGAGCCAAAGGGAGGGTTTACCGTACTACTCAGTACTTGTCTTTCTCTCCACCCGCCTCTCTCTTCTGGATGGCTCGACCAAAATACTACACATTTTTTAGTTATATTTTGAAATAATTATTTTATAGCTAAATTTTGATTGTAAGTTCATTAATTTTATTTGAAAAAGATTATAAGTTCAATTGAGTAACCCTTTGTCAGGAAAATTAGACAACGGGTGTGGGCTGTGTTCTTCTACTTTACTTTTCCAGAGAAAGCAGTTAAAAAACCAAATACATCTAAAAAATTATGCCAAAATAAGGGATTAGTTACTAATATGTGGCTTTAACCCTGATTGGGTATTTAAAAGCATGTACGAGTATATAATAATTAATACACTAACGCATATAGATTAGAGGAGGAGAATAAAAACCAAGAAAAAATAGGGACACTAAGGTAATTTATACCTAAAGTTAACAAAGCTAACGGTAGCACTATACTCCAAAACCACGAGGAGGCAAGTTGGTCATCTCCAAATAATAGGGAGATCATCTGCCAAACCGCCAAACCATGAAGAGGTAATCCGTACTTTGTCATTTTTTTTCCCTTTGTTTCTAATTTTTCTTATTTGTTCCTTTATTCCTCTCTGAAATTTTCCTCTTGCATGACTTATGTTTGCGTCCGATTTTTTATTACCCAATTTGGCAATTTGTGCAGGGGAGGATATAGTACAGATTTCCTTTTCAAATTGATGATGTTGAGATCCTAATTAACCAAAGGAAGAGAAATGATGGTTCAACTACACAAAAGTTGAGCTTCTAATAAGGAGCAAAAGTTTACAAACAATGTATTCCATATTGTTTTTTATAAACGGTTGTCCGGACCAGCTTGGTGGATTAATTCCGAGACCCCGAAAGTAACGGCTGGGCGTAACCCCAGTAGCTCCAAGGTTTGGAATAGTATTCCTACGCGAAAACGCTTAAAAGAATAGTATTGTCTCCATATTGTACACAGAAAACTTGCAATATCATCAAATGGAATGCCAAAGAGTACAATAATACTGGACCGCATTTTCTTTTTAGGAGGCCTATGTGTGTCGTATTTCCGTAAACATGCAAATAAATGGACACACTTTAGTATATGTGAAAATGTGAGAAATTTACAAATACGACGATCTTATGTAATATATGTTATTTTATCATAAATAGCATACAAATATAAAAAAAAATATTATCACGTAGTATATAACAATTTTATAGTAAACAACAACTAATTTATCATAAATGCAAACAATATAATTTACTTATATAAGCTACAAAGAATGTATCTTGCAATCTTATTCCAAAATTGGAAAGTAAGGTAATAATTGAGAGAGAGAGAGAGAGAGAGAGAGAGAGAGATTCATAAGAGTATAATGGATGTGACTTTTATGCATTTACTAGATAAAAATAATAACTCATACTGATGTCATAAACTAGAACATAAGTAGGGGTTGGATTTAGAATGCCTATTTAACTTTCACTTACGTTTTTTTTTGAAAGGCAACTTTCACTTATGTACATCCTTTAAAGTCCATAGTTATGCTACTAAAGTTTGATTTTCGCGAACCCAAAGAATGGTGCATGTAAACATTTGGAAGCACCACAAGCCATGGGTAATTCGCTAGTTTTGTTTTTCCATTGATATTGACATTGCAATACTATATGGTTGCAAAATAATACTTTCTTTATCGTAAAGCAACAATCTCTATTCATAGCAATATCTTACATACATGTTGGTGATAATTAAGAAGAGTACATACATATATTAACTATGTGAATAACAAGTTTTTCACATGACTATATACATCTCATCATGAAAAGGAAGAAGCAGGCATAGAACAAACCATAGAACGTTTTCAAGTGAAGTTGAAAATCTGAAGCAATCATGACGCGCGAGGGAAGATTGTGTAGTAGGTCTGAAGAAAACTCATGGTAACAATAACAGTCGCAGCAATGAAGGCCAAGAATGTCCACGGACTACTGAAATACTTATGAATCAATTCGGCAAACCATGTCCTCGCCTTGTTATTATAGTGATGTTGGATTTTCCGCTTCACCTTATCATATATTCTGAAGTCCTCCACTCCGAACGTGGAGATGCTATTGAACATCTTGACCACTTCTTCATCACTTGTGCAGGCACTGAATAGTATATTCTTTGAGCGTAGCTCTTTCACATCTTCTACGCTATTGATAAGCGACTTCATAAAGTTCATGTAAGCCATCGTGGGTAGGTTGTTAGGGTTGTTTGGTGTCCACTCGTACGCAATTTGGTTTGAAGTATGTATGATGAACTGAGGATTCAAAATAAGAGGAGGAATTTCGAGCACTGCAAAGAAGAAGAAAGATTTGAACTTGAAATCCCTTTGAGTATAAGCACTACCACTCCTAGCATGGATTCCCTTAGCTTTGAGCTCACTGACAGATTTGAAGGAGTAGTAAAAGTCTGAGAAACCAATGTTTACTAAGGTTCTGAGAGTTTGATCAGATTGGCTTAAATTATTATGCCGCAACCAAATGTATTCAAGGTAATGAAGTGGTTGCTTCTTATCAATTCCACTTTTATTGTCCAACAACCATCTGAATTCCATCTTGTGTTCTTTCTTATCTTGTCGCCGTGACTCCCTAGACTCCAAACTATCCAAGAACTTATCCATCATTTCGGTCAATTTGTTGTTTTTGGACTTTAAGCTCATCAGTAACTCGAGAACTTGAAATGGGAGTTGATTCTCAAGCAATGATGTTATATCACTTGGCAGAAGGTACAAAGCGTGTTTACCCAAGTGTTTTACTAATTCGTCCTCAATTTGTTGATCCCCGTAACCTGGAGTAATGGACTCAATAAGAGCCGAAGCAAATAAACCATCAAGGAGCATCATTTCAGCAAATTCATCATCGGAATATTTATCTGTTGATCCTTCAACGTAGCAACTTCTAGCATCATCAACTATCTCCAAAATATGCTCACGAAATTCATCCATGCCCCTTCCACTACTCGAAATAAACAATTGCGCGATAATAGGCTTGATTCTCTCGACCGTCTGGAGCTCCTCCTTCCCATGATGATACGGACCTATTGAAACCACCCTAGGATCAAAGTACCCCTTAGTCTTTTCATCTTTTCGCATTGTCAACGGGACTTTTTCTATACGACGTTTCGGATATAGTGTACTTCTTGAAGACTCCATTCCATGATCAATCATGACTTCTAACGTGTCGTTTCTAGAAGTTGCAGCAGGTCCATAACAACTGCTGCTGCTGCTGTCGCTTCCTTCATCAACTCGTCTGCATGTCCCATTTTCAGAATTTTCCATTCTAACCAACTCCATTCCACCTGCTGTTGTTACTATATGTTAAGAATTTTATCTATGAAAACACGATGTGTGCATGAAAATATCACTAGCGATCCCTGCACGAGCAAGCTATATTTGGGTATTTTTGGTGGGGGTAAGTTGGATAACTAAATTCATTGAACAATTTAGAGTTAATTTGATTGACATGGGGGCCACTCTAGTTGTAATTTGCAACAAAAGCAAACAAGCCATATTCAATGGCGGAGAGTTACACAAATACCTAGGGGCAAAACTAGAATTTCAAATTAGGCTGTGTTTGTTTCGATATAAAATATTTTACAATGTAAAATATTTTTTTAGAAAATAAATTTCAAATTTTTATTTTTCGGTGTTTGGTTGGCACTTCAAAAATGTTTTCAGAAATTCGACAAAATAGGTGTACAGAGGTCTTAAACGGTAGAGATATAAGAATATTGGAATTGAATGTGGGTCATGACTGACGAGTAAGAAAAGTGAGCAGTGAGAATTGCAGTAGAACTCAGCAGGTTGATTTCGGAAAATAACTTCTGAAAGATTTAAGGGTATGTCATTTTCATCCAATTAATGTAAAATATTTTCCTTATTTTTTACACAACCAAACAATGGAAAATAGGTATAACATTTTACCGGAAAACATTTTATATCAAAACCCTTTTTATTTTTTTTGGCCAATATTTTATACATTAGCGGGAGTTAGCAAGGTATTATATGTTAGTCAATAGAGGGTTCAGAGGGTGTCCATAACCCTGAACCCCAATTATAATTGGAGAACCTATTTTAAGGAAAATAATATTGACTCTTCAAAAATTGATGCAGACACTCCAAAAAAAGAAAAGAAAGTGGCTTTGGAATTACCCTAATGTTGGAGTGTCTGCATCAATTTTTGGAGTGCCAATATCATTTCCCTATTTTAATCTCCTAATTATAATTGAAAAAGCTCTTTGTTTTTTTATTCCACAATGGGCTTGTCGTTTGAAAAGCTTTTATTGCTCCTACATAGAGTTTTTTTCGAACAGCTCCTACATGGAGTTGGAGTTGAGGAAGTGCAGTGAACTAATGTTTTTTTTTTTCATCGGCCAGTGAACTAATGTTCGGAGCAACTCCAACCAAGCTCTATAATGCTCTAAATGATTTCTATATCGAGGGAAAATTTTGCAATTTATTCCGTTTATTCTTCAATTTTTTTGTACTCAATAGGAGAATCTTAGAGGGACTAATCATCTATTTTAGATATTTGGTCTCCAAATTTACTTTCGGATCTCCAAAAATGGAGACCTCACCTCCAAAATTCCCTCGTAAAGTACAAAAAAATTGGAGAAAAGATTGAGTGAATTACAAAATCTTATTTTGGTGATTTAATAGAGATTTTATAAGTCCACAAGTCTAGCCCAACATTTTGTAAGCTCACAAGTTCACACGCGTAATGTGGGGGTATGGTATGATGAAGGGGCTTCGGCACGTGCCTTGAGATGCCCAAGAGTCGGACCTCTCTTCAAACAGACGGTTCGGCAAGTGCGATGTTCGGTGGGTCATTGCCGAACCTGATAGGAGGGACGGAACTTCCCTACGGAAGAGTCGGATTGAATATGGGATATGAATTCGGTTTAGCGGTGGTATACCGAGCCCAATAGCAACTCTGATTCGGTTACAACCGAATTGATATGGTTAGTAGGGTTCCCAACTACCGAACCGCCCCAATCCCTTGACGTGAAGAGGTCAGGAAGTGTAGGATAGAGGCGACAAGTGGCGTGATGTCGTTACCTAAAACTACGGGAGCAAATCGTGGAAACGGTTTGGGCAAACCGGATCTTTGGCCTGATTTGGGGGCGCAGTAGGTGAGGCGAAATTCCCGGACTTGGGTTGATCCTCATCCTTCCTCGGCCTATATGAGGAGCAAGCATGACAAAGGTAAGAGGGCAGCAAAAAACCTAAATCTAGTATACGAATCTTCTTTCCCTAGACTGACTAGACCGTCGGAGTGCCTATCCCGGACCTCCAAGATCCGGGTTTGGGCACTAACACGGGTGCTTCTCGTGCAGGTAGCAACTAAGGTTCACCAGTTCAACCACGTCTCCTCCCAAGGTTCCATCGGAGAAAACACACCACCACAATTGGCGACTTTGCTGGGGATACGCCATTTTCCTCAGATCTTGTGGTGAAAACATCTCCCCCCCAGAACCTCTCCCTTTTCCACCATATTTAAGGATGACTGGCGCAAATGGACGGCGGCTTGGTCTTGCACATTTCACCCTGAACCCTCAGGCTCTCCAGGTCTCCCCAACGACACAGCAGGTGCGGGCGGACCTAGGGCTCCTGGGTACCCCTAGGAGGCCCGATGGTTCAGTGATGACCAGCTCGACCATCGCTGGTGCGAGTAACCAAGTTGCGGGAGCAGCTTCGTTCCACATCGATGGAGTTAACCGTTCGATAGCTAGCCTCCTTCCACCTCCACCCCCACCCCCTCCGCCAGATCTCCCGGTGAGTATGGCAGAGGAGTTGTTGCGGCTGAGGACGCAGGTAGAAGAACTTCAAGCACATCGGGATGCTTCTCCCGCCTCAAGAACTAAGGAACGACGTCGAAGGAGTATGGCCCATCCGATTCAAACCACCGACACCGCTCGAGCCTCCGCCTTCACGAGGCTCGGCCTGTTGTGTCGTATAGATACTAGCGGACGCGTTCATCTGGAATCCAGACACCAAACACCCTCTCATAGCAACGGGTCCGGTGATAGCCGTTCTCGAACGTCACTCCCTGAGACAAGTGCCACGACATCTAGCGCCCGCATGAGATTCCATGAGTGAACACCATCCGAGGCGGCACCCCGGACTGGTGACACGAGGGATAATGTGAACTTCCACAATAGCCATCCCTCAAGACCTCAAGATCGGCAAAGTGGTCGACCCCTAACCAGGGCCGAGGATCGATGGTATGATGGATGAGGGAAAGGAGTGGCTAATCCCCGCCAGTCATCGTCAGAATATTCTGGGCGTCGTTCCCAGCGGCGCCCAAGAGGTTCTGCGGGTCCAAGCCACGTACGGAAGGACAGCCAGGGGCTGCTGCCGGAGGAGAAGTGCGAGATTAGCAGTGACGGAAGAATACTAACTGTGGTAAACACCCGAACAGGTGAGAGAACCGCCTATCGGGTGGCGCAATCACCCATGGAATTCCCCCCCAGGAAAGAGGCACGGGTGACGGAATCTAAGAAACGGAGTTCTCCTGAGCCGAGTATCAGCGGACGGGAATTTCAGAAATCAACCTCGGACAAACGCTCAAGGAACGCTATCCATAAGGCATATGTTACCCCTTCAACAGGAATTCCGCCGGGCGGAAGAGATACGGCGATAACAATAGCCGAAAAGACTCGGTCACCTTTCTCTAAGGCCATAATGGATGAGATTCCACCGATTAATTTCAAAGTTCCCAAATTCAATACTTACAATCCGAGGTCAAACGCTCCAACCCACGTGCAACAGTTCAAATCAATGGCTGCGCTCTGCGGACTTAGCGAGGCGATGATGTGCCAAACTTTCTCTTTGAGCCTCTCGGATGCTGCCATGCTATGGTACACGCAACTTAGATCCGGGTCAATCAACAGCTTCGGTGAGTTGGAGCATTCTTTCACCTTTCGCTTCGTCGCGAGCAATCGGCGGCCGAAAACGGTCGAGGCACTCACAGATCTGAGAAGAGGGATCGGTGAGCCATTGAAGGACTACTCGGATCGCTTCTACAACATGTATAATCTGGTTGAAAGTTGAGACCAAAAGACTGCTGCTACCTCATTCAAGCGTGGTTTAGATCGAACCTCCGATCTCTCCAAAGAATTAATGCTTCAGCCGCCGAATGATATGTCGGATTTGATGCAAACCGTCGCCCGCTATATTGAACTTGAAGAGTATATTAGTGGCTCCGGGGTTGCAGAACAAACCGATCCGGCTACACCAGCAGTTAAGGAGGCAAAGAAACAAGTCAACACCATTGCCAAGAAAGAGGGCACCGGATCCGGCGAAAACAGAGGGAGCCGCAGGTCGTGGGACAGACCGCCGAGCGATGGACGGGATCACCTCGCCATTACCACTTATTTCAAAGAGCCGATTTTTCGCATGCTCCGTGCGTGCGGACGCCTACCGGGGTTTTAATGGCCGACGGGGGAAGCGGAGAAACTAGGAACCGCCGATGGGTGGGAACCGAACCAGAGGGTGTACTGCTCGTACCATAATGAGCAGGGACATTATACGACGGCATGCCAGCTATTCAAGCTCTACCTCGAAGAGCTTGTACAACAGGGAAAGATGGATCGGTGGATTGACATGAATAAATCGCTCGACGCGGGGATCTAGACGCAGGCCCGAACCTTAGATGGTGTGGTGCAATGCATTCATGGTCCTATGTATCGGAGCCGGGCCAACAAACTTCATGACAAATTATATCACCTTTCACCTGAGGTGATGGTGATACAACCGTCTTCAAAACGCAAGATGGATGCTCGTCATACCTGGGCAATTATGTTCACCGAAAAAGACATGGAGGTGTTATCCTTGCCTCACAATGATGCCTTGGTCCTCTCGATAACTGTCGAGCGAAAGATGGTTCGCCGGGTGTTGATTGACCAAGGAAGCTCGGCAGAGATCCTCTATTATTCTACGTTCAAAGCCCTCGGCCTCTCGAGGGATCGGTTGTCCCCAATGGACGCCCCTCTTGTTGTATTTACTAGGATTCCGGTCTACCCGCTTGGCAGGATAGTGCTTCCGATTTTTGTCGGATCGGTGCAATTGGACGTGGAATTCATCGTGGTTAGTTTGCCGAGCCCATATAATGCAATCTTGGGTCGCAATTGGTTGCACGGCATGAAGGCTGTTGCGTCGACGCTTCACCAATGCGTACGGTTCATAGGCAAGTTTGGGCAGCAGGAAACCATTAGGGGCGACCAAACGGTTTCCAAAAAGTGTTTTGTTAACTCCATTCGTGGCAGTGGCAAAGCAGAGGAAGTTCATTGGGTCGAAATCCCTGAATTGCCGAGAGAGAACATCCCCGGCGAGGATGTGGACGATGCATTACAAGGTCCGGATGAAATCGGCAGACCAGCCGAGGAAAGGGCGGTGGAGGACCTGGTCCGAGTACCAATCAATGAAGATGGTTCTCGATTCTTTATGGTTGGCTCGGAACTTGACAAAGCTGAGTGTGATGGGTTGGTCCAGTTCCTCAAGGATAACATAGAGGTCTTTGTTTGGACTCCATACGAGATGCCCGGCGTGAGCCCTGATGTAATCACGCACTCTTTGAACGTCGATCCGAGGAGGAGACCCATCATGCAAAAGCCACGCCGAAGTTCGGCGATGCATGTGGACGCCGTCAACGAAGAAATTGAGCCACCTATTGAAGCCGGGGCTATTCGTGAGGTTCAATACCCTACTTGGTTGGCCAATCCAGTAGTGGTCCGGAAGAAAAATGGTAAATGGCGGGTATGTATCGATTTCACAAACTTAAACGACACGTGTCCAAAGGATTGTTTTCCTTGCTCGTGGATAAATCAATTGGTGGATGCCACTGCCAGGTATGCTCGTCTGAGCTTTATGGATGCGTACAGGGGGTATCACCAGATTGCCATGAATGAAAAAGATTAGAAGAAGACGCCTTCATCACCCCCAACGGCACCTACTATTATCAGGTAATGCCCTTTGGCTTAAAAAACGCTGGGGCTACGTTCCAACGTATGATCGCTCAGCAGTTCAAAGGCTTGCTCGACAGGATTCTTGAAGCGTATATCGACAATATGGTTGTAAAGAGCGAGGATGCTGCAGATCCTATTCACCACCTCGGCGAGATATTCGATGTACTGAAGAAATTCGGTTTGAAGCTCAATGCTGAGAAATGTGCCTTTGGCGTAGGATCTGGCAAGTTTCTTGGACATCTGGTCACTCGCCGGGGATTGAAGCCGATCCAAGTCAAATCAAGGCCATTCAGGAATTAAGAGCACCGACAACGGTGAAAAAGGTCCAACGTCTCGCCGGTATGGCTATTGCTTTAAACAGATTCATCAGCAAGTCCTTGGATATTTGCCGTCCGTTCTTTCAATAGATAAAGGGCAACAACCGAAGAAGTTTTCAGTGGACTGCAGAATGCAATCGTGCTCTCACCGGCTTAAAGGTTTGCCTCTCCCGAGCCCCCTTACTAGTCGTGCCGAAGGAAGAAGAAGAGCTCTTCCCAGAGTTGTAAAATCCGTTCCGTACCGGCCGGTACGTACCGTACCTGTGCTTAAACGGAACGCAAAGGGTGACGTTCCGTTCCGGTCAAAATACCGGCCTGTTCTGGCTAATACCGGATGTACAGGCCAATACCGGCCTGTTCCGGACATATTCTGGTGTTCCGGCCGGTACAAAATTACCCTCTCTCTTTTTTTTTTCTTTTTTTTTATACATTTTATTTATGTTTATACTTAAAATATGGTAGATATATATTAAATATATACATAAAATATTAATTGCAATAAATCCGGAACGGTACCGGGATACAGCCCGGTACCGGTACGTACCATTCCAGTAGTGAAAACGGTACACTGGTCGGTACGGTATTGACAACTTTGGCTCTTCCTTTATCTGCCCGTATCCCAACATGCTACTAGTGCGGTTTTGGTATGGCAAGAAGCTAAAGAGAGTGACAACGATCAACAACCGATTTATTACATCAGCAAGACGCTTCTGCCCGCCGAAACCCGTTACTTGCTGATAGAGAAGCTGGCACTCGCGTTGGTCATGGCAAAGAGGAAGCTCTTGCCTTACTTTCAGAGCTTCACCAGTGTGGTCATTACCGAGTATCCATTGAAGACTGTTTTCCGAAAGGCAGATCTGTCAAATCGGCTGTGCAAATGGTCCCTCGAGCTAGCCAATTTCGACATTCGATATCAACCGCGGACGGCGATCAAAGGTCAAGTGTTGGCAGATTTCATCGCCGAGTTCTCTCCGAGGGTCTTCTTGAATGAGATAGATGATCCGGCTTCGGTAGATGTTGCGGACGCAACGAACGAGGAACCTCGGTTGAGTCACCCCACGCACAACGAATACGTCACCAAACGGCCCATTCCGTTTCACCGAGCAAAACTATTCACAGGCCACGCTTGGCGTTCTTCATGAAGATGGGGCGTCCAACAATCGGGGTGCTGGTGCCGGAATTGTGTTGGTCTCACCGAACGGAACAATGCATGAGCATGCCCTTAGCATTAGCTTCCCTGCCACCAACAACGAGGCTGAATATGAAGCCCTAATTGCTGGGCTTAGGATTGCTCGGCATATGGGCGCCGAGTTTCCAAGTCTATAGCGACTCTCAACTGGTTATCAACCAGCTCAATGACGACTATGAAGCGAAGGATGCGCGTATGAACAAGTATGTAGCCGAAGTCAACACTTTAGCCGGCACCTTTTAGAATGTATTTTTTGATCATGTTGGTCGGGATCTAAACTCACATGCCGACGCTTTGGCCGGCCCGGAGCTGTCTACGCCCAGTACGACGGCAGTAGGACAATAAATCTCGGGAAAGTCCCTTCACCAAGCTTCCAGCCAACATCACGGGAAGTGATGAACATCCAATTGGCACCAAGCTGTATAGATCCTCTCGTTGCTTATCTGAAGCATGCCACGCTGCCCACCGACAGCAAGGAAGCCCATAAAATTCGCTGCCAGTCTGCCTCCTACTTCCTCGATCCCTCTGATGTTTTGTATCAACGGTCGTACATGGGTCCCGACCTTCGTGTAGTCCATGAGCAAGAACTTCTAGGCATCCTTCAGGAACTCCATGGAGGGAGTGCGGGTTGCCACACCGGCGGCCGGTCCTTAGCGGATCGTGCCCTTTCTCAGGGTTACTGGTGGAAAAAGATGGTGCATTCAGCCACCGAGTATGCCAAGCAATGTGAATCATGCCAGAAGCACTCTCCGCTCCTTCACCAGCCGACCCTGCCTTTGTAACCTATCTCTAGCCCTTGGCCCTTGTCCCAGTGGGGGGTGGACATCATCGGCAAATTTCCTAAATCCCCCGGTGGTTTCACGCATATTATCACTGCCACGGATTACTATACCAAGTGGGTGGAGGCCAAGGCACTCATAACGGTCACGGCCACGGCCACTGACGTGGAAAGTTTCCTTTGGAAGCAGATTTTCACCAGATTCGGGGTTCCGTATGCCATTGTATCTGATAATGGTACCCAGTTCGTGGCTGATGCCATCAAGGCCCTATATAAGAAGCGCAGCATTCAGATGAAGACAGCTTCGATCTCCTATCCGCAGGGGAACGGCCAGGCGGAAGCAGCTAACAAGGCAATTTCCTCCGGACTGAAATGCCGACTCACCAATAAACATGGCAAGTGGGCAGCCGAACTACCTGATGTGCTGTGGGGCTACCGCACCACTCCGCGGCGTGGTACTGGCCGGTCCCCGTATTCAATGGCGTTCGGCTATGAAGTCGTGCTTCCAGTGACAGTTACCCGACCTATAGCTAGAACTGAAACCTTCGATGTCCCGACAAATGATGCAATGTTAGCCGCCGAATCAGATCGCCATGACGAGCTCCAAGACAACGCTCACGTCAAGTATGCGGCCTATCAGCAGCAGCTGGCTCGGAGCTATGATAAGAACGTCCGGACTCGGCCGTTCAACGTTGATGATCTTGTCTTTCGGCAAGTCGTCCAGAAGAAAGAATTGAAAAAGTTTATGCCCAAGTGGGAGGGTCCCTTCCGCATATCTAAGAAAGTCGGCTATGGTTCCTATGAACTCTCGGAAATGGATGGCACGGCCATTCCGAACCACTGGAATGCACAGTTGCTAAGGAAGTTTTACGCGTAATTGAATTTTATTTTCCTCTATGTAATCCGTTCTTTCTTTCTTTCTTTTCTTTTCTCTTCTTTTTCAATAAAGAGTATCCGTTCTTGTCTCAATAAAGAGTAATGCCCGGCAATTTGTTCCGAGATTGTTTCCCTCGGCGGGATTTTTTGCTTTATATTCAACGGGCACCAAGGCACATGATTAATTGCCGATCTTAATCTGACGTTATATCCTGAAGGCGGCAGTTCCCAGCTTTGGTCGTACCTTGCTTTGGCAGACCTTACTCACCTGTAAGATGATGCCGAAGAAGGGGGTAGGTACGGTAAGCTGGGGATAAAACGTTCAATCCATGTGCATGAAGTGCAATACATGAATTGATGCATGAGGTGCAATACAAGAGCTAACATGCATGAAGTGCAGTCAGTTAGATACTATAAAACAAATACTGAACTTTGGTTTTCATTCAAATCATTACAAGATTAGGGTCGGCTAGTTGAAGCTCCATTTTTTCGGCACAAAGTACAAAGAAAAACGAAATCTATGCGTCGGCCAAATTGGTGGGTTTCGGCAGCTAGTCGGTGGTAGGGTTTGGCTGCTCCTCCGGAGGCGGGATCTCCGGCAGCTCCAGAGGAGGCACCACCGGAGGTTCCCTTCGGTGGTCAGCATCGGGAACTTCGGCGTAATCAAGGCCGACCTGGTACCCACGGAGGAAGGAGGAATGGTGGGTATCCTTTGTTCCCTTCAGCTATCCCTTTTTGAAAGCCTTTATAACTAGGCTTTGCACCTGCTGTTGATAGTATTCACCAGCTTCGTTGTAACCAGCATCGCTGGCCTCCTCCAACCTTTTTGGGAGATCTTCCTCTAGTTGCGCTCTCTCCTTCTTAAGCCGGGCATTTTCTTCCTCGACGCTCTTGATTTAGAGCAACAACTGATCTCTTTCTCGCCGAACGATCTCGGCCTCGGCAACCTTCGCCTCCAACGTCTCAATCTGTTCGAAGGACTGCTCCACCTCTTGCCTTTTTGCTTGTAAATCCACACGAAGAGACCTGTTGGTCTCCAAGAGAACATCCATGTCGCTAAAGGCTTTGCCGGCACACTGTCCGGCCTGCAATGAGAGAGGGTTTAGAATCTGGAAAGTAAGATTGAATTCGAATATTTATGGGCATGCATACCTTAGCAAGGAGGAGGCATAGTTTGGCCATGTTCTTGGCCTTGCCAGTCGGCAGATTGTCCATGTCTTTGGGCAGGGCCAGTCCCTTCAGTAGGATCATGGCCAGGAGAGGGCTATCCTCCAGGCTATCGGCAACGGTGATCACGTGCCCGTCTAGGCACTCGAAGTCCGGCACGAAGAATGCCGAAGGCTCATTCAGATTTGCAGGGTCGTCTTCGGCGAGGCCAGTTGTGAGAACCTCCACGTCGTCAACCTTGGCCTTTGTTGTGGCTCTTTGATCCCCCCCCCCCCCCCCCCGGCAGCCGGGCGCACGTTCCTTGGGCGGCCAGCGTGGGGCTTATCGGTGGTAACAGTGGCAGGGGGACGCTCCGTTTGCTCCGCCTGGTCGATGGGAATGACTTCCGATTGCTCCTTCCGCTTTGATAGTCCAGAAGTAGAAAGATCCTGGGCCAGAGACTGCATCTGTAGCGCCTGCCCGGCAGTGGTGGCCAGATCGAATGTTTTTCTTACCATGTTCTCCTTGTTCTTTCAGTGAGCGAATCCGTAGTATGTTGGTTTGTAACCAAGGAGGGTTGGAGCGTCCTGGTTGGCACACCGAAGCAAGGCGATCAAGTTAGTCCACTTGCCAGCAATGAATAGACCCTTGTTCGGTGCCAAGCAATTTGCAATTGAAAAGTCAGTATGGAGTAAATTTTACAAAGAATAATAATAATAGTTTGTAGTCAAGTACTGGGCTTATCCCCAGTGCTTGGGAATCCCCTCATTCGAGGAATCCTATAGGGTCTTTCCATTGCCGAGCCTGTCCTAGTTAGGCAGGGGTAGTCAAGGAGAGGGTTGATTGGTCCCCATTCGAAGTTGCCTGATACTTTTACCAGGGCGTTCCCCCATTTCTCGGTGTCATAGAGGCGGTCTACCAAGTGGTCGAAGTGCTGATGGGTTGTGAGATAATATTTGTCATACTTGGGGTTCCTAGATACAATATACATCAGCATTAGGTCCCCCAAGGTGAATGGAAGGTTATTTGACTCGGCCAACTTTATCACCGAGCATAGGATTCGCCAAGTGTTCACCGCAACCTGGATTGGGCCAAGGTTGTAGTCCGATAGGAAGTAGCAGAGGAAGGGGCTCATTGGGAATCTTACCCCACCCTCGGTGATGGCAAAAAGGGGGAGTATGATGAAGTCGTCACCGAAGGAGATCTTATCTCCAGATACTCTCTCAACTAGAACGTCATTAGGAATCGAGTATTTCGTCCGGAATTCTTTGGTGAACCCTCTTGGACCATCGCCATAAAAATTGTTGTACGGCATCGGTTCGAGTTCGGTAGGTAGTGGGGGGATGATATAGACGTTCCTCAGTGGGACATTTTCTCCTCCAGCTCCGGACGTGCTCGGCGGCCCACTAGAGGAGGTGGAGGTGCTGGCGTGTGTACCCGCCGTGGTTCGTTCGGCAAAGTCGACACGGCCCTGGTCAGAATCCCCCTGGCCGGAGCTGACACCCCGGCGAGCGCTGTCATCCATTTGAAGGGAAATATGGATGTCAGGGATGGCAGTTAGCCCGAAAGATCGGCGGAGGTTGCAGGAGCGTTTGTCGAAGCTCCTATATTTCCTGCCGAGGGTCTGGATCATTTCATGTAGAGTTGGGTACACCTCGGGATCTACGTTCAGAGAGTTGATGCTTGAGTCCACCATGCTGAAGACCTAAACAAAATAAATTATCATAAGAATTCCTACTCCAGCACGGCTGCTCTTCCGCACCTAACCCCCGCCGAGGGTCCGCCAAGACCCTCAGCGTGAGGCGAGAAGCTTGACCTAGAAGAAAAATGGGGTGTTCCCAAGGTAAAAGGATCGTCACTCTGCTATGGGGGATTGTCATCATTGGGGGTTCAGGCGAAGGGTTTCGACCAACGGATGCTAAGGAGTTGTAACGCCCCGAATTTTGGGTACGTTAAATAAAACATTTTATTAGAAAAACGAAGTGAGTCTAGCTCGTTATTACATCATAACTCTCGTAAGAGCATTTGAAATACAAAATAGGATGACAAAGAGGGAACTAAGGGTCCTACTCTACAGCTCCTCTTGCTTCTCCATCCTAGCCAGCTCCTCGGCTCCGCACGTCTCCAAGCTGAAGATCTCGCCCTGCTCATCTATGAAGTCTGACACATTATACCGGCGTCGCCACCAATATAATATGCCAGGGTCACCAAAAGGCAACACCGTGAGCTACAACGCTCAATAGGAAATCCTTACCCGCTAACCCATAGCTTACCAACAAATGATCATAGAAATCACATAAATGACGATAATACGTCCACATTCACTATCTAACGTTGGTGTCCAAGATTTTCCGATTTCTCCTACGCGACTCGTCGTAGACCGTGTCAACGTTTTCCACTTACAAAACCAATTTTCAAAATCCTTTGCATTGGCTCCGTACCGCGGATAACCAAGCCACACACCCAACCTCGGTTCCGCCGCGCCGGGTTTCCGAGTATCCTCACAATGGTTCCGCCGCGCCGGGTTCCCATTGGCACACAATGCATTGGCTCCGTACCGCGGATAACCAAGCTACACACCCAACCTTGGTTCCGCCGCGCCGGGTTCCCAAGTATCCTCACTATGGTTCCGCCGCGCTGGGTTCCCATAGGCACACACACACACACACACATCACATAATGCTACCAAACTAGTCATTATGTAGTTTCTAAAATATTTTCTTCCTCGTGAAACACATTTTCTTCCTCGTTAACCACACCCTAGGTGTCATGTTTCTACATTCTCGGTTTTCGTGTCTCGTTAGCATGCATAGACTCCGCCGTAGGACTTCCACACAATCAATCATTCAACGTTCATCGAAATCTTGAGTTTAAACAAACAAGATCATCCAACTCTAGAATATATCACAAGTAATACAAGCAATTCATATATGCATGCTCATATTCATAATACAAATACTTGAGATGAAAAGTAATTCAAAATAACCTACTTATACTTAGGAATAGAAGTTTAAGAAGATCCTACCTTGATCCGAAACTAGTCGGGGCCGAATAAGCAAGGTTGAAAGTTCTACGGGCGGTGAAACTCCAAATCTGGACTGATCTTTGGACGGCAGTAACTCGGTCAATCTTTGGCCGAATAGAGTCGTTCTTGGGTTGAAATCGAAGATCTCAAAACCCTCTACAACTCTCGTGAAGAAAGTTAATCCTAGAAACTACTCTAAGTAGGAGAAAAATGGTGAGGAAGGAGGTGACAGTAAGCTGTCCAGAAATTGGGAATCCGAGATTTTACTGAACTTCGGATGACAATATCTTTGTCATTTCTTAACCGATTGGGGTGATTCTTGAGCCTAACTTCAAGGTTTCGAAGTGCTCTACAACTTTCCAGAAGGAAGTTGGTTCTAAAAACTACTCTAAATAGGAGAAAACTGAGGTTTTTCGAAGGGACAGTAGGCTGCCCAGAAACTGGAAATGGTCTTCTAGAGAGAAGGAAGAGCAAATGCTTTGAGATGTGCTTTGAAAGGCTTGGAATGGCCTTCTATTTATAGGCAAGAGCTTGGCCCTCTCCTCTCTCTCTCTCTAAGTCTCATCTTGACACTTGGCATGAATCTTGGAAGATCAAAGGAAATCCTAGGCTTGCATGGCTACTTTTGTACCAAGATTTGATCTTGGATCAATTGAATGGCTAGGATTGATCCTTGGTGGGCAAGAAAGAGATTGGTACAAGATCCAAGGGTTTAAACCATTGCAAGGTGTATACAAGAGTACAATGGAGGTTAATGGAGGTGATTTCTTAGCAAGGAAGAATAGATACACCAAGGATTTGAAAGATCAAGAAGATCATGGGAGGTACAACCAATCTTCCTTCCTTCCTCTTTCCTTCCTCTCTCTCCCTCTCTCCGGCCTCTCTCCTCTCTCTCTCTCTCTCTAGTACTAGTACATACATATATATATATATATAACATGCAAGAATACAAGTAAAATATAGTACTTTTGGTACTTTGAGATCAAAAGATTTAAGGGCAAGATTTTCCCATTAACTAATCAATAGGCACATGTGTACTTAGCCAACTAAATAATCAACCAAGTACTAAGTGGTTAAAAGGCTAGGATTCTCTCATTAAAATATAAAATAGGAGTACTAAGGAAAATCTTAGGCTTTTAAATCTAAGGTACATACATAATAAAATATTGGTACTACCTCACATGGGTTTAAAGAAAATGTTAAATTAATCATCCCATGTACTATGTTGAAGAGTAAACTTATTACCCAAAGGATAATAATCCTCCTAGCTCTTATTGTCCAATGGACAATAGTTACTAGGGAACTTTTAATATTACAATAATCAAAAAGGTACTTTAAAGTAATCAAAAAGTTACTTTTTAATAAAGACTAGTACTTTAACCAAGTAAACATTTAATATAAACAAATGGGGTTCTATTATCCAATGGATAATAGTTTCCCTAACATTTATTGTCCAATGGACAAAGAGTGAAACCAAAAATATTTAAAAGAAAAAGAATCAACAATTCTTGTTCTAGGGTTCAAAAGGTTCAAAGTGTCTAAGGGGGGGCAAAACGGTCCTTTTACTGTTAGGTAAAAGTAACTAGGTGGCTTGCTAGCTCGGTTTCTCCAACAAGTTGGTTCGAAACTAACTAGGCTTGCCAATTGGGCTAAAGCGCAAAGAAATCAAATTTGAAGGGGCGAAAACGTAATTATGACAAACTTTGGAAATTAAAAGCAATTATAATAAAATTCAAATTTTTAACGAAATTTTTAACGACTGAAAATCAGGGTCGTTACAGGAATCTTCTTATCTTCTTTTTTAGATGGTTATTTTGGTGCAGAATGGAATCCTTAAAACATGGCAAATTGTGAAAGAAATGGAGGAGTTAGAGTGTCGGGAATACCTGAAAACCCCGGCGATGAGCGATGGCGAGTGGTGGAGCGACGACGGATTCCGTTTGCAAGGGCAGATATGCAAGCGAGGGCGAGAGCGAGAGAGAGCGATTTCTTTCGTTCCCCCATCCTCTATATAACGGGTGAAGTAGGAGGAGGGGAACCCTAGGGATTCTTGCACTAGAACCGAAGCAACGCCATACCTTCCACTCTTGCTAGGCCACGTGTAGATCTGCATTGGTCCGTACTCGTGGGAGTCTCTTCTTGTGCCACGTGTCCAACGGTATCATCCTAGGCCCAACCCTAACCGTTTGATCTCTGAAGCCCAACGGTCCCATCAATCCCCTCTGCAGTAGATATCATTGTTTTCAATTACAAAACGTCTCTTCATTTCCCTTGAGAGATCCGGTGAAGTCTTTTCGGCATACTTTCTGTGGCATCCTCAACTACGGGATCCACCGGTTAACTCCTCCCGTCTTTTCTCCGAAGTGGGAAATAGTTGAGGGGCTATTGTGGGGGTATGGTTTGATGAAGGGGCTTCGGCACGTGCCTTGAGATGCCCAAGAGCCGGACCTCTGTTCAAACGGACGGTTGGGCATGTGCGATGTTCGGTGGGTCATTGCCGAACCTGATAGGAGGGACAGAACTTCCCTACGGAAGAGTCGGATTGAATACGGGATATGAATTAGGTTCGGTGGTGGTATACCGAGCCCAATAGCAACTCTGATTCGGTTACAACCGAATTGATATGGTTAGTAGGGTTCCCAACTACCGAACCGCCCCTATCCCCTAACGTGAAGAGGTCAGAAAGTGTAGGATAGAGGCGACAGGTGGCGTGATGTCGTTACCTAAAACTACGGGAGCAAATCGTGGAAACGGTTTGGGCAAACCGGATCTTTGGCCTGATTTGGGGGCGCAGTAGATGAGACGAAATTCCCGGACTTGGGTTGATCCTCATCCTTCCTCGGCCTATATAAGAAGCAAGCATGACAAAGGTAAGGGGGCAGCAAAAAACCTAAATCTACTATACGAATCTTCTTTCCCTAAACTGACTAGACCGTCGGAGTGCCTATCCCGGACGTCCAAGATCCGGGTTTGGGCACTAACACGGGTTCTTCTCGTGCAGGTAGCAACTAAGGTTCACCAGTTCAACCACGTCTCCTCTCAAGGTTCCATCGGAGAAAGCACACCACCACACGTAACTTGAACCCTAGGGTACCTTATAAAAATGTCTAAAATCCTAAACCCTATGAAAGTGCTTAAGCACTTGTTCGGTTTAGCATTTAGGAAAATTTGGAAAGAATTTTTGGGATAATGAGTGAAGAAAGAAATTAGGGTAATAATTGGTTACAGGGGTAATGAATAGAAAGAGATAGAAAAAGAAATTAAACTAATGATGGGAAATATGAGTAATGAATGAGAAGAGAAATGAGAGTAACGATTAGAGATAGGAGTAATGAGTGTATTTGGAATGGATTTTTTTTTTCTAATGCTGAACCAAACAAAGTATAAACTACTAAAACCCTATAATAGAAAAGTGAACCTTAAAATCCAGTATGAAAGTGTCTAAATCCTAAGATACCCTACCCTATAATAGAGAAATGCACCCTAAAATCCTATGAAAGTGTATAAACCCTTGGGTACCCTACCCTACCCTAGAGAGTGGATTAGGCCTACTATGAACTTTTTAAAATGGACTTTACATATTATAAAAATAGGTGGACTTGTGGACTTATGAAATTCACATAATAGACCTAAAACCAATTATATATATATAAAATATTATCTCAACTATTTAACTTAATAAACGTACATGGAGTTTAGACTAAATTAACTACTCCGTATTTTTTGATACTGTCTTTGTTTATACTTACTGTCAGAAAACTCTTTCAAGCTTCTGGTCCAATATCTGACTTTTTGATTTTGGAAAAATGAAAAATATGTATGAATTGAATTTGAGACAAAGTTAACCCCAAGAAATAGCCACGAGGTGGAACCAGAATTTAATGGTAATGGGGTGGTCAAATGTATGGAGCCTAAAATTTACATCCATATTCAATAAACAGTGGAAAACTCATCGTTCCGCTTTCTCAAATAAGTACTTAAAAAATAAGAATTTATTTTTAAGCTTAAATTTAATGGATTCACAAAAATAATTTTTTGATTTTTTTTGGAAGACTTGATAGATCTCATTGATATCTATAGATCTCATTGATATCTATCAAACAAAATCTATATTGCGTATTTTTTTTTAAATTTCAGTAAGCTTATATTTTATTTTTAAGCTTAAAAATTGCAAATATGTAGTATTTTTTAGGGTTTTTTTTATCTCTAGGTCTAGATATAGAAAGTAATTCCCACCAAGTCTCCTCTAATTAATGAAACACTAAAATTCTATGAAAGTGCCTACAATCATAAATCTTGAAAGTGTCTAAACCCTAAGGTACCCTATGAAAGTGTCTAAACCTTAGGGTACCCTAAAAAAATTCCTAACCCTAGGTACCCTATGAAAATATCTAAACTGCTAAAACTCTATAATAAGAAAGTGCACCCTAAAATCCACATAAAAGTGTCTCAACCTAATTCCTAGGGCTATATGAAAGCGCTTAAACCCTAGAGTACCTTAAACTCTAAAATCCTAGGGTACCCTAAAATCCTAGTGTAAATGTATTTTTGTAAAAGTAGACCTAGTAATAATTAAGTATTCTATCTCTCCTTAATGAGAATTAAAATTTACTTTTCTATACTTAGAGATAAAAATCTCTATTTTGTTTTAAGGAGAAAAACGGAACGCAGATTCCATAAAATATTTCACAAATGAGAAATCTAGTCCTCATACTGTCATGAGTCATACGGAGTACTGTACAATTTCTTTTCTTTTGGCAAACAAGTACTATACAATTCCATTTGCATCATAACCCCAACGATTTTTCATAACCAATAAAATCAATGCACAATAGTAGTAGCTCATTTGTAATGCTATAACCGCCTTCCCTCTTTCTCTCTCTCTCTAAACCAAACTTATATCATGCATTGGAAGGCTCGCTCCCAGCTATTTCAAAAAGTTTTGATGATTCTTGTGGTGGTGTGTTTTTAAAGAACGTTTAAGGGAAACCGATGGTGCACGCCAGACCAATTCAGAATGCCACACGAATAATTCAAGTTGATCAATAATTCAAAAATAAATTTTTGAATGACTCCTCAAAAAATCAGCTAAGTGTAGACGCTTGATCTAATTTTAATTTTTCATTGAGAACTTTTCGTTTTCTAAAAACACATCTCTCTCATAGTAACTACTCCTATTTTCTCTAAAGGAAAAATAACATGTCAGAAAACTCCTGCATGACCAAAGTTTATCAAAGTCGACAAAGGAGGGCCACAAAATGAGTACGCTTAGATTGGATTGAATCAAAAGCCCCACTTTTTTTTTTTGGTTCTGACCAACAGGGACGGCATCGGAGCTAGCTTACGTGCACCTCAACTAATCATCTTACAAATCTGATTAAAGACAATTCACGCCCGAACTAAGAAATTTGCAAGAACTAGTTTCTTGTGGCATGACTCGAAAGCCCCAACTCAGTTAAACAAAACTCAAACTCTGAACTTCGAAGTAAACAATGCAGATAGCAAACAATCCAATTGAACAAAACTTAACAACCCTGCACAACCCATCGATGTTCCCCAATCAACAATTGCGTAAACAAACACACACACTCACACAAAAAAAAAAACACAAAAAAATCAGAATCAAAGAAATACTAATCAATTTCCCCCAAATTAATTTGGGTTTAGGACTAATTAGAATGGAAACATATGACTTTTTTTTTGTTACCTGAGATGATATTAGAATCAAGGGATTGCTTTGCTCTCAAAGTTGGCTTCTTTTCTCTTCCGCAGGACAAAACAACTCGCTCTGGAAGTCACACCGTGATTTTGTCCCCAAATCACAGGGTTTTAATGCTTTCGTAATCTTCCTTTGCTTTGCCTAACAGCAAAGAACCTATTCCATCACCATTTTTGTCGAGAGAGAGAGAGTGGAGAGAGAGAGAGAGAGAGGCACAGTAGTTTGCAAATGGGTGCCGAAAGTATCCAAATTGGGTACCTAAAAGGCTACTGTACGCGGATTCCAATAATCAATTACCGCTTTTACCGGTGTGTAGGTCGCCATGCATGGTTAGCTTAGTGGTTAAGGAGGTGTTTCGGTTTCTCGAAAAAAGAATTTTAAAAAAATAAATGTAATTTTATGCTTAAAATTATATGTATACGTAAATAATTTTTGTAACAATGTAGATCTTATTTGATAGATCTCATAGAGATCTTTTAAAAGGTGCAAAAAAAAAATTTTTTAATTTTTTTATTTTCATTATATTTGAGATTGAAATTACTTTCTTTTTGAAAAAAAAAAGTTTAAAAAGAAAGCGAAACGATACCTAAGACTTACGACAAGAATCCACTTGCCATAGTGTAAGACCGACAACCCCACATATTTAGGTCCCCTTTCATTCGGTACTTTGTCTCGATTTTAATTGAACCCAACCAGTGGACGATAATATTAGTAATCAAGAATTAGTCAACGTTCGCATAAACTGGTCAAGACAATCAAATTTATAAAAAAGAGATAGAGAAAAGGTTTTGACTCTAGATAATATTAATTAGCCAAGCAAGCAAAGGTCAAGAAAGACACAATAAATTCTACTTAGTAGAATTGTGTAGTCCAAACTGTGAGTGTGACTGTAGTCATCCACATGTAGTGACGTTCGGCCAAATAAGATATTTGGCTTATTTTTTTGTCCTTATTCAAATTTTTTTCGTATCACTTGACTTATCGTCAATTTTTTGGAGATTATTGCATCCTCACGACAAGAGTAATCTAAAAAATAAAAAAATTTTGATCAAAATCTAATTTTTTTTGAATAAAAACGAAAAAAATTAATTTATTAACTTATTTTCAACTTTATTCCAAAAAAAATTGGATTTGAAGTCAAGAAGGCTACAATACCCTTCATCTTCTTAACACACTAGCCGACAGCACCCCGTGTTCTGTTTCTCAAACGGTCAAACCCCTACTCTGTTAGCTTTCACCCACGAATATCCTAGAAATTGGCTATTGCCGTCGTTCGAGAAATTAGCCATGCAACGAATATCCTAGAAATTGCTCCTGATTTCATTTTAAATGGACACGGATCAAATATATCCCCAGAAATTTGGGGTAATCGGGTGTCTACCCACACAAGCAGAGAGAGAGAGAGAGAGAGAGAGAGAGAGAGAGAGAGAGTTTATGATCCGATGAGGGGGCGTCCATGTATAATAGAGCCAAAGTGAGAGTTTACTGTACTACTCAGTACTTGTCTCTCTCTCCACCCTGCTCTCTCTTCTGGATGATTCGACCAAAATACAACACATTTTTTAGTTATATTTTGAAATAATTATTTTATAGCTTAATTTTGATTGTAAGTTCATTAATTTTTTTTGAAAATGATTATAAGTTAAATTGAGTAACCCTTTTACAGGAAAATTAGACAAGGGGTGAGGCTGTGTTCTTCTACTTTACTTTTCCAGAGAAAGAAGTTAAAAAACCAAATACATCTAAAAAATTAAGCCAAAATGAGGGATTAGTTACTAATATGTGGCTTTAACCCTGATTGGGTTTTTAAAAGCATGTACGAGTATATAATAATTAATACAGTAACGCATATAGATTAGAGGAGGAGAATTAAAACCAAGAAAAAATAGGGACACGAAGGTAATTTTATACCTAAAGTTAACAGAGTTAACGGTAGCACTTTACTCCAAAACCACGAGAAGGCAAGTTGGTCATCTCCAAATAATAGGGAGATCATCTGCCAAACCGCCAAACCATGAAGAGGTAATCCGTACTTTGCCATTTTTTTCCCTTTGTTTTTGATTTTTCTTATTTGTTCCTTTATTCCTCTCTGAATTTTTCCTCTTGCATGACTTATGTTTGCGTCGGATTTTTTAGCACCCAATTTGGCAATTTGTGCAGTGGAGGATATAGTACAGATTTCCTTTTCAAATTGATGATGTTGAGATCCTAATTAACCAAAGGAAGAGAAATGATGGTTCAACTACACAAAAGTTGAGCTTTCTAATAAGGAGCAAAAGTTTACAAACAATGTATTCCATTTTTTTTTTTTTTATAAACGGTTGTTCAGACCAGCTTGTGGATTAATTCCGAGACCCTGAAAGTAACGGCTGTGCATAACCCCAATAGCTCCATGGTTTGGAATAGTATTCCTAGGCAAAAACGCTTAAAAGATTAGTATTGTCTCCAAATTGTACACAGAAAACTTGCAATATCATCAAATGGAATGCCAAAGAGTACAATAATACTGGACCACATTTTCTTTTTAGGAGGCCTATTTGTGTTGTATTTCCGTAAACATGCAAATAAATGGACACATTTTAATATATATGAAAATGTGAGAAATTTACAAATACGATGAAATTATCTAATATATGTTATTTTATCATAAAACTGCATACAAATATACAAAAAAATATTATCATGTAGTATATAACAATTTTATAGTAAACAACAACTAATTTATCATAAATGCAAACAATATAATTTACATATACAAGCTAATTGGAAGATAAGGTAAGGTAAGGTAAGGTAATAAATGAGAGAGAGAGAGAGAGAGAGAGAGAGAGAGAGAGAGAGAGAGAGAGAGAGAGAGAGAGAGAGATTCATAAGAGTATAATGCATGTGACTTTTATGCATTTACAAGATAAAATAATAACTCATACTGATGTCATAAACTAGAACATAAGTAGGGGTTGGATTTAGAAGGCCTGTTTAACTTTCACTTATGTTTTTTTTGAAAGGCAACTTTCACTTATGTACATCCTTTAAAGTTCATAGTTATGCTACTAAAGTTTGATTTTTGCATACCCAAAGAATGGTGCATGTAAACATTTGGGAGCGCCACAAGGCATGGGTAATTCGGTAGTTTTGTTTTTCCATTGATATTGACATTGCAATACAATATGGTTGCAAAATAATACTTTCTTTATCGTAAAGCAACAATCTCTATTTATAGCAATACTTACATACATGTTGGTGATAATTAAGAAGAGTACATACACATATTAACTATGTGAATAACAAGTTTTGCACATGATTATGTACATCATTATGAAAAGGAAGAAGCAGCATAGAACAAACCATAGAACGTTTCAAGTGAAGTTGAAAATGTGAAGCAATCATGACGCGCGAGGGAAGATTGTGTAGTAGGTCTGAAGAAAACTCATGGTAATAATAACAGTCGCAGCAATGAAGGCCAAGAATGTCCACGGACTACTGAAATACTTATGAATCAATTCAGCAAACCATGTCCTCGCCTTGTTATTATAATGATGTTGGATTTTCCGCTTCACCTTATCATATATTCTAAAGTCCTCCACTCCAAATGTGGAGATGCTGTTGAACATCTTGACCACTTCTTCATCACTTGTGCAGGCGCTGAATAGTATATTCTTTGAGCGCAGCTCTTTCACATCTTCTACGCTATTGATAAGCGACTTCATAAAGTTCATGTAAGCCATCGTGGGTAGGTTGTTAGGGTTGTTTGGCGTCCACTCGTACGCAATTTGGTTTGAAGTATGTATGATGAATTGAGGATTCAAAATAAGAGGAGGAATTTCGAGCACTGCAAAGAAGAAGAAAGATTTGAACTTGAAATCCCTTTGAGTATAAACACTACCACTCCTAGCATGGATTCCCTTAGCTTTGAGCTCACTGACAGATTTGAAGGAGTAGTAAAAGTCCGAGAAACCAATGTTTACTAACGTTCCACGTGTTTGATCAGATTGGCTTAAGTTATTATGCCGCAACCAAATGTATTCAAGGTAATGAAGTGGTTGCTTCTTATCAATTCCACTTTTATTGTCCAACATCCATCTGAATTCTGTCCCGAGTTCTTTCTTATCTTGTCGCTGTGACTCCCTAGACTCCAAACTATCCAAGAACTTGTCCATCATTTCGGTCAATTTGTTGTTTTTGGATTTTAAGCTCATCAGCAACTCAAGAACTTGAAATGGGAGTTGATTCTCAAGCAATGACGTTATATCACTTGGCAGAAGGTATAACGCGTGTTTACCCAAGTGTTTTACTAATTCGTCCTCAATTTGTTGATCCCCGTAACCTGGAGTAATGGACTCAATAAGAGCCGAAGCAAATAAACCATCAAGGAGCATCATTTTAGCAAATTCATCATCAGAATATTTATCTGTTGATCCTTCAACATAGCAACTTCTAGCATCATCAATTATCTCCAAAATATGCTCACGAAATTCATCCATGGCCCTTCCACTACTCGAAATAAACAATTGCGCGATAATAGGCTTGATTCTCTCTACCGTCTGGAGCTCCTCCTTCCCATGATGATATGGACCTATTGAAACCACTCTAGGATCAAAGTACCCCTTAGTCTTTTCATCTTTTCGCATTGTCATCGGGACTTTTTCTATACGACGTTTCAGATACGGCTTACTTCCTGAAGACTCCATTCCTGGATCAATCATGACTTCTAACGCGTCGTTTCTAGAAGTTGCAGTAGGTCCATAACTACTGCTGCTTTCGCTTCCTTCATCAACTCGTCTGCATGCCCCATTTTCAAAGTTGTCCATTCTAACCAACTCCATTCCACCTGTTGTTGTTACTACATGTTAAGAATTTTATCTATGAAAACACAATGTGTTCATGAAAATATCACTAGCGATCCCTGCACGAGCAAGCTATACTTGTTCTTTTTTGGTGGGGGTGACTAAATTCATTGAACGATTTAGAGTTAATTTGATTGACATGGGGACCACTCTGGTTGTAATTTGCAACAAAAGCAAACAAACCATATTCAATGGGGGAGAGTTACACATATACCTAGGGGCAAAACTAGAATTTTGACTTAGGCTCCGTTTGTTTCGATATAAAATATTTTACAATGTAAAATATTTTTTCAGAAAACAAATTTCAAATTTTTATTTTTTGATGTTTGGTTGGCACTAAAAAATATTTTCAGAAAATCGATTAAATAGTGTAGAGAGGGATTAAACGGTGGAGAGATATGAAAATATTGGAATTGATCGTGAGTCATGTCTAACGAGTAAGGAAACCGAGCAGTAAGAATTGCAGTAGAAGGCAGCGGGTTCATTTCGAATAATAACTTACGAAAGATTTAAGGGTAAGTCATTTTCATCCAATTAATGAAAAATATTTTAGATGTAAAATGTTTTCCATATTTTTTACACAACCAAATACCGGAAAATAGATAAAACCTTTTACCGGAAAACATTTTATGCCCAAACAAATGGAGTTGAAAACCATTTTTTTTTTCGGCCAATATTTTATACATTAGTTGGAGTTAGCAGGGTATTAGTATGTTAGTCAAGAGAGGGTTCAGAGCCCTAAATCCCAATTATAATTGGAAAACCTATTTTAAGGAAAATGGTATTAGCACTCCAAAAATTGATGCAGCCACTCCAAAAAACAAAAGAAAGTGGCTTTGGAATTACACTAATGTTGGAATGTCTACATCAATTTTTAGAGTGCTAATATCATTTCCTATTTTAATCTCCTAATTATAATTGGAAAAGCTCTTTGTTTTTTTATTCCTCAATGGGCATGTCGTTTGAAAAGCCTTTGTTGCTCCTACATAGAGTTTTTTTCGAACAGCTCCTACATAGAGTTTAAGTTGAGAAAGTGCAGTGAACTATTGTTTTTTTTTTCATCGGCTAGTGAACTAATGTTCGGAGCAACTCCAACCAAGCTCTATAATGCTCCAAATGATTTCTATATCGTGGAAAAATTTTGCAATTTATTCCGTTTATTCTTCAATTTTTTGTACTTAATAGGAGAATCTTAGAGGGACCAATTGTCTATTTTAGATATTTGGTCTCCAAATTTACTTTCAGATCTCCAAAAATAGAGACCTCACCTCCAAAATTCTCTCGTAAAGTACAAAAAATTGAAGAAAAGATTGAGTGAATTACAAAAATTTATTTTGGTGATGTAATAGAGATTTTATAAGTCCACAAGTCCAGTGCAACATTTTGTAAGCCCACAAGTTCACACGCGTAACTTAAATCCTAGGGTACCCTATGAAAATGTCTAAAAACCATATAAAAGTGCCTAAGCTATTGTTCAGTTCAGCATTTAGGAAAATTTGGAAAGAAGTTTTGGGTTAATGAGTAAAGAGAAAAATTAGGATAATAATTGGTTATAGAGGTAATGAGTAGAAAGAGATAGAGAAAGAAATAAGAGTAATGATTGGAGATAAAAGTAATGATGAATGAAAAAAGAAATAAGAATAGTGATTGAAGATAGGAATAATGCGTGTATTTGGAATGAATTTTTTTTTTCTAATGCTGAACCAAACAAAGCATAAACCACAAAAACCCTATAATAAAAAAGTGAACCCTAAAATCCAGTATGAAAGTGTCTCAACCCTAGGATACCCTATCATATAATAGAAAAATCCACCCTAAAATCTTATGAAAGTGCTTACATCCTCGGGTACCCTACCCTACCCTACCCTAGAGAGTGGACTAGGCCTACTATGAACTTTTTAAAATGGACTTTACATCTTTCAAAACTAATAGATGGACTTGTGAACTTATGAAATTCACATGATAGACGTAAGACCACTTTTTTATACAATATTATCTCAACCATTTAACTTAATAAACCTACATGGAGTTTGGACTAAATTAATTATTTTTTGATACTGTCTTTGTTTATACTTACTGTCAGAATACTCTTTCAAGCTTCTGGTTCGATATCTGACTTTTTGATTTTGAAAAATGGAAAATATGTATGAATTGAATTTGAAACAAAGTTAACCCCAAGAAATTGGCCATGATGTGGAACCAGAATTTAATGGTTACGGGGTGGTCAAATGTATGGAGCCTAAAATTTTATATCCGTACTCAATAAACAGTGGAAAACTCCTCCTTCCGCCTTTTCAATTAAGTACTTAAAAAATAAGGACTTATTTTCAAGCTTAAATTTAATGGATTTACAAAAATAGTTTTTTGATTTTTTTTTTAGGACTTGATAGATCTCATCGATATCTATCATACAAAATCTATGTTGATTATTTTTTTTAATTTCTGTAAGCTTATATTTTATTTTTAAGCTTAAAAATTGAAAATAAGTATTTTTTTTAGGGTTTTTTTTAATCTCTAGGTCCAAAAAATAGAAAGTAATTCCCACCAAGTCTCCTCCAATTAATAAAACACTGAAATTCTCTGAAAATGCCTAAAACCATAAACTCTGAAAGTGCCTAAACCCTGAGATAAACCCTGAGATACCCTAAAAAAATGCCTAAACCCCTAGATACCCTATGAAAGTGTCTAAACTGCTAAAACTCTATAATAAGAAAGTGCACCTTAAAACCCCTATGAAAGTGCACCCTGAAACTCCTATAAAAATGCATAAACCTAAGCCATAGGGCTATATAAAAGCGCTTAAACCCTAGAGTATCCTAAACTCTAAAATCCTAGGGTACCCTAAGGGCATGTTTGATTGCAGATTTCGTTTTGGGAGGATTCGTAATGAGGTGGAATTAGGATTAAGAATGAGGTTGGATTATTAATGAGAGAATGAATTATTTATTCATGTTTGTTTTGCATAGGATTAGGATTGGGATTCGGATTAAGAATGGGGTGGGATTGTAAATAACATGTTTGTTTTGGCAAGGATTAGGATTGAGATTGGAATTGAAGTCAGATTTTAGTCTTGTCATCACTAATCCCATGGGGATAGGATTGGTAACAACACACACACCACCCTCCCCCGGTTGGTTAATCCCATCAATTGGGGGGATTGCTCATCCCACGGGATACATAATCCACCCCAACAAAATCAAACCAAACACATTATTCTTGGTCCAGACCACTTTTGTTATCCCATCCCATGGCCCAAGTGGGCTATCAAACAGGGCCTAAAACCCTAGGACCATTAATGGTAAATATATTTTTTAAAAGTGGATCTAATAGTAATTAAGTATTCTATCTCTCTTTGATGGGAATTAAGATTTACTTTTCTATACTTAGAGATAAAAAATCTCTACTCCCTCCGTCCCTTTTTTATAGTTCGGTATTCCATTTTGAGTTGTCTCTTAATAAGTATCCATTTTGTAAAGTTAATGGGTAAAAGTTGGTGCATTATCTATTTTGTTCTTAAAAGTAGATTCCATTTTGAAAAGTTAGTGAGTAAAAGTGTAATGATGATGGGTAAGTAAGAAAAGTGAAGGAAAAAGTTGATATGAAAGGTATAATGATGATATTTTTTTAATAAGTTGGAATTACGAAGCAGAACACTTAAAAAGGGACGGAGGGAGTATTTTTTTTAAGGAGAAAAACGGAACGGAGATTCAATAAAATATTTCACAAATTCGAAATCTAGTCCTTGTACAGTCATGAGTCATACGGAGTACTATACAATTTCTTTTCTTTTGGCAAACAAGTACTATACTATTCCATTTGCATCATAACCCCAACGATTTTTCATAACTATTAAAATCAATGCACAATAGTAGTAGCTCATTTGTAATGCTATAAAAATCTCTCTCTCTCTCTCTCTCTCTCTCTCTCTCTCTCTCTCCCCTTCTGTCTTTCTCTCTCTCGCCAAACCAAACTATATCATGCATTGGAAGGTCCGTTCCTACTTCGAAAAGTTTTGATGATTCTCGTGGTAGTGTGTTTTTAAAGAACCTTTAAGGGAAATCGACGGTGCACGTCAGACCAATTTTGAATGCCACACAGATAATTCAAGTTGATCAATAATTCTAAAATAAATTTTTGAATGGCTCCTCGAAAAATCAGCTAAGTATGTGTAGACGCTTAATCTAATCTTTCAATTTTTCGTTCTAATTAGATAAGTTTTCGTTTTCTAAGAACACATATCCCTCATAGTAACCACTCCTATTTTCTCTAAAGGAAAAATAACATGTCAGAAAACTCCTGCATGACCAAAGTTTATCCTAATCAATCGACAAAGGAAGGCCACAAAATAAGTTGGCTTAGAATTGGATTGAATCAAAAGCCCCACTCTTTTTTCTTTTTTTTTTTTGGTACTGACAAACAGGAACAACGTCTGAGCTAATTTGCGTGCACCTCAACTAATTCTCTTTCCGATCTGATCAAAGGCAATTCACACCTGAACTAAGAAATTCGCAAGAAACTTGTTTCTTGCGACATGACCCGAAAGCCCCAACTCAGTTAACAAAACTCAAACTCTGAACTTCGAATTAAACAATGCAGATGGCAAACAATCCAATTGAACAAAATTTAACAACCCTGCACGACCCATCGATGTTCCCCAATCGACAATTGCGTAAAAAAACACACACACTCACTCACACAAAAAAAAAAAAAAAAAATCAGAATCTAAGAAATACTATCAATTTCCCCCAAATTAATTTGGGTTTAGGACTAATCAGAATGGAAACATATGAATTTTTTTTGTTACCTGGGATGATATTAGAATCAAGGGATTGCTTTGCTATCAAAGTTGGCTTCCTTTCTCTTCCGCAGGACAAAACAATTCGCTCTGGAAGTCACACCGTGATTTTGTCCCAAATCACAGGGTTTTAATGCTTTCGTAATCTTCCTTTGCTTTGCCTAACAGCAAAGAACCCATTCCATCACCATTTTTGTCGAGAGAGAGTGGAGAGAGAGAGAGAGAGAGAGAGAGAGAGAGAGAGAGGCACAGTAGAGAGAGAGAGAGAGAGAGGCACAGTAGTTCGCAAATGGGTGCCGAAAGTATCCAAATTGGGTACCTAATAGGCTACTGTCCACGGATTCCAATAATCAATTACCCCTTTTACCGGTGTAGGTCCCCCCATGCATGGTTAGCTTAGTGGTTAAGGGGTGTTTCGGTTTCCATAAAATCAACTTTTAGAAAATAAATATAATTTTAAGCACAAAAATTATGTGTATATGTAAATAATTTTTTTACTAATATGGATTTCATTTAATAGGTCTCATAGAGATCTTTTAAATGGTGAAAAAAAAAAATTAAATTTTTTTTTCATTTTCATTATATTTAAACTTGAAATTTACTTTTTTTTGAAAAGAAAAAGTTTAAAAAGAAAGCGGAACGACACCTAAGACTTACGACAAGAATCCACTTGCCATACTGTAAGACCGACGACCTAATCGGACATGGCCACATATTTAGGTCCCCTTTCATTCGGTACTTTATCTCGATTTTAATTGAACCCCGACCAGTGGACGATAGTATTAGTAATCATAAATTAGTCAAAATTCGCATTAACTAATTGGTCTGGACAAACAAATTTATAAAAACGAGATAGGAAAAAGGCTTTGACTCTAGATAATATTAGTTAGTTACTCCAATTAATTAGCCAAACAAGCAAAGGTCAAGAAAGACACAATAAATTCTAATTAATTCTATTTGGTAGAATTGTTTAGTCCAAACTGTGAGTGTCACTGTTGTCATTTTCCACAAACTAAAATATCTCCGGATCAGTGATCAGTGATCACCCTCTGGTCACTTCTCAATAGTACTGTATTTGTTTTTGTGTTTACTGATCACCGGCCCACTGGTCATTATATTATCAATAATTCTAACACCATTATATGACCACTTGCCTTACGTAATTGCGCTCACTTTTTGAGTCATCACTTGATTTTAAAATGATCACATTTAGGTCCTGTTCTGTTAAGTAAAATAAGTATTTATTTTTAGACAAGTGATAGGTACCTTTTTGAATTAAAATTGATGTATTGTGAGAGAATATGATATGTCTCATAAAGTAAAAAATAAAAAACTTAGCGAAACGTGATCTAATTTTAAATGATTGAACTTATGTGCTCAATGCTCATAGAATAACTATTGAGCCTAGGAGTGTGCACTGGGTTCGACTCTAACCTGTCAACCAACCCGATGACGTCGAGTTGTCAACGGAGAACTCGGTCATTGTCGGTGACGGCGGCAGCCGGACCGAGTTGATTGGGTTGGTTGGATAATGGCGTACTAAGGCCATTCAAGGCCATTCATTTTTATCTTGTGTTTGGTTCTTCCTTTTCAATCACGCTACTTTTTCGGCGGATAAGCTAATCCCAACCCCTCACCCATGGCAAAATTATTGGAGTACCCCTCAAATCTTTAGAAACCATTTTTTGTATTCTTATTACAAGAGGCAATTACTCTTACATTATGCTTTTAACCACCAACTCTTATCCATTTATTCCAACTACCAATTAAATCCCTTCTTAGGGTGTGTTCAAAAAAATACTTATAGTATTTTTTGAATTAAAGGTAATATATTATGAAAGAATGACCTGTCTCATAAAAAGAAAATAAGTACTTAAAAAATAAGAAACTTAGCAGAACGGGGCCTTAGTGCCACCCTTCCATTCTCCTAAACTTTTTTCTCTTCTTCATTTTGTGTGTTTTATTTGTCTTTTTTGAATTTTTGTTAGATTTGCATTATATTTTTCTTGATTAATCATGTGTCTCAACAAAATGATTATAAAAAAAATAAAAAAAAGTTCACTGAAGACAAAAAAAAAAAAAAATTGAACCAACGGTCTTTTTTGTTTTGTTTAAAGTGTCATCTAATATGAAATTTTTTCAATGCCTGTCCACATTTTTATTCCCTTCTGATTCATTTCGTTGAGTCCAATGATTAACCTCAAAAATTACAACGAAAAACTAAACAATAAAGTTACAAAAGTAAAAATTATCAATAAAATAGTTTGAGACAAAAAAAAAAAAGTTAGAAAGAATGGAGTCACAATTCCCCGTCATTTTACATCTCTTAGGGTGGGTTATTGTAAACTTTTTTTCGTTGTATATTTTGTTCTTCTTTTTTGAATTTTCGTTAGATCTGTGTTACATTTTTTGGATTAATTATCCGTTTCAACGATAAGCGTTTAAAAAGTAAAAAGTATGGCCGAAATTAATTTCTTTTTTACAAAAGACGAAAAAAGCACTCCCTCCGTCCATTTTTAAGTGTCATGCTTCGTAACTCCAACTTATTAAAAAGATATCATCATTGTACCTTTCACATCAACTATTTCCTCCACTTTTCCTACTTACCTATCATCATTACACTTTTACTCACTTACTTTTCAAAATGGAATCTACTTTTAGGGACAAAATAGACAATTCACCAACTTTTACCCACTAACTTTACAAAATGGATACTTATTAAAGGACATCCCAAAATGGAATACCGAACTATAAATAAGGGACGGAGGGAGTATCAAATAGCTGTCTTTTTGTTTATTAGTATCTAAATTGTCATCTTATACATGAACTTTTTTTAACATCGAACCATATTTTTATACTTGTCAGATTCGTTTTGTAGTCGAGACCAGCAATTAATTCTAAAAATTATGATAAAAAGCTAAACAAAAATTTAAAAAAAAAAAAAAAACCGTAACAAGCCATTGACAAATAAATTTACAAGAACGCGGTAACTATTCCTACTCCAACCGCAAACAGAAGAAAAAGTAAAAAGCACGTAAAAGTAAAAGATGAATGCCACATGTGAAACCATTATTGCCTTGTCAAAATGTCAAAACCTTATCCTTAAAATGTCCGTGACCAATAGATGATAGGCACGAGGGCCGAACCGGCCAGCAGTGTGGTTACTCTTCAGCCCTCGACAAGTCTACCCTACCGTTCGATTTGATAGCTCCCTCATTGCGGTGCTTAAATCGATAGTGTGGTTATTCTTTCTTAAAAGAGTTATTTTAAAATTTGAGTCGTCTAAAATATTTTTGATAGTAAAATTGACAACATTGGGGTCGGGGTCGGTGTCGGTGGGGTAGACTTTTTGCTCCTCAGACGGAGCAATTTAGGGGATTAGACATCATTAGGTAGTCAGATAAAAAAAAAAAAAACATCATTAGGTAGGATTTTTTTTTGGGAAATAATTTTCCCACTCCCTTTTTTGTTAATGCCACTCTCCTGCAAGTGTATTTTTGCACCAAAAATACACTTATAGGGGAGTGTCGTTAACAAAAAAGGGAGTGGTAAAATCAGCAGTTTTTTTTTTTTTTGAATTGGACATCATTAAGTAGGTCTAGGCTTTAAGAAACTGGCATAGAAGGGTGGCTGGTTGGGTATTAGAATCACGGTGCTGTCCTGGTCTTGTAGGGTTCGTTTTGGTCTCACTTCGATAATCAGAAATATTCACTTTGTAAAGCTTGTTGAGTAGAACAATTATGAAAAAAATTAGCTTGATCGGATATCATTAAGTGACTAGTTAAAACATTTTTATTTTTAAATGAATAGATCCGAAAGACTGAATCAAATCCACTGGATTCCATTATTGGCAAGTTATATGTGTTCCAATTAGGCACTTTGTACGACCCGTTTTAGTCTCGCTTCGATTATCGGAAACGTTCAGTTTGTAGAGTAGAAAAACTAGGAAAAAAATTAGCTTGATTGGATATCATTAAGTGGCTAATTAAAATATTTTTATTTCGAAAGGAATAGATCCAAAACACTAAATCAAATCCACTGGATTCCATTATTGGCAAGTGGTATGTGTTTTTGAATTAGACACTTAATGATATCCGATTAAACTGATTTTTTTCATGGTTGTTCTATTTGACCAGTTCTACGAAGTGAATGTTTCCGATCATTAGAGCAAGACCGGAGCGAGCCTTGCAAGGCTCTCAGTCCGGTTATATACAATTATAGTTGTAAATCAAAAGGTAATTATCTAATTTTAAATATTAGGGTCATTACATGCATAAAAATTTGCAAATGCGTATTTCTAAATTAAAAATTTATTGAGATTCTACAAAAAGGGAAATCCATACATTAAGTATTATCTAAATTTGTTGACCGATAATTAGTAAAGTATTATTGGCACAAAGAGGGAAATCCATAATTTCAATGGAATTATTTTATACTCGGGACAATTTAATTAAAATTTTCGGCACAATTGACAAGACGGCATAAAAATCTAACCAATTTAATGGAGAAATATATAAGCGGGTCAAGTATTATTTCATACTTGGGTCAATTTTTTGTTTTTTTTTTTTAACGGGGTTCAATTGAAAAAATGTCATAAAAATCTACCTAATTTTAATGGAGAAATGTAGGGTGGGGGGTCAACTTGACCCAGACCGGCCATGCTCATTCTCAACTCATCTGAATTCTGAAGTACTATATATATATATATATATATCAAAAGAAGAAAGAAACTGGAGTTGCATGGAGTACAGGTAAAGGGCCGCGCTCGTGAGCTACTCAGGGCATTCGCATCAGCCTCTATAAATTTTGGACCAAATTACATCTTAAAAACTCACTTTATTACTTTAGCTACTCACTTTTCAAATGTTTATTGCATCAAGCTCTTTACTCTCACTCTCTACTCAATTAAATATTAATAAAGTTGTCCCCACGGATGAATAGTGCCGGATTGGAAACAAATAAAAGAAGTAGGTGAGACAAAGTAAATTAATATAAAAACTTTTACTGGATGAACAGTGCCTCTCTTAAGATAAAGAGGAACTGTTGAAAAACTAAAACTTTGGCAAGTGGTTCCTACTAATAAAGAGGCTGATGTGAGGGTATTTTTTCCATTTTGCTTGTTAAAATGAAGTACATGGTAGTTTAGCTACTCTAGTGTGGATGCTCTCAGTGTAGCATTTGTTATACAGCAAACATCCACACATCCAGGGGTACGGTTGTTCCAGTGGTTTGGCTGAATGTTCAGATTTTGGGAGTACTCTTCAAGGTTTAAGATTCGATTTCCCTACAGGGTGAGTACCTTGCAATAAGTGAAGAGCTGTGAAAAATGTGGCCGCGCTAACTTCCCGAGATTTGGGTTGATTTTGGTTGTCTGCAGGGCCGGCTTATAGGATATGCGAGGGAAGCAACCGCTTCCGGCCCCCGAATTTTGATCCAAAATCGAGACCCCACTATAATGTAACTTACATATTAATATTAGAATGTTTTCAAATAAAAACACAAACCAGATACTTGGTTTAGTGGTCACATAATATTGTCATGCTATTGGGAGTGTGATTTGACTCCCATGCACCTTCACAATTTCAATCATATCTTTTTACATTTATAGTCATAATTGTATCCTTTTAGTTTGATTTTTTTGTTATTTTTTGTACTTTTATCATTTTTTAAAGAAATTCATAAATATATAAGGGGCTCAATATAGAAATTTGCTTCGGGCCTCCGAAATATATGAGCCGGCACTGGTTGTCTGGATATAAAATAAAAAATAAAACATGCAGGTCTTTGTGGGGGAGGGAGTGTGCACGCGGACTGATGAGAGCAAGTGGTGAAATAAGAGTAGTGCTAGGGGCACGTCACCCCCAACCACATGTCAACCACACCCTCTTACATACAGACGGGTTTCATACCTCAACCACACATTCCCACATACAGACGGATACTGTTTCAGTGGGACCCGTCTGTATGCGAGAGAGTATGGTTGAGGTGTGGTTGGGAGTGATGTGCCTCTAGCATTTTGGGTTGAAATAAACATGGGAAAAAAACAACCGATTAACGCTGATACGGGGACCCGTCCCGATGTGGAGTTCTGTGTGTGTCATGTACACGACAGTATTATGCACGCATTCAACAGCTTTATGGAAGTGGGAATTTTTTTTTTTTTTTGGTTTTTTCAATAGTTGTTTGTGATTTATATTGAGTTGGTGACATAAAGCACTCAATTTTGTTATTTTTAGGTTGTAGTGCTTGAGAATCTGGGTTGTCACGAGTACCATGCGAGGTCCACCCAAGGTCCAAACAGAACGGGGGATGGTGCCATGCAGGGGTGGATAACATCATGTTGTGCGCATTCGGACCATTGATTTCGGCAATCAACGGTCCATATTAAAAATAAATTTTTACCGGTAAAAAATATTTATTACCGGTCAAGGTTAAAAAATATATCTCAACCATTCGAATGTGTACAACACGATGCCGCACAACACCTCCCTGGATCCGTCTAAACATATGTACCGATCGGCTGCATAAAAATTAATTTTAATTTTTGGTATGAAAAGGGCTTCAGAAAGCATGTTGACTGCAGTTGGGTTGATATATTGGTTGGGTTAGTGTGTGTACATGTGTGTGTGTATATATATATAGTTCGGATCCCATAAGAGATTCTTTACGATCTTATCGTGCGGGACTCCCCTTTCCCGAGCCAATTTCGACGATCCGAGCCATTCGAAGTGTGCAAAACGTAATTTTAAGGGTACTTCACGAGAAATCAGCAAAAAAAAAATGATCGGGAAGGGCTTGATCCAAGCAGTTTTTTACTGGACCGTTCAATAAAAAAACTGTTTGGATCAAGCCCTTCCCAATCATTTTTTTTTTCTGATTTTACGCGGGTACCCTTAAAATCACGTTCTGATCACTTGGAGCGGCTCGAATCGTCGAAATTGGCTCGAAAAAGGGGAGTCCCGCACGGTAGCACCGTGCGGGATCCCTTATGGGATCCGAACTATGTGTGTGTGTGTGTGTATGTGTATATAGTCTAAGTACACTTCTACGGATCACTCTCCCGATCATTTTTTTCTTACATATAAGTGATCTATTCCACAATTAAATGTACGTGACTGACGCATGTGTGAAAAAGAAATGATCGGGAGGGTGGTTAGTCAAAGGTATACCGTATACGTAACATTATTGGTGTGTTAAATGGAATCTGAAATCAAGAGGCCCACTCGATAATGATTTGGCAAACAGCGTACAACACTATAACGAACAAAGAAAATGATAGCACAATAAAAACAGCAAAAAAGAGATTTGTAATCCTCAGTAAAAATTTCTCTCAGGGAAGGCACTTGTCCTGGGATTCCTACAAGATAACCACTACGTCAAGAATTGTGGGCCTTTATCTTCTTACAGTTCCTTCCATATATTCCCACTCAGGGGCCTATAATCATGGCACATTGGACCCCACACTTGTATGGTCTCTTAAGCGTAATTTTAGAACTTGTGATGACATCATGGAATGGATTTGGCAAATCCTTTTGGGTATTAGTATTAGTATTATGTATGATAATATGAGTATTTTATTTATGAAAAAATATATATTTATTTATGTTAAAAATTGAGAACGTGACAACCGTGATCTTTCATTTCAAATTGTCTGGACAAGTAATTCTAACTCTGCAGAGCCTTCCTTTCTTCAGGATCATTTCCTGTAACTACCACATCGTCAACATAAACAATAAGTAGATCTTACCATACTGTTTTTTTCAAAAATAAAGTGCGGTTTGAATTACTCTGATGGCGACCAAAGGCTATCACAGGCTTTGTGAGCCTTTCAAACCATGTTGTCGGAGATTGTTTCAACCCATGCAGAAATTCTTTGCTAAGCAGACATGTGGATGAAATGATCACTAATGGTGACCTCTAAACTCTTTCTTACCGGTAAAGATATTGATGTAAAGGCAATGCGACCTTTGACTATGGGAGGAATTGATGCAATTCGACTTAGGGTGTTTGGTTAGCCTGTCTATTTTGGCTTTTGGCTTAAAACAACATTTTAGCTCTTGTGTTCGGGCTAAAAATCTGGAATTTTTGTTTAAAATGAGGCTTTTTCATGCTCTTTTTTTTTTTGTTATAAAAAACTTAAAATACAAAAAGTCATTAATATTGGGCCTTCAGTCTTAAGTATGGGCATTGATCATTCTCTATGGCCCACCCGCACCTGACACCAGTTACATCCATGGCTGGACTTCTCTAGTGAACTCATAATCCATTTGTGCATCTCCCTCGTGTACTGTCCATCTATGCGAGATCCTGTAGTGAGCAACCCTGTAGCGTCTTCTGTAGTACGTCATTCCAACCGTTCACCTCGACAATCAATGGCTCATATATATTTTTCATCTCAACACCGAATCTGAACTATTGATTGGGAAAACGGACGGTCCAGAAGATCACTACACCCCTGCAGTGAGGAATGTAGCATCTCTTACATGTTAGTATTTTGTTTAGGACAAGACAAGAATGTGTAATTTAAGATGGTGAGGGACAAGTGTCTTGTTCTACACCTTTCAACAGGTTGTATTGAGTTGATGGGAAAAAATAAGTGGAAGAGGAAAGAGGCCCGTCCAGAACACCTTTTTTAAAAAATAAATATTTATTTTATATTTTTAAATTTAAAAATAATGTAAAAAATAATTTTTAAATTTTTTTTGCATCGTATAAAAGATCTCGATAAGATCTATCAAACAAAAGTCATATTTCTAAGAAAATTATTTACGTAAACACATTATTTTTAAGCTTGAAATTACATTTTTTAAAAATAACTACTTATTTTCAGTTCTGTAATGGGGCTAGAGTAGGAAATGCATATAAAAACAATTAATTTTAATTTTTTTTTAGGGAGTGGGCGATTATTTTCAATAAATTTTTGTTGTTTATATTGAGTTGGTGGCGCAAATATTTCAATTTTGTAATGCCTTGGTCGTGGTGTTTGAGGATTCGTGTTGTTACATAGTATCAATTTGGCGTGGTGTTTTATGCTTCTAACGCGATTTGAACAGCACAACTATCAAGAAAGTAGGGAAAAAGTATAATGCCTTGTTTGGATGCAATTTTGAAAAAAAAAATTTCTAACTCAAAAAATACTAATTATCCATACTTCCAATCATTACTCTTATTTTTCTCTCCCATTATTATTCTCATTTCTCTCTCTCTCTCTCTCTCTCTCTCTCTCTCTCTCTCTCAGCTCATTAACCTTATCACCAATTATTACCATAATTTCTCTCTACACTTATTACCTAAAAACCATACTCAAAAAGTTTCAAAACACCATCCAAACAAATCATTAAGTTGTTGAAAAAAATAGAAAGTGGCTGAATTGTGAGAAGGGGGGAAAAAGAAAGTGGCTAAATTAAAGGCATGGGAGATATAGTTGTGGGGAACTAACTAAAGTGCATTTCAGCAAGTGGTGAGGCCTTATGCCCCATGCACTTGTACATGATTCAATTCCCGTAAATCCCATTCTCCTCTCCCAAGTCCCCTAGGATTGCATATATTGGATTTAATGAATGGAAAAAAAGAAGGAAAAGTTCATTTGCAAGCTGTTGGATTGAAGTTCTGTTGGGCGTCCCTAAATAGCGACTCCCCTTCACTTGCCTGTTTGTCTCCATTTGTTTGACAAGGGTATTTTGGGATGGATATAGAATACCTTAAATTTCTATCATAGATTTGCAGAAGATCGTTCAACTTTTGTAACACTATTTTGTGCATGAGTAAAATGTTTCACGTATTGTCCAACAAAGATGTATAGACGAATCTCTAACTTTAAGTTATGGTATCTCGATCATGATACTTGGCAGGCGCCAGTGACGTAAAATTTGTCCTCTGAATGGATTCAGTTCCAGTAATAAGTCTTCGGCCCTAGAAAACTTCGAAATGGATTGGCACAGACGGGATCTCACCCCTTCAATATCAACCCAGCCTGAAAAAAGGGACATTACAACAGATAAGCTAACGCTAGTATGAGATATGTGTACTAAGTCATCGACTATTAAACAGTTCAAGGATTAGCTCATTTACAAGCTGAACATAACTACTATAAGCTTCGCAAAGCTAGGCTTAAATCATTTCGTATGATTGAACAGCTTATGCATATGGTGCATAGTCGAAAAGGGTAAAGCTAGGACTCGAGCTGAAGGGAAGAGGTCTAACCCATGTGCCTGTTCTTGTTGATGCAACACTTCAACAAGACAGAGTATATAACAACTAAAAGCTCCATATGTAAAAATTAAAAGTATACAATACTCACCTCATACCCGAGCTAAGCTCTGCATTACTGTTTTCTATCTGGATCTCATCCAGAACGTCCCCCCGGTGTCCTTTCCGCGACTCTGTTTTCCGACAGCTTCTAATCACTTAAATTCGGATGATCATAACTCAAGTCAATGCTTTACCTTTTTGGGTGAAATCCGGGTGTAAAATAAAGCCCAAAAGTCTACCCAATGGCTCTAACTTCATGCAAAAATGCGGAAAGGGCTTAGTAGAAATCAGCAAGAAAAATGACTGGAAAGGGCTTCATCCAAACAGTTTTCATTGAACAGGTCAAAAAAAATTGCTCGGATGAAGCCCTTCCCGTTTCTTTTTTTTTTTGTGGATTTCTCGCGAAGACCCTTAAAATCATGTTACGCACACATTGAACGGTTCAGATTTTCAAAATTTGATCGAAAAATGATAGTCCCGCATTTTAACAAATAATGAATCCCTCACTTGATCCGTGGGGTGTGTGTGTGTGTATAAAATAAGTCTAAATAGACTCATACAAATCATTCTCTCGATCATTCTTTTTTTACATATGTGTGATCTATCCTACAATTAAATGTATGTGACCGACACATATATGAAAAATAAATAATCGCGAGAGTGGTCAGTAAAAGTATACTACTTTATTGGTGTGTTAAAATGGAATCTGAAATCAAGAGGCCCACTCGATAATCATTTGGCAAACAGCGTACAACACTAACGAACACAGAAAATGATAGCAAGGGCCTGTTTGCATCCTTCCTTTTTCATTTTCAGATTCTCCTTTTCCCATTTTGAGTGTTCGGAGAGAGACTTTTGGAACAGCATTTCTGAAAACTCTGTTTTTTTTTTAATTTCACTTTTCTGAAAACTCATTCATCATTTTTAGAGTTAGAGGCCAAAAGTGAGAAATTGGTCCGAGGTACTTTTCCCATTTTTACATTATCTGTTTTTGGTTCAATGACCAAATTGCCCTACCTAAATGAAGGTATTACCAGGTATTAAATGAAGGTATTACCAATTTTAGTAATATTTTAATTACCAAATAAAAATATTTATAACTCAAAGTTATGGAATATTTATAAACCGCAATATTTTATTTAAATACTAACTTAAAAATAAATGAAAAAAGTATTATTCATAATCTTTTAATATAAATAGGAAACAAGGGCAATATGGTAAAAAAATCAATTAATGATTCATTTTCATGATTCACCTTTTTTTTTGTGTGCCAACAGTTGAGAGGTGGTATTCATCAAAAGATTTTCATAGGGAAAGGTTGGGAGTTCACAGATCGAACACGCCAACAAAAAGAGCGTACAAACATATAGATACACCGCCCTATAGAATAAGAAGAAACCCCCTGAAGGAGGACATTATTAAAACAAATAACAAAATAAAAGAAGCACCGCTGAGACATCCGCCACCATTCTTTTCGCAATCACCTTGATAAACTCGTAACCACCACCTTTGCTTCACAAAATAGGAGCACATCGTTGGCAAGTGGTCGCCTAGCAAAACTGGTAGACGGCGTCAGGTTACAGATATGAGAAGATGGAGGCTGAGAATGGTGGTGGACAACATATTACCCACAATCACTGAAACCAAAGCCCCGGAACGTCAATGGAAAACGATCTGTTTGAAGAGTTCCCAATAGATGCCCAAACTTCAATCGCGGGATTGAAAGAGAAGATGATTCGACGGTGAGAAAAGAAAACAGCGGGAGAGAGATCAGAGGGGAAGGGTCCCTCCCCTCCCACTGCCTAAGAATGGGAAGAGGGGAAGGAGGGGAAAAACTGTTGGCAACTAAAGTTTGGAGATTTTTAGAGAGAGGCCCGAGAGAGGGAGACTATACTAGGCTTTATCATTCATCTACCCAATACTAATATTGTTTCAAAATATATTCTGCACATATCTCTCAAGCACTTCTACCATATTCCAAACACATTCAGACTATAATTCAAAAAGTCAAAAGGCTGGAAAAAAATTCTAAAAAGTATGCTTCCAAACACCCCCTAAAGAAACCGAAAAATATGCGCATGCATCTGGAAGTATATAGACGTTTGATTCTATAAAACTGTTTCTAACCATTGATCATCTTTAGAATCCAAAAAAAATAGGCTCTCGATCCAAATAGGCTCTCGATCCGAATTACAACGACAAGATAAATATAACATTACCTTAACAGTATTATTTACCGAATAGAAAAACTTAAAATAACAACTAAATCTACTGAATATGGTTTATGGAAAATTCTAAAAATCAGCCCAATAAGTGTGTGGACGTATACTGAAAGGTGTAAAAAGTACACATAAATGGTGTTTTTATTGTCTTTTTGTGTGCTTATTGTCAACCCATTGAGTTGACAATAGAAAGACCAATCATTTATTAAAGCATTCAACTCAAAACTACAATAGGCAAATGGGTGGGGAGGCTGCTCAGGTTCATGTACTTGTTTAGGAGGATAATTGTGTCTCTTGATTTCACGTCGACCTGTTTTTTTTTTTTGAAAGGCAAAATTTTTTTTAATTTTTGAAATTTTTACAAAGATTAAAGGAAAAGGGATGATGGTATCATATCCCTGAATCTAAGAACAAAGAATTCCTTAAAGTAAGAATAATCATGTGCTCACCCGATACCCAAATCCGAAATTGATAAGAAACCAATCAAGGAAGCACCCATTGGAACATATTCACTCCTAAAAGGCCTAAAAATCCCAAATATATGCATTGGAGATGTTGCTATGCAGTGATGTGCGCGTGTTGCGCACCTCCGAGCCGTCGGATCGTGCATCCGACGATTCGGATATCATCTCGGCAATGAACAACTCTCAATCTTTGGTTACCGAGATGAGATCTGAACCATCGGATGTACGATCCGACGACACGAATGTGCACAGCACATATTGTATATCTTACTGCACAACACCAATCCGAAATACACCAAACATACAATGCAGCTCAATAAAAACAGCAAAAAAGAGATTTGTAATCCTCGGTAAATATTTCTCTCAGTGAACCCACTTGTCCTGGGATTCCTACAAGATAAAACCCACTAAAGTCAAGAATTGTGGCCCTTATCTTCTTACAGTTCCTTCTATATATTCCCACTGAAGAGCCTATAATCATGGCACATTGGACCCCACACTTGTAAACACTTTTTTTTTTTTTGACATGGTCCACACTTGTAAACTTGTAATTGTAACTTTAATCTTTACTTCTTTTGACTTGCAGGATTGGAATGTACTCCTTTCGTTCTAAAATGAGTGACCTTTTTGATACTCCGTGCTATTTTTAAATATTTATATCTTTTGATTTATGAAGTTTTATGTGATTTTGAAAACTTTGTTTAACAGAACTAATTATTATCTAGCAAACAAGATCCATATTGCATAGTTTTTGACATTCAAATTGAAAGATATAAGCAATTAAAAATGACACGCTTTTCCAAAAAGGACACTCTTTTTGGAACGGAGGGAGTAATTAACTTCCGTTTTTCATCCTATTTCTTAAGCGTAAGTTTGGAACTTGTGACCGATGACATCATGGAATGGATTTGGCAAATCCTTTGGGGTATTATATACGATGATATGAGTATTTTGTTTATGAAAAAAAATTATTTATGTTAAAAATTGAAAACGTAACAATCGTGATCTTTCATTTCAAATTCTCTGAACAAGTAACTCTGCGGAGCCTTCCTTTCTTTAGGATCATTTCCTGTAATCACCACATCGTCAACATACACAATAAGTGCAGTGATCTTATCATGCTATATTTTTCAAAAATAAAGTGCGATCTGAATTACTCTGATGGCGACCAAAGGCTCTCGTAGATTTTATGAGCCTTTCAAACCATGTTGACGGAGATTGTTTCAACCCAAAAAGAAATTCTTGGTTAAGCAAGCAAGTGGATGAAATGATCACTCATGATGACCTCTTAACTGTTTCTTGTCTTGGAAAAGATATTCACGAAAAGGCAATGCGACCTTTTGCGCGATTCTCTTGGAAAGTGGAAGGAATTGATGCAATTCGAGGTGTTTGCTAGCCTGTCTATTTTGGCTTTTGGCTTAAAAACAACTTTTTAGCTCTTGCGTTCGGGCTAAAAATCTGAAATTTTGTTAAAATTGAGGCTTTTTCAAGCTGTTTTGTTTGGGATAAAAATACTACTCCCTTCATCTTTTTTTAAGAGTTCAGTATTTCATTTTGGACTGTTCCTTAATAAGTGTCTATTTTGTAAAGTTAGTGGTAAAAGTTAGTGCATTTTCCATTTTGCCTCTAAAAGTAGATTTCATTTTAAAAAGTTAGTAAATAAAAATGTAGTGATGATATCTCCATAGAAGGTAAATAGGAAAAATGGAGATAAAAATTGATACAAAATGTGTAATGATGATATCTCCTTAATGAATTAACATTACAAAGCAGGACACTTAGAACATCTCCAACCCAATTCTCTTAAATAGAGACTCCAAAAATATGCTCTCTCTTTTTTTATCCAAAAAACAAGTTTAGAGATTTTCACTATTCACTCAAACTCCAATCCTAAATCTCTATTTTCATCTTTATATGTTCATTTCTATATAAAAAAGGGTAAAGTTGTGATTTTTGAAAGGCAAAAAAATATAGAGATCATGTTCTATATGTATGTAACATCTCTATATATAGATAACCAAATTTGGGATAGAGACCCAATATAGAGTTTGATTGAAGTAAATTGGTTCTCTATTTTAAAGATTTAGAGCTTGATTGGAGATGCTGTTAAAAAGGGACAGAGGAAGTATTAAAAATAAAAAAGCCATTAACTTTGGGCCTTCAGTCTATAAGTATGGGCATTGATCATTCTCTATGGCCCACCCGCACCTGACACCACCCGTTCCGCTTTCTTTCTAAACCTTTTTTTTTTTTTCAAAAAGAAGGTAATTTCAAACTCAAATATAACGAAAATGAAAAATAATATTTCAATTTTTTTGGCGCTGTTTAAAAGATTTCAATGATATCTATCAAACAAAATCCATATTGGTAGAAAAATTATTTGTGTAAACAAATGATTTTTGAACTTAAAATTATTTTTCTTTTTTAAAAATTCTTTTTTTAAGAAACCAGAATGCCCGAGAAACGTAGCATCTCTAGTGCATCTTCCTCAGTACTTTTCCATTTTTTAAGCTTCCAATCCGTGAGTGGTATCGACAAAATCTTCTGCAAAAACATCAGTCTCAAGCTGTCCAACCCTCCTTGGTCCTCATGTTTTGCCTTCACTGTATGGATTATTTGGCAAGCTCGTAACCTAAGTTGTTTCCAGTCCACCCCTCTAAGCCTCAAAGATCAACTGCTTTCTATCAACGACCTTCCCATGAAATTTTTCTACCTTGCAATGGCATCCCATTCTCCCTAAAGGTAACTTTATAGGATCGAAAGCTCATAAATCACATAAGACTTACAGGTACGATTGAAGTGCAGCGGAATTAAGTTGCTTCAAGCTTTTCACGATCTGAGGCCGCTCTACAAGCACCGATTACGTTCACAAACACCGTCTTCTATTCACGCTGGGGAGAGGAGACTACCAGAGTCTGCTCTTGATCTCCACACCGCAAATCCTAGAATTCTTTGATGGAAACCCTAGAGAAAGAAGATATTTCGCAGGAGAATATTTTCTAGAGGAGAAGGAGAGATGGAACTCTAACTCTTTGTAATTGTATTTTTCTATCTGCAGGACTATATTTATAGATTAAAGTCCAGAGTTCAAAGTCTCCTAATAGATATAGGTGATCTATTATCTTTGAACTCTCCTAATAGATAGAGATTAGGAGTCTATCTCATCCTTCTAACCAACTCAATCACATAACCCATGTGGACGACCCATGTGGGTTGGGTCCAGTCCGAACCGACCCATTTTTTTAACATCTCTCACTCGTACACATTGGGCTTTAAGGAAAACATCTCATCCGTGTCAATCTTATCAATTCTCTCTTCATACAGAAAATGAGGCGTGCAACCGACGAAAAAGAAACAAGCAAAATAGAAGTACCATATTAAGCTTCCATCAACTAACATGGCACATCACTCCATAAGATCTCATCATTTCCCTAGACAATTCTAGCTACATTGGATCGAGCATCTCCAATCCCTATTGAGTCCCAGCTCAGAGCTATGCTCAGCCCCTTTGCGTTTGTGTGCTTCCATTTTCAAAATTATTTTTCATTTTGATATACTGTATATAAAAAGATAATAACTTGTGCCGGCACAAAGCACAACCAACCGCATAAACGAATGTGATACCAGAAAGTCTTCCTCGAGCCCTCATGTCAATCCATGTTAACCTTGCTGCTTTCCTAGTCATGCTCCATGGGACCCTGACATTTCGTGGCCTTAGGTAGTCAAGCTAGAGTAGCAACACAAAATCTCTACTTCATGACATAGTCTTAAGTCAAGTAAGGGCCGCAACGAGTGGTCATATAAATGACTCTTAGAGCCCACACAGTGATAGGAAAGGGATCCACGCTATCACTCCTCTGAGTATGGTCGACGATAGCACATGTGGTATGATTCACATGCTACAGTGGAGTAATCCATAAAGATTGTGTCACTCCCAAAAAACACGGTACAGACTTAAGTATAGTCGCTACTAAAAGTGCCTTACTCGAGACTCTCAAATGTGTTGCATGCACTGCACCCTATCTAGGTCTCCATCTAGCTCAATCAAAGGCTACACAGACTCTGTGTTCAGTCAAAAGTGACCTCATCTTGGTCCAACCAAGGCGACAATACTCTAAACTCAGCATCATATAAAAGAGTATAATTATGTCTCATCTCGCTTGCCCATCTGCGCCAAGGTAGGTTACCGTGTGAGATGGTCAACCCTATGCCTTTTGACACACAATTGTAAGTGCATAACAATTTAAATGCAACATGTTTTTTATTATCATTATCACAATCAATTCGAACATAAAAATCGGTGCATAAACAATAAATATCCGAAGGTGTCTCAATAAAGTATAAACAACTCAAATCCTACGAAGTCCCAGACAACTAACATGGCTCTGAAAAACATCCCTCACTATAGGCTTAGTTAAGGGATCAGCAACCATACCAGTCGTGGATATATGCTTTAGGACCACCTCTCCTTGAGCAACCATGTCTCAAATGTAGTGAAATCGAATATCAATGTGTTTGGATTTTTCATGACATTTGGGATCCTTAGTATAAGCAAGAGTCGCCGTACTATCACAATATAGAGTCACAAGCCCACTAGACTTTGGCCTTGTGTCAAGGAGCTGTAAGAATCTCACAACCAAACAGCCTCTTGGACCGCTGAAGAACAGGCTATGTACTCAGATTCCATTGTGGACAATGTGATACAGGTCTGTTTCTTACTGCACCAGGAAATTGCTCCACCTACAAGCAAGAATGCATATCCTGAGGTAGATTTGCGCTCATCTATGTCGCTACCCCAATCTGCATCATTGTATCCTCGTAAGCATCCATCTCCACCTTGATAGCATTACATGTAATCTGCAGTGCCTCGCAAGTATCTAAGTATTCCAGTGAGCAAGTCCAGGGTTACTCTGAAACCGACCGACCAACCCTACTGCGAAAGAGATATCTGGTCGAGTACACAACATAGCGTACATCAGACTCCCAACTGCCCTTGCATAGGGGACTCGAGCCATTGCCTCTTTTTCTAGATTAGATTGAGGGCATAAAGCAAGACTCAAGGTGTGGCCCTTCTCGATTAGAGTGTCCATGGGTTTGGAATTTTGCATTCGGAAATGCTCAAGAACTTTTTTGATTAGGTTTCCTGACTCAAACCAAGAAACCTTCTTGAGTGATCTCTAGTGATCTTAATTCCAAGTACAAAATCAACCTCACCCATGTCCATCTCAAAGTTTGAAGATAGCCACTCTTTAGTGGCGACAATCATCTCCATATCATTCCCAACTAAAAGAATGTCATTAACGTACAAAGAGATGATAAGAAAACTTTTCTTGGACTCCATAACATAAACACAATGGTCTTCTTCAATCATCGTAAACCCATTAGAAATAATGGCTCGATGGAATCTCAAATACCATTGTTTAGATGACTGCTTCAGGCCATAAATAGAACGTTTTAGCTTGCAAACTTTGCGCTCATGTCCCTCAACTTTAAAGCCAACTAGTTGATCCATATAGATCTCCTCATCTAGTTCTCCATTGAGAAATGCAGTTTTAACGTCCATTTAAAAAAGTTCCAAATCCAAGAATGCGACAATAGCTAGAATGAGGCAAACAGAGACTATTCTCACCACCGGGGAGAAAGTCTCATCATAGTCTATACCCCCTTTTTGGGTGAAAACCCTTCACCACAAGACGGGCTTTATACTTGTCGATTGATCCATCTGCCTTGCGATTAATCTTTAAGACCCATTTATTACCAATGGTCTTACGCCCAGGCAGAAGATCTACCAACTCCCACACTTGATTTTTGCCCATAGAACTAATCTCGTCCTCCATAGCAGGTAGCCATTCCTTACATGCAGGTGAAGACAAAGCCTCATTGTAAGAACTAGGCTCATCTTCCTCTTCAGGAGCACACATGAAAGATTCCCCTTCATTCTCAAAACGACAACGAGGAATACTTTCACGATAACTCCTACAGAGGGGAGGATCTTGAGAATCAGTAGTCTCTAGTGGTGGGCACCACTACTTGATATTCTGCAAACAAACAACTAAAATAACCTAATCCAAACTCTAAATAAAAGGGAGATTTAAGCATTGAATTACACTCTGCCGCTACAAATTACTCTTGGCGCATCGAATCGCACTTGGCCGTTTTGAATTACTCTCTCGGCCGGATCGAATTGCACTTGACCGTTACAAACTACTCTTGGCCGCGTTGAATTGCACTTGGACGTCTTGAATTGCACTTGGCCATGCAATTCGACGCGGCCAAGTGCAATGTGACACGGCTAAGTGCAATTCAAAGCGGTCAAGTGCAATTATACGCGGCCATGTGCAATTCGAAGAGGCCAAGTCTAATTCCATGAGGCCAAGTGCAATTCGAGGCAGACAAGAGTAATTCGTAGCAGCCAAGTGCGATTCGATGCGGCCAAGTGCAATTCCACGCGCCCAAGAGTAATTCGTAGCGGTCAAGGGAAAATCGATGTGGCGAAGAGTATATTGATTTTTCTCGAATATCCGAATACTTTTGTTTGTAAATAATGCATATTTAATTCCATCCTTGGTACATTGCTCCTTTTCTTTTTTTCGACAAATTGTTTCAACAAATACATTATTTTTAATTTAAAAAATTACTTATTTTTTGAAGAAAGCTTAGTAGAACTAGGGCTGTAAATAAGCTGAGTACCTCGCGAGTACGGCTTGGTAAGGGCTCGGTTCGAAGGATAAATGAGCTGAGCTCGAGCTCGATTTTGTAGCTCGTTTGATAAACGAGCCGAGCTTGAATCTAGCAGGGCTCGGCTCGAACAGGTTCGTCTCGGCTCAAACATGCCAATATGTAGGTTCACGAACAGGTTTGTCTCTGCTCAAAATATATAGGTTCGGCTCGGCTCGGCTCAAACATGCCAATATTCGGTTTAACTCGGCTCGTTTAGCCAATTTTTCAATATTAAGGTTGAAAAGTTGATGAATTTGAGCACGAATTCGTGCCAAGCCAGCTCGTTTATTCAAGACCGAACACTAACAAGTCGAGCTCGAGCTTTGTACATGTTTGTCGAGCTAAGCTCGAGTCGAACTTTTCCGGCTCGATTCGAACTCGAGCCGAGCTCGAGCCAGACGAATTCTGATCGAACTGAGCTCGAACATGCCAATATTCGGTTTGGCTTGGCTCGTTTACACCCCTAAGTAGAACGGGGCTAGGCTTAAGCTACTTACAATTGAATTGAATAAAAGTCGAATTTAATTAACTCAAACATGACTCTAAATGAGTTTCAAAACAACTTCAAACCTTGGCATGTTTATACATTATAAAAGACTTGTTTTTAATTAAGGAGAAGAAAAATAAGATGACACCCATTGCAAGTGGGGTGGAGTGCAGTTAGTGTCTCACTTATACTCCAACGCGTATCGGCAAAGTTTGATTCTTGCAGTTCCTTTGGTAAGCAACCATCCCTCTCCTCAAAGTCCCCTAGGATATAGTACGTTCGGAATAAAGAATGACAAAATAAAAAACCGCCCTATTACGTAACAAGCAGTTTTCTTCATAAACTAAATTTGTAGACGTCTCAACATTGCATAGCTATTTGTAGGAAATTCTAATGCATCTATTTCAAGTCCGAAGGTAAGATATTATCACATGATATGAGCGTTAAAGCAGATGTTTAACTCTCCCCAACAGACTATAGAGACTAGAGAGTCAAGTATTGAGCGAAAAATTCCAACCAGCTAACTTCACGCGCATGTATTTATTATGAAAAAAAAAAAAAAACAAACAATCCTTCTTTGTTCGAAGCAAATACATCTATTTTCAATTTAAGAAAATCCTACAAGGAGAAAGGAATGTGGGGGTGGGGTTCGAATTCTCACCAAATTAAGTGTCCATTACCTACTCTACCAGTAACTTGGTTGACATGTGATCGGTAAAGGGGTTGGATTTTTTTCTTAAAATCTAAGCATGACACATGTTGTTACCAGTAACTTTATTTCTGCGACCTCTTCTTGCCAAAAAAACTCATATAATGCTTTACCATTGCTCCTTCAATTGCATGAAGCTTTGCATTTTCTTTCTGGTCGGAAGAACCTGCAGAGGCAGCAAGTGATCTCCAAGAAATGATTTATTCTCGACTCACCGAGGTTAAAATAGTCATATATTAAGATGTACAAATAATTTTAGTTCAAAACTACTTGGGTTAGAAAATAGACTCAAAACGTTTTTCAACGGTTCAAACATTGCAAAAATCGGAGTTCTGGAATGTTCGAAACAAACTTATAAAGTTTGACAAATTGTGCAGTTTAGAATTTGTTAAATTTCACGACCTTCTCCCGGACACTATTAAGCTCTGGTTTTTACAAGGTTTGAATAGTTAAAAAGCTTGTTAAGTGTACTTTCTTACACAATTAGTTTGGATGCAAATTTTTTCGTACATCAAAATATATGACTATTTTACCCTCACTGAGCCATAAAAATGAATCGTTCGTGTAAAACGCTCGCCTCTCCTTCATTTTAAATTGGATAAATACTTACTATATGTTGATAAAGAGGATTTTCAAAGTACTAAAAGGTGGTAAAATACAACTATACAAATAATAAAGTTGAGTTTATGAAAAATGAGTAGAAAGCAAACCACTATGAAGGTGGGAGCTCTACCATCCCTTTACCACAAACACTGTCACTGTAACACAACCCCTCCACCACCATCACTTCACCACATACACCACCATAACTTCACCACTACCAGCACACTTCCATTGCCGTGAGGCGGCCCACAGTTCAAATTCTAAAAAAGAGTCATGAGACAGCGCAAAATTGAAATTCCATTGCTGTGGATCGGCACTAAATTCAAATTATTTAGTGGCACACTGATTTGGCCAAGACAAATTAGCTTTCAGTGGCTTTATGAACTCTCTAGAACTCTTACAAAATGAAAGAGTACCTTAGAACTAGGAATGAGAGTACCAAGTCAAACTTAGAAAGAGTGGAAGAGAGCGAAAACGTGTTTTTATCCTTAGTCGCTCTGACGATCTTTGAATTGGTCTATTTTAGATTAAATTACCAAAACCAAAAATTCTTATTTTTATAATTCGATCCCACCATCTATTAGTATGTCGAATACCCTATTTATTGATATAAAATAGGTTTCAATCCGGTCTAAAATAAGGGAGATATTAGCGTTTTACAGGAATGATTTATTCTCCGACTCACTGAGGGTAAAATAGTCATATCTTATGATGTACCAATTACTTTTGATCAAAACTACTAAGGTTAGAAAATAGACTCGACAAGCTTTTAAACGGTTCAAACCTTGCAAAAATCAGAGTTCGGTAGTGTCCGGGAGAAGGCCGCGAAATTTAACAAATTTTGAACTCTCAATGCGACTGAGGCGCATTTCATCACGCCCTAGGCGCACTACATTGCGCCAGAGGCGCCTAGGAACTCCACAATTTGTCAAACTTTGTATGTTTGTTTTGAACATTCCCGAACTCCGATTTTTGCAAAGTTTGAACTATTAAAAGGTTTATTAAGTCAGCTTTCTAACCAAATTAGTTTGGATGCAATTTTTTTGGTACATCAAAGTATATGACTATTTTACCATCACTGAGTCATAAAAATGAATCGTTCCTATAAAAACGCTTGCATCTACGTCATTTTAAATTGGATAAAGACCTACTATATATTGATAAGGAGGATTTTCAAAGTACTAAAAGATGGAGGAATACAACTATACAAATAATAAAGTTGAGTTTACAAAAAATGAGTAGAAACAAGACCACTACGAAGATCGTGGGAGCACCACCATCGCTCTTCCATAAACACTGTCGCTGTACCACAACCCCTCTGTAGTGGTCTGAATATTCTGGTTCGGCCCTAGTCGCTACGATTGGCGAAAGGCCACAATGCTACCCTCTGTGGCTCGGCCAGGAGCTAAGCAACTAGGCTTGGCCATGTCTCCTATGAAGCTCCCTCGAGGCGAGGCTCAGCCTGAAGCAAGGCAACTAGACTCGAGCATATCTCCAAGGTAGCTCCCTTGAAGCTCTGCTCGGCTCGGAGCTAGGCAACTAGGCTCGGCCATGTCTCCCACGAAGCTCCCTCAAGGTTTGGCTTGACCCGGAGCTAGGGAACTAGGATCAAGCATATCTCCCACGAAGCTCCCTTGAGGCTCGGCTCAGCTCGGCCCGAAACTAGGCAACTAGGATCGGCCATGTCTCCAATGAAGTTCCCTCAAGGCTAGGCTTGGCCTTGTCTCCCATTAAGCTCCCTCGTGACTAGGCTCGGCCATGTCTCCCACGAAGCTCCCTTGAGGCTAGGATTGGCCATATCTCTATGAAGCTCCTCGAAGCTAGGCTCGGCCATGTATCCCAGGAAGCTCCCTCAAGGCTAGGCTTGGCCATGTCTCCCATCAAGCTCCCTCGAGGCTAGGCTCGGCCATGTCTCCCATGAAGCTCCCTCGCGAATAGGCTTGGCCGTGTCTCCCACGAAACTCCCTCGAGGCTAGGCTCACCCTTGTCTTCCATAAAGCTCCACGAGGCTTGGCTCGGCCATGTCTCCCATGAAGCTCCCTTATGGGTTGGCTCAGCCCGGAGCAAGGAAACTAGGCTCTAACATTTCTCCCTTGAAGCTCAATGCAGCCCAGAGCTAGGTAACTAGGCTTAGCCATGTCTACCATGAAGCTCACTCAACAATTGGCTCGGCCCGGAGCTAGGCAACTTGGCTCAGCCATGTCTCCCCCGAAGCTCTCTCAAGGCCAGGCTCGGCCATGTCTGCCAAGAAGCTCCCTCGCTACTAGGATCGGCCATGTCTCCCACAAAGCTCCCTCGAGGCTAGGCTCGGCCATATCTCCCATAAAGCTCCCTCGCGACAAGGATTGGCCTTGTTTCCCATGAAACTCCCTCAAGGCTAGGCTTGGGCCAATATTCCATGAAAATAGTCAAGGCCAGGCTCGGCCACGTCTCCCTGGAATCTCCCTCAAGGATTGACCCAGAGCTGGTAACTAGGCTCGGGCGTATCTCCTAGGAAGTTTGGCTCATCCCGGAGCTATAAACTAGGCTCGGCGATGTCTCCCACAAAGCTCCCTCAAGGCTTAGCTCGGCCATGTCTTCTATGAAGCTCATTGAAGCTAGGCTCGTCCACGTATCCCATGAAGCTCCCTCAAGGTTAGGCTCGGCCATGTCTCCCATGAATCTCCCTCTAGGCTAGGCTTGGTCATGTCTCCCATGAAGCTCCCTCGCGAATAGGCTTGGCCATGTCTCCCACGAAACTCCCTAGAGGCTAAGCTTAGCCTTGTCTTCCTTGAAGCTCCTCGAGCCTAGGCTCGGCCATGTCTCCCATGAAGCTCCCTTCAGGGTCGGGTCGGCCCGGATCAAGGCTACTAGGCTCTAGCATTTCTCCCTTGAAGCTCGGCGCGGCCCAGAGCTAGGTAACTAGGCTTGGCCATGTCTACCATGAAGCTTCCTCTAGGATTGGCTGGGCCTGGAGCTGGGCAACTCGGCTCGGCCATGTCTCCCACAAAGATCCCTCAAGGCTAGGCTCGGCCATGTCTGCCATGAAGCTCCCTCGTGATAAGGCTTGGCCATATCTCCCACAAAGCTCTCTCGAGGCTAGGCTCGGCCATGTCTCACATGAAGGTCCCTCGTAACTAGGCTTGGCCATGTTTCCCATGACACTCCCTCAAGGCTATGCTCGGGCCAATCTTCCATGAAGTTCGTTGAGGCTAGGGTCGGCCATGTCCCCCAGGAAGCTCCCTAAGGGATCAGCCTAGAGCTGGCAACTAAGTCGGCCATATCTCCTAGGAAGTTCGGCTCAACCGGGAGCTATAAACTAGGTTTGGCAATGTCTCCCGTGAAGCTCCCTCACAACTAGGCTCAGCGATGTCTCCCACAAAACTACCTCAAGGCTTGGCTCGGCCATGTCTTCTATGAAGCCCCTCCGAAGCAAGGCTCAGCCATGTATCCAATGAAGCTCCCTCAAGGTTAGGCTCAGCCATGTCTCCCCTGAAGCTCCCTTGAGGCTAGGCTCGGTCATGCCTCCCATGAAGCTCCCTCGCGGCTAGGCTTGGCCATGTCTCCCAAGAAACTATCTCAAGGCTAGGCTCCGCCTTGTCTTCCATGAAGCTCTTCGAGGCTACGCTCGGCCATGTTTCCCATGAAGCTCCCTTGAGGGTTGGCTCCGCCCGGAGCAAGAGAACTAGGCTCTAGCAAATTTCCTCAGAACCTCGATGCGTCCTAGAGCTAGGTAACTACGCTAAGCCATGGCTACTGTCACGGGACTATTTTTCGTCTAGAAATTTACCCGTGATGGCACCAAGTACGCCAACACTTGGTCTCAGCCAAACTAGTGTTTACTCACACACCCGACAAGTTTGAACGTCTAGAAACACACACAAGAGTTACGGGAACCGTCCCAACCTTTATTATGCACCAAGTTACAAAGGAAACACTCTAGAGCCTAGATAGAACATCCCTCTGCCTTAGGCTACGAAAATGCCTTGCCTAAATAGGCTTACAATCATAAAAACGTGGCCACTAAGTACATGAGATCATGGGGCCAACCCATGATCTTGTAGTTGACACCCCCAACTGCCCTAGGGCTGTGTTGGCTCGCCCAGAATCTGCTAGCACACTGAATTCTGAAACTGCCTGGCTGTAACTGCCGATAACTGCCCGTTTCTGCCTTTGACACCTGTCCCATGCTGCCAGCATCATAAGCAGCCCGTTTCCTGCCTTGGACATCTGTCCCATGCTCCCAGCAACATGTGCAAAATGCTGTTAACCGTCAATAACCCTTTTGCCCGAGCCAACTCAAGTCTGCCTCCGTTTTGCCCGAGCCAACTCAAGGCTGCCTGGCCAATCTCGTGATCCAACACCAGCTTCCCAATACTTAGCCGTTTTCCTCGATTGCCTTGTCCCACAAGCCTGCTTCCCATTTAGCATCCCTACCTCGATATCATCGGGCCTTCACGTGCATCACGACTGCCACTTGTCTAAGGGACCAGTGCCGACACCAACCGACACCATCGGGTCACCTTGTAAAGACATGCCTGCCTCATGCCTTTGTTTCCACCGGTTGGCTAGGGTGCAAGGTGCCACCGCTAGCCAAGCTTAGATAGCCTTGACTCTCAAGCTGCTAACAGCTACCATGAAGCTCCCATAAGGATTGGATCAGCCCGGAGCTAGGCAACTTGGCTCGGCCATGTCTTGCACGAAGATCCCACAAGGCTAGGCTAGGCCATGTCTTCCATGAAGCTCCTTCGCGACTACGATCAGCCGTGTCTCCCACGAAGCTCCTTCGAGGCTTGGCTCGGCCATGTCTCCCATGAAGCTCCATCGCGACTAGGCTTAGCCTTGTTTCCCACGGAACTCCCTCAAGGCTAGGCTTGGGCCAATCTTCCATAAAGTTCATCGAGGCTAGGCTCGGCTATGTCTCCCAGGAAGCTCCCAAAAGGATCGGCCCAGAGCTGGCAACTAGGCTTGGCCATATCTCCTAGGGAGTTTGGCTCGTCCTGGGGCTATAAACCAGGCCTCGAAATGTCTCCTCTGAAGCTCCCTGATGACTAGGCTCGGCGATGTTTCCCACGAAGCCCCCTCAAGGCTTGGCTCAGCCATGTCTTCTATGAGGCTCCGCAAAGCAAGGCTCGGCCACGTATCCCATGAAAGTCCGTCAAGGTTAGGCTCAGCCACGTCCCCCATGAAGCTTTGTGAAGACTAGGCTTTGCGATGTCTCCCACGAAACTCCCTCGAGGCTAAGCTGAACCATGTCTTCCATGAAGCTCCTCGAGCCTAGGCTAGGCCATGTCTCCTATGAAGCTCCCTTAAGGGTCGGCTCGGCCCGAAGCAAGGCAACTGGGCTCTAGCATATCTCCCTTGAAGCTCAGCGAGGCCAAGAGCTAGGTAACAGGGCTTGGTCATGTCTACCATGAAGCTCCCTCAAGGATCGGCCCGGCCCGGAGCTTGGCAACTTGGCTCAGCGATGTCTCCCACTACGGTCCCTAAAGGCTAGGCTCGGCCATGTTTGCCATGATGCTCCCTCCCGACAAGGCTTGGCCATGTCTCCCACGAAGCTCCCTCAAGGCTAGGTTCGGCCATGTCTCTCATGAAGCTCCCTCACAACTAGGCTTGGCCATGTTTCCCACGAAACTCCCTCAAGGCTAGGCTCGGGCAAATCATCCATAAAGTTCATCAAGGCTAGGCTCAGCCACGTCTCCCAGTAAGCTCCCTCAAGGATAAGACCAGAGTTGGTAAATAGGCTCGGCCATGTCTCCTAGGAAGTTCGGCTCCGCTCGGAACTATAAACTAGGCTTGGCAATGTCTCCCGTGAAGCACCCTCATGACTAGGCTCGGCGATGTCTCGCACAAAGATTCCTCAAGGCTTGGCTCGGCCATGTCTTCTGTGAAGCTCCTTCGAAGCTAGGCTCGGCCATGTATCCCATGAAACTCTCTCAAGGTTAGGCCCAGCTATGTCTACCATGAAGCTACCTCGAGGCTAGGCTCGGCCATGTCTCCCATGAATTTCCCTCCCGACTAGGGTCGGCCATGTCTCCCAAGAAACTTTCTTAAGACTAGGCTCAACCTTGTCTTCCAAGAAGCTCCTCGAGGCTAGGCTCAGCCATGTTTCCCAACATGCTCTCTTGAGGGTTAGAAGTGCCCGGAGCAAGGCAACTAGGCTCTGGCATATCTCCCTTATAGCTCGGCGCGGCCCGGAGCTAGGTAACTAGGCTCAGCCATTTCTACCATGAAGGTCCCTAAAGGATCGGATTGGCCTGGAGCTAGGCAACTTGTCTCGGCCATGTCTCCCACGAAGCTCCCTGAAGGTTAGGCTTGGCCATATTTGCCATGAAGCTCCCACGCGACTAGGCCTGGCCATGTCTTCCACGAAACTCCGTCAAGGCTACGCTCGGCCATGTCTCCCATTAAGCTCCCTCGCGACTAGGCTTGGCCATGTTTCCGATGAAACACTCTCAAGGCTAGGCTCAGGCCATTCTTCCATGAAGTTCTTCAAGGCTAGGCTCGGCCATGTCTCCAAGGAAGCTCCCTCAAGGATTGGCGTAGAGCTGGCAACTAGGCTCGGCCATATCTTCTAGGAAGTTTGGGTCGGCCTGGAGCTATAAACTAAGCTTTGCAATGTATCCCTTGAAGATCCTTCAAGATTGGCTCGGCCTGGAGCTGGGTTACTACGCTAGTGCATCACTCCCATGAAGCTGCCTTGCGGCTCGGATTGGCCCGGAGCATGGCATCTAGGCTCGGCGATGTCTCCTATGAACCTCCCTCTCGACTAGGCTCTGGAATGTCTCCAATGAAGCTCCCTCGAGGCTTGGCTCGGCCATGTCATCTATGAAGCTCCTCGAAGCTAGCCTCGTCCATGTATCCAATGAAGCTCCCTCATGGCTAGGCTCGGCCATGGCTCCCATGAAGATCCCTTGAGGATAGGCTCGGCCATGTCTCCCATGAAGCTCCGTCGCGACTAGGCTAGGCCATGTCTCCCACGAAACTCCCTCGAGGCTGGGCTCGGCCTTGTCTTCCATGAAGCTCCTAGAGGCTAGCCTCGGCCATGTCTCCCATGAAGCTTCCTTGAGGGTCAACTCGGCCTGGAGCAAGGCAACTAGGCTCGGGTATATCTCCCTAGAAGGTTGCTTGAAGCTCGGCTCTGCCCGGAGCTAGGTAACTAGGCTCGGCCATGTCTCCCATGAAGCTGCCTCATGGATCGGCTCGGCCCAGAGTTTGGCAACTAGGCTCGGCCATGTCTACCACGAAGCTCCCTTAAGGCTAGGCTCTGCCGTGTCTGCCATGAAGATCCCTCGCGACTAGGCTCGGCCATGTCTCCCACATAGCTCCCTTGTGGCTAGGCTCGGCCATGTCTCCCTTGAAGCTCCCTCGCGACTAGGCTTGGCCATGTTTCCATGATACTCCCTCAATGCTAGGCTCGGGCCATTCTTCCATGAAGTTCCTCGAGGCTATGCTTGGCCCTGTCTCCCATGAAGCTCCTTAAAGGTTCGGCCCAGGGCTGGCAACTAGGCTCGGCCATATCTCCTAGGAAGCTCCCTTGCTGCTCGGTTCGGCCCAGAACTAGAAACTAGGCTTGGCAATGACACCCATGAAGCCACCTCAAGGATTGGCTCAGCCTGGAGCTGGGTTACTACGCTTGGGCCTCACTCCCATGAAGCTGCCTTGAGGCTCGGCTTGGCCCGGAGCTAGGCAACTAGGTTCGGCCATGTCTCCCATGAAGCTTCCTCGAGGTTAGGCCCGGCCATGTCTCCCATGAAGCTCCCTCACGACTAGGCTCGACCAAGTCTCCCACAAAACTCCCTCGAGGCTAGGCTCGGGCATTTCTCACATGAAACTCCCACGGTGATTGGCTCAGTCTTGAGCTAGGCAACTAGACTCTGGTATATCTCCCTTGAAGCTCCTATGAGGCTCGGCCCGGTGCTAGGCAACTAGGCTCAGCCATGTCTCCCACGAAGCTCCTTCATGGCTAGGCTCGGCCATGTCTCCCATGAAGCTCCCTCGCGACTAGGCTCGGCTATGTCTCCCACGAAGAACCCTTAAGGCTAGGCTCGGCCATGTCTCCCATGAAACTCCTCGAAGCTAGGCTCGGCCTTGTCTCCCATGAAGCTCCCTTGAGGCTGGGCTCGGCCATGTCTCTCTTAAAGCTCCCTTGAGGCTTGGATCGGCTTTGGGCTAGGCAACTGGGCTTGGCCATGCCTCCCATGACCGCTCACATTAACCGCCTTATACGCTATGTCACTGGTGACGTCAACCGATGCGTATCAGACTCATGGACGTATTTGGAAATCAAGCCAAAGACCCTCAATAAATACCAAGGGATAGTTGCCCTAAAAGGTACATCGTCTCCTACCCTCGAAACCCTTGTGATTTGGTTTCCTCTCTCTGCACTATTCTCATTCTCACACCGAAGGGCCATTCCAGGGCTCCTCCAGTGTGGTCTTTAGTCATGTTTTGTGGTGCAGGTTAGGTTCAAGGGAGCGAGGTTAGATCTAGACAAACAATCGTTCCAGAGGAAGCGAGTCACGTTCATCAGAGCCTCGCACCCTCCACCACCATAACTTCACCACTACCAGCACACTTCCATTGCCGTGAGGCAGCCCAAAGTTCAAATTCTAAAAAAGAGTTGTGGGACAGTGCAAAATTGAAATTCCATTGTCGTGGATCGGCGCTAAGTTCAAATTCGTTAATGTCACACCGATTTGGCCTCAACAAATTTGGCCTTCACTGGCTTTAAGAATGTCAAAACAAAAATTAGTTTTCCATAATAGTGGGTACAGGTATGCCACTTTGGCCTTGTGATTTGGGATTAGGCCCCTTGATATCCATCACCTAAAATAGGGTTCCAACAGAAGACTTCGTACTAATTAAAGCTGATTTTGCAAACCACTAATCCTAAAAAGGATCACTGGAGCCCAACACATAAAGTAAAGTGATTTGCCTAATAAAACTAAGGATAACGATTGTCTAAGGCCTAAAATTACTTACGGCCTTCTTTTTAATTTTTTAAAATTCATCGCCAGTCAAACATTTGTATTTGTCAAAAGCATAATCTCCTTTAAAAAGTTTACGAACAGTGTGAACCAAATATTCACACCAAGATAAATAGAGAACTACGGGTGACGCGATTTTGATTTGGACTCACACTTATTTTAAGCCGAACTGGACGAATCAAATATGTAGGCAACTCATTCAAACGCATGGGTGTAGTCACAAAATTCAAAAGATTTAGGATTGGCATATGATCGTAAAGGAGTAGATATCAACCGACTTGAGATGTGCTCTTCTTACAATGATGCCGCAATGGGCACTTAATTTGGTGAGAGTTCAAACCCCACGCCCTCATTCCTTTCTCCTTGTAGGATTTTCTTAAATTTAAAATAGACGTATTCAAATTCGCTTCTAACAAAGAAGATTTTTTTTCCACAATAAATACGTGCGCGTGAAGTTGAGATGTGATCGCGCCGTCCATTACCAGTACACTCAATTAAAGTTGCGACAAAAATCCATATAAATTGGTCCACGCATGTAATTGCTCTTGGCCGCATCGAATTGCACTTCTATATTGGTATGGGCACCATTACTTGATATTCTGCAAACAAACAACTAAAATAACCTAATCTAAACTTCAAATAAGAGGGAGATTTAAGGTTGAGGGCATCCAAGTCATTACAACAGGTGATATAAGGTATCGATAAACTAGTTTTGGCTGCATTGAATTACACATTGCCGCTACAAATTACTCTTGGCCGCATTGAATTGCATTTGACCGCTACAAATTACTCTTGGCCGCGTTGAATTGCACTTGGCCGCCTTGAATTGCACTTGGCCGCTTTGAATTGCACTTGGACGCCTCGAATTGCACTTGGCCGTGCAATTAGACGCGGCCAAGTGCAATTTGACGCGGCCAAGTGCAATTCAAGGCGGTCTAGTACAATTCGAAGTGGCCAAGTGCAATTATACGCGGGAATTTGCAATTCGAAGCGGCCAAGTGCAATTATATGCGGCCATGTGCAATTCGAAGCGGCCATGTGCAATTATATACGGCCATGTGCAATTCGAAGCGGCCAAGTGTAATTACATCCATCCAAGTGCAATCCGAGGCGGACAAGAGTAATTTGTAGTAGCCAAGGGCGATTCAATGCGGCCAAGTGCGATTCAATGTGGCCAAGTGCAATTCCATGCGCCCACGAGTAATTCGTAGCGGTCAAGGGAAATTCGATGTGGCGAAGAGTATATTGATGTTTCTCGAATATCCGAATACTTTTGTATGTAAATAATGCTTATTTAATTCCATCCTTGGTACATTGCTCCTTTTCTTTTTTTCGACAAATTGTTTCAACAAATGCATTATTTTTAATTTTAAAAATTACAAATAAATACTTATGTTTTGAAGAAAGCTTAGTAGAACTGGGCTAGTCTTAAGGTATTTACAATTGAATTGAATGAAAGTCAAATTTAATTAACTCAAACATGACTCGAAATGAGTTTCAAAACAAGTTCAAACCTTGGCTTGTTTATACGTTAAAAGACTTTTTTTTAATTAAGGAGAAGAAAAATAAGATGACACCCATTGCAAGTAGGGTGGAGTGCAGTTGGTGTCTCATTTATACTCCGATGCTTATGGGGAAAGTTCGATTCTTGCGGTTCCTTTTGTAAGCAACCATCCCTCTCCTCAAAGTCCCCTAGGATATAGTACATTAGGAATAACGAATGACAAAAAAAAAAAAAAAAAAACCGCCCATATTACGTCACAAGCAGTTTTCTTCATAAACTAAATTTGCAGGCGTCTCAACATTGCATAGCTATTTGTAGGAAATTCTAATGTATCTATCTCAAGTCTGAAGGTAAGATATTATCACATGATATGAGCATTAAAGCATATGTTTAACTCTCCCCAACAGACTATGGAGACTAGAAAGTCAAGTATTGATCGAAAAATTCCAACCAGTTAACTTCACGTGCATGTATTTATTATGGAAATAAAAAAAAACAATCATTCTTTGTTCGAAGCAAATACATCTATTTTCAATTTAAGAAAATCCTACAAGGAGAAAGGAATGTGGGGTGGGGTTCGAATTCTCACCTTATTAAGTGTCCATTACCTACTCTACCAGTAAGTTGGTTGACATGTGATCGGTAAAGGGGTTGGATTTTTTTCTTAAAATCTAAGCATGACACATGTTGTTACCAGTAACTTTATTTTTGCGACCCCTTCTTGCCAAAAAAACCTCATATAATGCTTTACCATTGCTCCTTCAATTGCATGAAGCTTTGCATTTTCCTTCTGGTCGAAAGAACCCGCAGAGGCAGCAAGTGATCTCCAAGAAAAGATTTATTCTCGACTCACCAAGGGTAAAATAGTCATATATTAAGATGTACAAATAATTTTAGTTGAAAACTACTTGGGTTAGAAAATAGACTCAAAAAGTTTTTTAACGGTTCAAACCTTGCAAAAATCGGAGTTTTGGAATGTTTGGAACAAACTTACAAAGTTTGACAAATTGTGCAGTTCCTAGGCGCCTCAGGCGCAATGTAGTACGCCGGGGGCGCAATGAACTGCGCCTCAGGCGCATTGAGCGTTTAGAATTTGTTAAATTTCGCGGCCTGCTCTCGGACACTATCGAACTCTGATTTTTACAAGGTTTGAATAGTTAAAAGCTTGTTAAGTGTACTTTCTAACCCAATTAGTTTGGATGCAAATTTTTTTGTACATCAAAATATATGACTATTTTACCCTCACTCTGCCATAAAAATGAATCGTTCGTGTAAAACGCTTGCCTCTCCTTCATTTTAAATCGGATAAAGACCTACTATATATTGATAAAGAGGATTTTCAAAGTACTAAAAGGTGGTAGAATACAACTATACAAATAATAAAGTTGAGTTTTGTCACGCCCTCAATTTTCAACATAAATATAAAGGGATTTTCATACATAAAACCTCACAATAAGCCATACAACACCCAAAATAATTTAACATTCCCATTTCCTTAATAACACATTTGGCTCCATGGCCGAAATCAACATAACTGCTGACTGTCAAACCAAAGTTAAGCACTTACAATATCCTTATATCAAAAGATTTACAAATAGAGTTACGAATACATCTTTCTAAAATAAATTACAAAGATGACGTAGTAACTCCTCAATGTTAGCTTTCAAAAGTATGTCCACATCGAAGCACTCCAAACATGAAACTACTGCCCTGGGTTAGTACCTGAAAAATAATATAAGGCTTGAGCTACACTAGCTCAATAAAAAGCTCTAATCTAACAATGTATGCACATGAAATATAGGAACGATCACAAGGTGAACAATGGCAACCAAACCAATAAAAAGGGCGACAATAGTAATCCTATTCCAATCTTTCATTTCCAAAGCCAATCACGTCTCGTACATGTGTCATAAGCCGAAGCTCTTACTGGGCCAATTAAAGGACCCCAATGTCCTCTGCCAGACACTTTACCCATCTGGATGTCCTGAAGTATCAAATACGAGCATATAGCTCCTACTGGGCCAATTAAAGGACCCCAATGTCCTCTGCCAAACACTTTACCCATTTGGGATGTCCTGATATGTTCTCGTTGCGTCCGTAGAATTTCAAAATCCTTTTATTGTCATGTTTGTACCATTCAAGTCCAACAAGATATACAAGATGATTTTCATAAAATCACATCTAATTATGCATTAAAAACCATGGATACATTCAATGAAGTCACTAAATATTCGTGATCATGTTAGGCACCTTTTGGGAAGTATTCGGAGTGGATTAGAAGTGACGAGAACCCAAAATAGTGGAGGAGGGATCAAGATCAGTAAAATTGTCCAAATACAAGGTGTTATCGATACCCTTGAGGAATGGTATCGATAACAATGGATCGAGATCAGTCAAAACGTGATGTTATCGATACCATGAAGGAAGGCATCGATAACAATGAGGTCAATGTCATTCCAGACGCAAGGGTATCGATAACGATTGCAAAATGTTGTCGATAACGATCAGTTTTCTAGGTTTTGGGACACAATGTTATCGATAACGATTACAAGAGGTATCGATAACGATGTTGTTCGAGCAGATTCTCAGCAGATTTTCATGGGATTTTCAATAATAACAAGATCAACAATCACAACAACAATCAATGGCATAAACCAAGGCAATAAAAACAAGTCATAAACATATATTGAAAGTTAGAACTCCCAATCTCAAGATTGAAGAACAATTTCAAGGAATTCTTCGAGCCCTAGCCTCAATTCTTGGAACCGGATGGAATACACCGCCACCGAGCTTGGTCCAACGAGAAGCAAGCTCCAATATGCGTAGCAAAGAAAGATTGGAGGTAGTTTTGAGTTATTTGGGTGAAATTTGGTGAGAGTGGGAGTGAGAGAGTGAGAGCCGAGAGAGGGAGATCGACGGGAGAGTGAGAGAAGAGGAAAAATGGGAAAGTTATTCCTTACCTCTCACACACACACATGCTATATACACACTACACACACGTCACACTTTCACCCCTCAAATGCAACACTTTATCACATTAGCCCCAAATTTCTTTTTTTCCCAAATCAATTTTCTCCTTTTATTTCTTATAAAACATTTAAATTGATTATACAAATTTACAGGTCTCTAAAAGTTTATGAAAAATGAGTAGAAAGCAAACCACTACGAAAATCGTGGGAGCTCTACCATCCCTTTACCACAAACACTGTCACTGTAACACAACCCCTCCACCCCACATACACCACCATAACCTCACCACTACCAGCACACTTCCATTGCCGTGAGGTGGCCCAAAGTTCAAATTCTAAAAAAGAGTCATGAGATAGTGCAAAATTGAAATTCCATTGCCGTGGATCGGCACTAAATTCAAATTATTTAGTGGCACATTGATTTGGCCAAGACAAATTAGCCTTCAGTGGCTTTAAAAACTCTCTAGAACTCTTACAAAATGAAAGAGTACCTTAGAACTAGGAATGAGAGTACCGAGTGGAACTTAGAAAGAGTGGAAGAGAGCGAAAACGTGTTTTTATCCTTAATCACTCCGGCGATATTTGAATTGGTCTATTTTAGATTAAATTACCAAAACCAAAAACTCTTATTTTTATAATTCGATCCCACCATCTATTAGTATGTCGAATACCCTATTTATTGATATAAAATAGGTTTCAATCTAGTCTAAAATAAGGGAGATATTAGTGTTTTACAGAAATGATTTATTCTCCGACTCACTGAGGGTAAAATAGTCATATCTTATGATGTACCAATTACTTTTGATCAAAACTACTAGGGTTAGAAAATAGACTCAACAAGCTTTTAAACGGTTCAAACCTTGCAAAAATCGGAGTTCGGTAGTGTCCGGGACAAGGCTGCGAAATTTAACAAATTTTGCACTCTCAATGCGCCTGAGGCGCATTTCATTGCGCCCTGGGCGCACTACATTGCGCCAGAGGCGCCTAGGAACTCCACAATTTGTCAAACTTTGTATGTTTGTTCCGAACATTCCCGAACTCCGATTTTTGCAAGGTTTGAACCGTTAAAAGGTTTATTAAGTCTTCTTTCTAACCAAATTAGTTTGGAATTTGGATGCAATTTTTTTTGTACATCAAAGTATATGACTATTTTACCATCACTGAGTCATAAAAATGAATTGTTCCTGTAAAACGCTTTCATCTACGTCATTTTAAATCGGATAAAGACCTACCATATATCGATAAGGAGGATTTTATAAGTACTAAAAGATGGTGGAATATAACTATACAAATAATAAAGTTGAGTTTATGAAAAATGAGTAGAAACAAGACCACTACGAAGATTGTGGGAGCACCACCATCCCTCTTCCATAAACATTGTCGCTGTACCACAACCCATCTGTAGTGGTCTGAATATCCTGGTTCGGCCCTAGTCGCTACGATTGGCGGAAGGCCACGATGCTACCCTCTGCGGCTCGGCCAGGAGGTAAGTGACTAGGCTCGGCCATGACTCCCATGAAGCTCCCTCGAGGCTTGGCCCGAAGCTAGGCAACTAGGCTCGGGCATATCTCCCATGAAGCTCCCTTGAGGCTCGGCTCGGGCTGGAGCTAGGCAAATAGGCTCGGCCATGTCTCTCATAAAGCTCCTACAAGGCTAGACTCAGCCATGTCTCCCATGAAGCTCCCTCATGACTAGGCTCGGCCATGTCTCCCATGAAGCTCCATTGAGGCTAGGTTCGGCCATGTCTCCCACGAAGCTCCCTCGAGGCTAGGCTCGGCCATGTCTCCAATGAAGCTCCCTTATGACTAGGCTCGGCCATGTCTCCCACGAAACACCCTCCAGGCTAGGCTCGGACATGTCTTACATGAAGCTCCTTGAGGCTACGTTTGGCCATGTCTCCCCTGAAGCTCCCTCGAGGCTCGGCTTGGCCTTGAGCTAGGCAGCTAGGCTCAGGCATATCACCCAGGAAGCTCCCTTGAAACTCAGCTCGGCCCGGAGCTAGGTAACTAGGCTTGGCCATGTCTCCCATGAAGCTCCCTCGCGGATCAGCTCGGCCCGGAGCTAGGCAACTAGGCTCAGACATCTCTCCCATCAAGCTCCTGTGAGGCTAGGCTCAGCCATGTCTCCCATGAAGCTCCCTCAAGGCTAGGCTCGGCCATGTCTCCCAAGACATGTCTCCCATGAAGCTCCCTTAAGGCTAGGCTCGGCCATGTCTCCCATGAAGCTCCCACACAACTAGGCTCGGCCATGTCTCCCCGAAGCTCCTTCAAGGCTATGCTCAGTCATGTCTCCCTTGAAGCTCCGTTGCGACTAGGCTCTGCCATGTCTCCCACCGAGCTCCGTCGAGGCTAGGCTAGGCCATGTCTCCCATTAAGCTCACTCAGGGCTAGGCTCGGCCATGTCTCCCATTAAGCTCGCTCGGGGCTAGGCTCGGCCATGTCTCCCTTTAAGTTCCCTCGCGACTAGGCTCGGCAATGTCTCCCACGAAACTCCCTCAAGGTTAGGCTCGGCCATGTCTTCCATGAAGCTCATCGAGGCCAGGCTCGACCATGTCTCCCATGAAGCTCCCTCAAGGATTGGCACGGCCCAGAGCTAGGCAACTAGGCTCGGCCATGTCTCCCACGAAGCTCCTTCATGGCTAGACTTTGCCATGTCTCCCATGAAGCTCCCTCGTGGCTAGGCTCAACCATGTCTCCCACGAAGCTCCCTCAAGGCTAGGCTCGGCCATGCCTCCTATGAAGCCCCTCATGACTAGGCTCGGCCATGTCTCCCATTAAGCTCTGTCGAGGCTAGGCTCGGCCATGTCTTCCATGAAGATCTTTGAGGCTAGGCTCGGCCATGTTTCCCATGAAGATCCCTCGAGGCTGGGCTTCGTCATGTCTCCTAAGAAGCTCCCTCACAACTAGGCTCGGCCATGTCTCCCACGAAACTCCCTCGAGGCTAGGCTCGGTCATGTCTACCACGAAACTCCCTCAAGGCTAGGCTCGGCCATGTCCTCCATGAAGTTCCTCGAGGCTAGGCTCGACCATGTCGCCCATGAAGCTCCCTTAAGGCTCGGCTCAGCCCGGGGGTAGGCAATTGGGCTTGGCCATGTCTCCCATGACAGCTCACACTTACCGCCTTATCCGCTACGTCTCGGGTGACGTCAACCGATGCATGTCAGACGCATGGACGAACTTGGAGATCAAGCCAAGGATCCTCCATAAATACCAAGGACAGCTGCCCTAAAAGGTACATCATCTCCTACCCTCGAAACCCTTGTCATTTGCTTTCCTCTCTCTACACTATTCTCATCCTCATGCCGGAGGGCCATTCCGGGGCTCCTCTGGTCTGGTCTTTAGTCATGCTTTGTGGTGTAGGTTAGGTTCAAGGCAGTGAGGTTAGATCCAGACGAACAACAGTTCTTAAGGAAGCGAGCCACATTCATCGGAGCCCCATACCCTCCACCACCATCACTTCACCACATACACCACCATAACTTCATCACTACCAGCACACTTCCATTGCCGTGAGGCGGCCCAAAGTTCAAATTCTAAAAAAGAGTCGTGGGACTGCGCAAAATTGAAATTCCATTGCCGTGGATCGGCACTAAGTTCAAATTCTTTAGTGGCACACTGATTTGGCCACAACAAATTTGGCCTTCACTGGCTTTAAGAATGTCAAAACAAAAAATAGTTTTTCATAATAGTTGGTACAAGTACGCCACTTTGGCCTTGTGATTTGGGATTAGGCCCCTTGAAATCCATCCCCTAAAATAGGGTTCCAACAGAAGACTTCATACTGATTAAAGCTTATTTTGTAAACCTCTAATCCTAAAACGGATCATCGGAGCCCAACACATAAAGTAAAGTGATTTGCCTGATAAAACTAAGGCTAACGATTGTATAAGGCCTAAAATTACTTACGGCCTTCTTTTTTATTGGTTGAAAATTCTTCGTCAGTCAAACAATTGTATTTGTCAAAAGAAAAATCTCCTTTAAAAAGTTTACGAACATTGGGAACCAGATATTCACACAAAAATAAATAGAGAACTACGGCCGACGTGATTTTGATTCGGACTCACACTTATTTTAAGCCAGACTGGACGAATCAAATACGTAGGCAACTCATTCAAATGCATGGGTGTAGTCACAAAATTCAAAAGATTTAGGATTGGCATATGATCGTAAAGGAGTAGATATCAACCTAGTTGAGATGTGCTCTTCTTACAATGATGCCGCAATGGACACTTAATTTGGTGAGAGTTCAAACCCCATGCCCTCATTCCTTTCTCCTTGTAGGATTTTCTTAAATTTAAAATAGATGTATTCAAATTCGCTTCAAACAAAGAAGATTTTTTTTTTCCATAATAAATACATGAGGGTGAAGTTGAGATGTGATCGCGCCGTCCATTACTAGTACACTCAATTGAAGTTGTGACAAAAATCTATATAAATCGGTCCAAAACAAAACTGATAACATGAAAGTGTGCATGTTAGTGCCCACTAGTTACAACTATGCCGATGAAGGTATATATGATGTTTGATTGGATTAGTTGATTGGAATTAGGTTCACTTGTTACGTCCGGATGCCATATGGGAATCGAACATAGAAGCCATCAGTCTGAAGGCGTCTACTCAGACAGATAAACACCACGTAATGCAAAACGTATACAATGGTGTAATTACACTTGGCCGCATCGAATTGCACTTGGCCGTATTGAATTGCACGTACATATAGGTATGGGCACCACTACTTGATATTCTGCAAATAAACAACTAAAATAACCTGATCCATATTCTAAATTAGACGGAGATTTAAGGTTGAGGGCATCCAAGTCATTACAACAAGTGATATAAGCTATAGATAAACTAGTTTTGGCTGCATTGAATTACACTCTGCCACTACAAATTACTCTTGGCGCACCGAATTGCACTTGGCCGTATCGAATTACTCTCTTGGCCACATCGAATTGCACTTGGCCGCATTGAATTGCACTTGACAGCTAATTTGGTTCTAGACACGAAGTAGCAGAAACCTTTGAACTTGGTTTGGGTGGGGTGCGCTAGGCCAAGGCAATAGTGCAACACCAAGGCAACGCATGAGAGGCCCCAGCTAGTAGCGAGCTAATGTAGTTGGCCCTCCACCTCAAACATTATAAGGATTGTTTGTTCGATAAGGTGTACTATATTACTATTGAATGTTGATTAGACCCAACACACCAACAACGTATCGAGGCGCATTACGAAATGAGAGAAAACAGGATGCGCCCGATGCGCTTCAATTATGCCTGAAACAAATTTCAAAATGAGAGAAAATGTGGATGCGCCCGGGCGCAACTTAAATGCGCCTAGGGCACACTTGAATTGCGCCTGAGGCGCATGGGAAGCAACAAATATTTTTTATTTTTTTTACTGAGTTTTTCTAGTCCGAATAGGTAGGAGACTAAAAAAAGGAAATCCTTAAAACATTATAAGGATTATTAAAGCATAAGTAAAGCACAAGAAGCCCGTACGAAGTGATTCCATGAGTTCCATCCATGAAAGTTTCATTGACATATGTCTTGATTTTCAGGTATACATGATTCAAAAGTGAGAAGTGCTACAATACACACTCCTTATTTGGGTGTGTATCATATGTGCCCTCATTGATTACCATTGGACGTTTGAAAAATGATCTGGACCCTTTTAAATGTTATGATAGGTTACTAACAAATAACCTGTTACTTGTTGCTGGTATTTTGTACTGTTGTTGTTGATATTTGGAGATGTATTGCTGCTATCTTGCTGTCATCATGGAGGAATTCATTCAGGCAATTAGATGTTGTCATTGCTGGGTGTCAAATACCAGTCATTTTCTTCTCCTTAGGTGTTTTTGCTTAAAATATGGAGCCTTATCTCTCTCATGGTGTCTTTGCTAACTCCATTATTATATGTATGCCGTTGGGAATTTTTGTGGGTGTAGACTCGGTGTGGTTAGAACCTTGCCAACTATTCACGGGTGTTGATCTTTTGGGATTTTGGGATGGCAAATGATTGTCGAGCGTTTGGGGTGCCAGCTTAGTTGGGATGTCATTCACTCGTTGCAATGCCCTTTATCCCCTTTCCCTTGGATTGTACTATTCTCTTTAATATTAATAAAATTATTTTTGCTTTTCAAAAAAAAAAAACAATTAACCTATTACTAGTGCAACAAGTAAACCCTACGAATTAACCAAAACGGAAAGGAAATCCCCTCATGCCTCTCAGCCTCTTCCCAACCAGCACATATCTTTCTTTTCCTTTGAAAAATTAGGCCCAATTTTATTTTTGATAATTAATTTATGTTAAAAATAATAATTTTATTTTTTAAAAACTTTGAAGCTAAAATTATTTCAAGTGAAAATAATTTACTTCTTTAAAATACATTATTCTCGATAATTATTAAAGAAAATAGATACTATCATTATCATAATGAAAAAAAAAAAAAGTCAAGTTAAGGCATTTATTTTTTTTTACAGGATTTTCAAAGGCCAATGATTTTGGCACTCCCCATTTTGTTAATGACGCTCCCAAGGGGAGTGCCAAAATCAATCCCATATAGGGATTGATTTTGGCACTTTCCATTTTGTTAATGGCACTCCCAAGACAAAATGGGGAGTGCCAAAATTATCACCTTTTTTAAAGTGTTTCATATATGTAGCCATTTTTTTTTTTGGAATTTTTTGAAATATTATTATATTTAACATTTTTCACAATACCATTAATTGCATAGTGAACTTTCACATGCAGATAAAAAAATATATATTTCACACAAATAGTCCAATTAAAAGGAATAGCGAAGTCGATCATCCGTATTAATCAAGTAGAAAACACTAACAAAGTTAATGGGTGATCAAAAGAATGATGGTGATGAGATAAATTTACCAATACATTTTAGAGTTATGTGTAAAAGACAATAATATTTATGACGTGCTATTTATTTTTTGGTCAATAGACATACTAATAGAGTTTTGTAAATTAGTGCTCGCATTTGAATTACAAATAACTAATACTCATATTTGATAATGTAATCGATTACAAGTGTTATCGATACCAATCAATTAGGCAATTGAAACCTCAGAGAAATATAATCTATCATGTAATCAATTACTTGTGTTATTCAGGACAAATGATTTTGAAATCTATTGTAATGTTGTTTTTAACTTATTTCGCAATTGATTAGAGGACTTACTGAGACCCATCAATTAGCAAATCAATTGCGTAATCGACTTCACATTGTTTCCCAATCGTACTCAATTCAATTACAAAATCGATTATATTGTCTAATCGATTACATAATTGAACATAACAGAATTGATTACATATTAGATTATGATGTCTAATTTATTATAATTTCTATTTACAAAATTGCAAAATCAATTATATATTTGATTATGATGTCTAATCAATTATAAAGTTTAATCGATTATGGAATTGAACACGGACATAATAGATTATATCTTTGATTAACTACCGTTAAAAAAATTGATTAAGTAATCGATTGCACAATTGATTAAGTAATCGATTGCACAATTGATTAAGTAATCGATTGCACAATTGATTAAACGTTATTAAAAAGTTATGAAATGGACTAAAATGTTACGATTCCAGAACTTAAAATGTAACGATTTTTTTTATAAAGTTATGAAACACACCAAAATGTTATGATTCTAAAAATGTTATGAATATGTTGCTATAAAGTTACGATTGATTAGTGTAAAAGTTACGATATGCACTAAAAGGTTATTATTTATAAGAAAAATATTATGAATGAAAAGTTACGAATTTTTGGTGTAAAAGTTACGATAGACCTAAAAAGTTATGAATTACTGGTTCACCAGGTAATTTTTTTATGAGGTGGCACTATATGGATCACACAATAGGTGCATATGATACACACCTTAAATTAATGGGTGTGTATTGAAGATTTTCCCTTCAAAAGTTTGGATTTTTTTTTTTTTTGAACACCAAAAAGGATTTTATTAATCTTTGAAAATGAATTACAAAGATTAAAGGGATCCAAGCAAAGGCATCAAACCAGAGGAAGAACCAACCACAAGAAGGCAAGACCTAACTCCGATAATCACATGCCGCAAGGACCCAAAAGGGAAAGAAGAAACAACTTGCGGCTGGTAAGAAACCAACCAAGAAAAACCCCAAAAAGAAACACCCCAAAGCCCAAACAATCCACGCCTAACATCTGAAGGAATGCCTTAGAATAATCATCCTGCATTAGCATGAACCTTGATCAACATCTTCAGCTTCCATAGCCATGAATCCACAAATAAAATCCTGATCATTACCCTTGCAATCAATGCCCATGATTTTATCTAAACACCAAATCACCTGAGACTTGTTGAGATGAATCCGGTTAATTCCTTCACAAGAAGAGGATAAATTAAGCACACAATGCATTTTTGTTTCTTTCTTCCACCCCTCTTCTTGGGCTTAGGAAAGCCCATCAAGTCTTCTATTGACTTCTGCTTCCATTTTCCTATCCCTATATCCTTAGCATCCTCATTTGAGTTGAGTTCCACAAATAATTGGATACCATTGATATCCTGTTGACTTAAAAAACCCACTTCTGAGAGATTCCAAAAGCCTTTATCAAACTCCACCACCTCTGAAACTGGACCATCAGCCACTTCATTAACATTATTTCCCTCTCCAGTCCTGACTGTCCCAATATCAATGTTTGACGTATGATCATCCAGCTCGTCATCCAACTGATTTTCCTCTAATGCAGCAAGCACATTGTTTTCCCCACTACCTGCCCCTTCATTATGGCTAGATTGAAAATTTTCCGTGCGTAGAGTCTCTTGAACAAACACCTCTTCAGTATCAGCTACCTCGTCTATGTTCTTCAGGTTGTCCTCAGTATCACCATCAAGCATCCCATTTGTGGTGGAGCATACAAATTTGATGGCTGCTATGTCATCATATCTCTAACCCCTGCTTTTGGACTCGAGCTTGAGTCAATAGGAGCAAAAATAGTTTGGAGAAGCGAAGGATTGTTTTCTTCAACCACATTAACCATAAAGTTTTGTTGATTAAGCACCACTTGGATACTATCCAAGATCTTGTGTGGCGAGTTGGTTGCCACCAGAACTCTCCCCTTGTCAAAAGATAAACATTTCGATGTTACTTCATCAATTTCCATGAATGTTCCCCAATATTGTTCCCACAACCTTTTGAAAGTTAGCATTCCCCAAGCATTCAACGGAACCTCCATGCAAGATAACCAGGCAAACCTTTCCCTACCAGCAGCCTCACCATTCCAAGGTTTTATGCTATCAAACCATCTCTCCCACCAATCTTCCTTAATGATTTTTTTCCTCACTTCCTTATTTATAAAGCTAATCAGTATGTGTCTGCCCCACATTGATCTTACCCCGGCAAAATCCACACCTGCATGTTTGAACTCCTCCTTAAGAATATCTAACTCCATCCTTAAGCGTAGGATAGCAAAGGCACTCCTGTACAACCAACCATTAACAGCTTGCTCCAAAACGATGGATATAGAACTAGGTGATTGCATGGATACCATCTCCATCGAGTCCACCCTCTATTGCTTGGGCATAAAATTTCTTGTGGGGAGCAAAACTTACATCCGTAATTTTCCTTTTGTGACCAGCCCCTGAGTTTGTATCTTCTATAAAAGTGGGTTTCCATAACTGTTGCCTAATACCTAGTTTAGTCTGGTTGAAAGAGGCAAATTTCACTAGAAGTCTTGTATCCCAAACTTTCATTCCATTGGCTCTATACACAGCCATTCCTGCAGAAACAGAGCAATCATATCTAACAAACCCGAATCTACTTCCTCTAATGCTCCTCTTGGATGGAACGTAGGCATCTTTCACTACCCCGTATTCGGTAAAAATTTCAGTGATCCAAGAGTTTGGAAATGGTTGAAATATGCAAGTAATCTGTGCTTCTTGGTTTGGGCCGGTTGGTTGGTGTTCTTATTCTCGTAAACTGGGTTAGAGAAACACAAGAGTTCGCTTAGATGAAAGATAATTAATCCTTGATGAGCTTTCACTGCCATTGGCTTTTGTTGCGATTCCAATGGTAAATTCTTAGAAATCTGCAAGCGAACAGGAACTGGTATATGTGTATGTATGTGTCTAGGAGTATAATGCATTCAGATGTGTTTGTTCACTTTGTAGTGTATTGATTCGTTTACAAACGCCGCTATGTTCCAACTTATTGTAATGCCTTCAGATGTCTTTTCCTTCAGTAATGGAGTTGAATCCTTACAATATCAGTTGATTCATGATCCGCTTACGACCTTCCCCAGTGACACGAAGTGAATATTATCTCATGTCCTTGGATTCTTGTTTCTTTGACCTCTTATGTTTTTTGAGGAGCGCTCTATTTTGGTCTGTATCGTGTCAACAAAACTGCCATTAACTAGGCCATCTTTCATACCAAGGTTCTATGTTTTTTGCGCCAACGAATCAAACACGGCGTTATGGTTTGTCATCGATGGCCTAGTGACGATTGAGGAAGGATTGAGCTTCTCTTAACATGGGGTCTTGATTCGTTGGGTAATCAGATCTGCTGTTCTTGTTGTTTGAAATGCTTCCGTCTAAGCTTCTTGGTTCGGTTATCTGGTTTTGGATTATAGGGAGAGGCATCTCTGCGATTTGGTTTTCGAAGATCAAAGCTGCAGAAAAGTGAGGGAAAGAAATCATATGGCTCTTCTCTTTCTTCGGATTCTTCCCAACTGTCTAGCACATAGTATATTTGATCCGCGTCATGAAAAACACAATCCAGTACGCAAGAAGACTGAGCTGAAGGATTGGTAGTGGCACACTGGATAACTCAGAGGAAAAGTTTTGAAGCAAATTAGCTGTGCGAAGCCTACTCACTTCGGTTCGAAGAAATGATTAAACACCAGTTTCCAGTCGGCCTTTGCAACTACAAACCAGTTGGTGGAGAACCCATCGATCTAGAGCCTCAACCATCCATTGAGGAAGCATAAGTTTGTCTTTGGAACCAGACTTATGGAGTTCATAGTTAAAAACGTTTTGCACTTTTGCGCATGTTGGCATGGAATTCAATGGTTTCATTACATCGAACGAGAAAAAAGTGAATGCTCCCAAGGAGCAATTCAAATGTGCCAGAGGCGCGTTATGAAATGAGAGAAAAAAGGATGCGCCCTGGGTGCGTTCAATTGTTCTTGAGCCACATTACAAAAAGAGAGAAAATGAGGATGCGCCTGGGGCGCATGTGATGCGTCAAATATTTTTAAATTGTTTCTTATTGAGTTTTCTAGCCCGAATTGGCAGGAGACTAAAAAAGGCAATCCCTTAAACATTATAAGGATCGATAAAGCATAAGAGTGGCACAAGAAGCCCAAACAAAGTGATTCCATGAGTTCCATCCATGAAAATTTCATTGCAATATGTTTTGATTTTCTGGTACACATGATTCAAAAGTTTCGAAATGATTGAAATATGCAAGTATAACCTGTGGTTCTTGGTTTGGGCTGGTTGGTTGGTGTTCTTATTCTCTCAAACTGGGTTAGAAACACGAGAGTTCGCTTAGATGAAACATAATTTCCTTGATGTGCTTTCATTGTTATTGGCACCGCTGGATAACTCAGAGGAAAACTTGTGAAGCAAATTACCGGGGCGAAGCCTACTCAGTTCCGTTTGAAGAAACAATTAAACACCAGTTTCCAGTCGGCCTTTGCAACTACAAACCAGTCGGTGGAGAATCCATCTAGAGCCTCAACCGTTCATTGAGGAAGCCTAATTTGTCTATGGAACCAGAATTATGGAGTTCACAGTTAAAACATTTTGCAGTTTCAAGCATGGAATTCAGTGGTTCATTACATCAAAAGAGAAAAACGTGAATGCTCCCGAGGAGCAATTCAAATGCACCTGAGGCGCATTACAAATGAGAGAAAATAGGATGCGCCTGGGGCGCGTTCAATTGCGCCCGAGGAACATATCGAAAAGAGATAAAATGAGGATGCGCCTGGGCGCAACTTAAATGCGCCTGGGGCGCACTCTAATTGCGCCTAGGCGCATGTGATGCAGCAAAATTTTTTAATTAATTTGTTTCCTACTGAGTTTTTCTTGTCCAAATTGGCAGGAGACTAAAAAAAGGCAATCCATTAAACATTATAAGGATTGTTAAAGCATAAGATAGGCACAAGAAGCCCGTATGAAGTGATTCCATGAGTTCCATCTATGATTACATGATTCATAATTTGTTCTTTAATGCTTTGCAAGTTTTGTAGGAGATCATGGAGTTTCTGAACCTTGGATTTGAGCTCACCCAAAAATCCGTTTCAGTTCAACTGATAATGCCAAATCATCCCAGTTTATCCATGCTTATCCAAAACATGTACGCAGGAAGCGGAAGCATTTCTTATGCTAGACTATGTTGTGATAGCATGATAAATAGAGAACTTGTGACATGGAAATCGATGATTGAGGGCCGTGGAGCCTATGGGCTAGGTTTTGAAGCCCTGCAATTTTTTCGTCAAATGGTGGAAGAAGGAATGGAGCCGAATAGTATGACCTTTGATCTTGAGCTTATTATTTGCTTGTAGCCCCTCTGGCCTTCTAAGTGAAGGGTGTAGAGTCTTTTATGCCTTGACATGGAGATTCGGGCCGGTCTGGGAATGGGCATTTGGTATGATTCTGAAACTAGTGACTTTTCCATGTGGCATGGTAGGATTTTGGGAGAGCTATTGGCATCCTGTAGAGTTCATGGGAACCAAAAATGAGGGAAATATGTAGCAAAATGGCTCTTTGATTTGGAACCTAAAAATGCTGGCTACTACACTTGTTAAAGTTCAACCTATTGTTGAAAGTTGGTTTAGAGTTGAAGTACGGAAAGTATGAACGACAATGATATGATTGACCCATGGGTTTGTTTCGGGAAATCAATTGCACCTTCAAATTCTTGAAATCTATGAGCCACTAGATGGTATATGTAGGAATGAAATTACAACAACAGAAGAAAAAAATGAATGCTCCCGAGGCACAATTCAAATGTGCCTAAGGCGCCCTACAAAAGGAGAGAAAATAGAATGCGCTCGAGGCGTGATTCAATTGCCCATGAGGCGCATTACAAATGAAGAGATAATTTGGGTGCACTTGGGGCGCAATTCGAACGCGCCTGAGGCGCACATGGGAATCGCGATGCATCAAATATTTCAATTCCGTTTTTAGTGATTTTTTTTAGTCCTAAATGGCTGGAGACTATAGAAGGACAGCTCCGAAACATTATAATTGTTGTTCAGGCTGTTGTTGAGAGGTGGGATGGAGTTGAAGAACTACGGCGATGTATGAACGACAACGATTTGATGAAGAAGCTGGGGTCGAGCTGCGTTGAAGCCAAAGGATTGATCCATGGTTTTGCTTCTAGATATCAACCACACCCTCAAATGCTAGAAATCTATTAAGCCCATGGATGTCATATGTAGAAATTAAATTGTTTTGTTTCCTTTTGAAATTGGCTCGAGGCCCAAATTTTTTGTTCAAGATTTGTCTCATAGACAAATAAATATGGGTTAATACAAGAACCCATGACCTCTGGAGTTTTTGTTTATTGATTTATCTTTTTGATCCAGAACAATGGGGTTCACAATTAAAACATTTTGCACTTTTGAGCATGTTGGCATGGAATTCAATGGTTCATTACATCAAAAGAGGAAAAAAGTGAATGCTCCCGAGGAGGAATTCAAATGCGCTTGAGGCGCAATTATGAAATGAGAGAAAAAAGGATGCGCCTAGGGTGCGTTCAATTGCGTTTGAGGCACATTAAAAAAAGAGAGAAAATGTGGATGCACCCAGACACAACTTAAATGCACTAGAGGCGCACTCGAATAGCGCGTGAGGCTCATGTGATGCAGTTAATTTGTTTTCCGAATTGGCAGGAGACTATAAAAGGCAATCCCTTAAACATTAGAAGGCTTGTTGCATAAGAGAGGCACAAGAAGCCTGTACGAAGTGATTCCATGAGGCTCATCCATGAAGATTTCATTGACATATATTTTGATTTTCAGGTATACATGAGCCAAAAGTTTAGAAATGGTTGAAATATGCAAGTAATCTGTGGTTTTCGGCTTGGGTCGGTTGGTTGGTGTTCTTATTCTCGCAAATTGAGTTAGAAACATGAGAGTTCACCATTGATGAATTGATGTACTTTCACTGTTATTGGCTTTTGTTGCAATTCCAATGGTTAAATTCTTAGAAATTTGCAAGCAAACAGGAACCGGTACATGTGTATGTACGTATACATCTAGGAGTATAATGCATTTAGATGTGCAGTCATGCTACTTGCACATACCCTATTACACATATCTTGCATATACACTTTTATAGGGCCCACCTCGGGTCCCACCAATATGATCCGAACCGCTCATTATTTTTAAAATAATTTTTTTAGAGTTCCTGTAAAAAATCAACTCGATAGGATATCGGTAAGGGCCTTTTTAGAAATCATAGGGTGAAACAGTCAGATTCGCACTGTAATTTCTGAAAAAGCTCTTACCGATATCCTATCGAGTTGATTTTTTGATTTTTTACAGAAACTCTTAAACCATTATTTCAAAAATAATGAGCAGTTCGGATCATATTGGTGGGACCCGAGGTGGGCCCCATAAAAGTGTATGTGCGAGATATGTATACAAATGTATGTGTCCTTAGCATTTTTGTTAGATGTGTTTGTTCACTTTGTAGTGTATTGATTCCAAATCCTTGCAGCGGATGGAGGTGGCGTTAGAGCAAAAAGACGCAGACGATTGGATTTATGTAGAGGGGCCGATCCAACCGTTCATCTCGGCAATTGACGGCTTGGATATTGATCAAGCAATGAACAGTTCAAATTTATATGCGCTTGGATTCAATCCGAGCGATCCATGCCAAAATGAACGGTCTGATGCAACTTGGCACCAGCTTGGCACTGGGGTGCCCTTTGGCCCCGTTTGTGATCCATTGATTCAATTCAAGCAAGAAATTGGAAGGGCTCAAAGATTGTGGTGTATGCTTGGACAGTCACTTGGACAAGTCTCTCTATTAAAATGTTAAATAAATTGCGCAGACATTTTTATTTTCCTGTCAAACGGAATATTTTTTTTGGTGTTTATTCAAATTTTTTTTGCATTTGTTAGTTTGCGTCAAATTTTTGTAAAATATTGATTCGTCTCGACGAGATGAGTCGGAGGAGTAGAAAATTATGACCCAAACTCAAATATTTTTGGAAAAAATCCAAAAAAAGGGCAAACAATATTCAAACTTTTAGGACTTTTTCTTGGCTTTTTTAAAAAATAATATTTGAGTTTGGATCATAATTTTATAGTTCTTCGATTTCTCTCGTCGAAACGAACCAATAATCCATAAAAAAAAACTTTGACGCAAAACTGACTAATGCGAAAGAAAATTGAATAAAGACAAAAAAAAAATTTGGGGAAACATTAATCTTGTAAAAGTATAAATCCCCAAAAGAGAGCTAGGGAAAATATTTTGGGTGAATTGAAAGATTTTTAAAAGTTTTTTCCTTGATCTATTTCAATGTGTTCGGCTTAAAATGAGGTGGGCCAATTGGTGAAGCTTAATTCAGTCCACTAAGTCCTAGAGGCCCGCTTCAAAACCCAATTCCTCATTGGAAGCCCAACGCTTCGGCCACGATAATGGGTATACTAGTATGTCACGCTTTCACAAAATAGCGGCCAAGTGTCAAAAAAAGCGGTCAGTAGTAAAAAAATCCGGCCAAGTGTAATAAGACGCGGACAAGATTCCGAAAACGGACCATACACTAATCGCGCTCTTTCCGGTAGTAAGCAAGAAGCAAATGCGTGTTCTGCAAACACGATTCAAACAAACGCGGCCAGATGTCCAAACAGGCGTCCAAGAGTAATAAGACACGTCTAGGAGTAATAAGATGCGGCCAAGTTTTCCGAAAATAGACCATACACTAATCACGCAGCTTTTACTAGTAATAAGCAAGAAGAAAACGTGACTAGCTTGTCTCTCTGGTCACAGCAGCGCTAGGTCTCTCTCTCTCTCTCTCTCTCTCTCTCTCTCTCTCTCTCTCTCTCTCTCTCTCTCTCTCTCTCTCTCTCTCTCTCTCTCTCTCTCTCTCTCTCTCTCTCTCTCTCAGACACACACACGGACATTCTTGCTTCTCTAATAAAATTGGCAAATCTGGGCTTCAGAGTGTTGAATTTGTAGGAAGCGTCTTCGTCATTGCCTTGCCACTTTGTCGTTCTTTTGAATTCGTTCGAATCGTCTTGTTTTATAGTTAATTAGTGAAAGCATAAATGAACATACACATTTTTGCTTCTCTAACTGGCACGTCTGGGTTCCAGGGTGCTAAATTTGTTCAAACCAGACTTCGTCATTGTCTTACGACTCTCGCCTTCCTTTGCTGAAGGGGGGAAAAAATTGCATTTCTATGTGATGAAAAACTCAATTTTGAAAATGTATAGTAATGCGGGTAGCATCGATGAGGTAGAAATCTTTTTCAATGACATTGATGGAAAGGGTGTTGTTTCTTAGAATATGTCAATTTCTTGGTACATTTCAAGACGGGATATTGTGGAAGTAGACAATTGCTTTAACAAAATGCAAGGTGAAGTAAGGCCTCGCAGAAGGACATTGACCTCTGGTATCTCAGCTTTTTTTTTGGTAAATGCTCTGGTATTTCAGCTTCTCGTAAGAATGGTAATCTTTTTCAAGGCAACAATTTGTATGACTTTGCTATTGAAAATGGACTTCATCAAAGTATTCTCCAAACTTCATTGTTCATTTCTATGCAAAGTGTGGCGACATGGAGAGAGAAGTTCATGGGAACTAAAAAAATGGGGGAATATCCAACAAAGATGTATAGACGAATCTTTAGCTAGCTTTAACAATGGTATCTCACATACCCGGCAGGCGCCAGTGATGTAAAATTCATCCTATGAATGGATTCAATCCCAGTTATAAGACTTCGGCCCCAGAAAACTTTGAAATGGATTGGCACAGACGGGATCTCACCCCTTCAATATCAACCCGGCCTGAAAAAAAAGGGACATTACAACAGATAAGCTAACGCTAGTATGAGATATGTGTACTAAGTCATCCACGATTAAACAGTTCAAGGATTAGCTCATTTTCAAGCGGAACATAACTACTATAAGCTTCGCAAAGCTAGGCTTAAATCATTACGTATGATTGAAAAGCTTATACATAAGGGTCATCATCGGGCCGGGCCAAGCCAGCCCAGCCCGCCAAGTCACTGTCCAAGCCCGCCCATGGGCTGGGCCGACCAGGCTTTTACTTTTTTGTGGGCCGGGCAGGCCGGGCTACCTACCATAAATTGAAGCCCAAGCCTAGCCCACGGGCTAGTTCAATTGACGGGCTAAGCGGCCAAAAATCGGGCGGGCCAACGAGCGGGCTTAAATTTCCTTGGGCAAGGGAAAAAAGAAAGAATTTTGTGAGATTTTGGGCTAATGGATGGGCCCGTGGGCAGGCTATTGGGTGGGTACCACAGGGCGGGCCTACGGGCGGGCCGAGTAAAAATTCATATGCCCAAATCCGCCCATTACAAACTACGGGCTCGGGCAGGGTAAAAACCCGAGGGCCGGGTGGCCTTCGGGCGGGCCGCAGGCCTTTGGGGTAAATATAGACCCTTATAAATATGGTGCATAGTCGAAAAGGATAAAGCTAGGATTCGAGCTGAAGGGAAGAGGTCTAACCCATGTGCCTGTTCTTGTTGATGCAACACTTCAACAAGTCAGAGTATATAACAACTAAAAGCTCCCAATGTAAAAAAGTATACATTACTCGCCTCATACCTGAGCTAAGTTCTGCATTACTGTTTCCCATCTGGATCTCATCCAGAACGTCCCCCGGCGTGCTTTCTGCGACTCTGTTTTCCGACATCTTCTAATCACTTAAATTCGGATGATCATAACTCAAGTCATTGCTTTACCTTTTTGGGTGAAATTAGGGTGTAAAATGAAGCCCAAAAGTCTACCCAATGGTTCTAGCTTCATGCAAAAATTCCAAGAACTGAGGGGGGATATATGAGCAAAATGCAAGATTCGTTAAGTATTCACACACGTAAATCAAACTCTGAGAATTCTTCATGGTTTTCAAGAGTTCTATCCAAAACCAATCTGAAACCTCATCGTCATGGCTTCTAAGGTGTCATATACGCATCAAAGCAACAAGGAGAGCGGTCTGTTTACACCCATTTTTGGCCAAAATCCATAAAACCAATTTGTTGGTTAGAAGAAGGCCTTGAATGATGGTCTTAGGTCTTGAAAGCCCTTATGATCGGTCATCCACGAAATCAGACCGATTTGAACGCTACTGATCGAGTTAAGTTTTCAAAGGCTTGACCCAAATTTTTGCCTAAGATTTCGTCATCTCAAGCCCAAGCCCAAGATTGGCCAAAGACTTGGGTTGTCCCACTAAATCTGAGTGTTTTATCCAGGCCTAGGCTAGTTCTTAGAAATAATAATAAGGCCTTCTAAGTGGGCCTAAATCAGTTAAAGCCCAAGTTTTCTTTCCAGACTTGGGCTCGCATGGCTTACAAAGAAATTCGAGACCCATAATTCACCTTGAGTTTGGGCCCAATTTATAGATGGGCCTAATTCCATAAAAAAGTCACATCTGGCCTTTAATTGGCAGGAAAAGGCCTCAAGCTACTCACAAGCAGCTCAAAGGCCTAGAATGTTCTTGCTAGATAGGTCTGGACAAGCTGCTCACAAGCAGCTCAAAGGCCTAGAAGCTTCTCCCTAGCAAGCTGCTCACAAGCAGCTCAAAGGCCTAGAAGGTTCTCTCTAACATCACACAAGCTGCTCACAAACAGCTTAACCAGGCCTGCGTTTTTGGCCTTGGTGAGCCCAAATACACCTTTTTTACAAGCATCCATGCAAGCAAGTAGCTCAACCAGACCACAGACAAGTGGCAGCCATGCATGGAGACATCCCAAGCAGCTCACAAGCAGCTTAGGCCTGCACAAGCAGCTCAAAGGTCTAGAATGTTCTTGCTGGGCAGACCTGGGTAAGCTGCTTACAAGCAGCTCAAGGTCTGGGTGAACCTCATCCTTCAGCATGAAGCAAGGCCAAGGACAGGTGGCGTACATGCAGCCCTTGGAGCTGCTGGCAAATGAGTCATGCAAACCTAAGCAAGCTGCTCATAAGCAGCTCAAAGGCCTGGATGCAGAAGTTCCTTTTACTCTTTTACAAAGTTTTATGCAGAAAATAAGGGCTTTTCAGGCCTTTACCATTTCCCTGGAGTAAAGGCCCCGTTTTTATCAAAGAATAGCCTCTCATTGGAGCATTTTGAAGCAGCTCAAGAGGGACACTTGGCAGCCATGCATGAAGGCCTGTGGAAGCAGCTTAAACAGCTCAAGATCTGGAACATCTGCCTATAAATACCAGAGTTGAAGGCCTTGGCAAAGGTCCACGACCATCAAGCCCCCGGCTTACCCAATTTACCTTTCACTTGTCTTTCAATTATTTTTTATCTTTAGGTCCCCGACCAATCAAACCCCCGGCTTACTCAATTTATATTTCAATTATCTTTTATCTTTAGGTCCCCAACCATACAAGCCCAGCGCTTATGCGGCTTATCTTTCAATTACCTTTACTTTCTAGCATAGTTTGTACTCAATCTAGCCAAGCCTAGATTTTATTTCATTTCCTTGTAACCAGACTTTGTTAAACCGTTAATAAAGTCATTTTATTTCTGTTTTAGGCCTTGCTCTACCTTTCTTTCCATTTTTCACACGATTAGGAAATTTTAAGTCCTTAGCCCGCAAAGGCAAACCACGAACCACATACGGCCTCACCCTTTAGGTCGTACGCAATGGTCTATATGAAGTCAGATTTGAGGCATCCCGGCCTTGATACGAATTTGGACTGCAATCCAGTCCTGGCACGCCCGCATCAGGCCTAGAACCGCATTACTCGCTGTTCCTAGGCCAATTCTTACTTTTCGGAAACAAACACGGTCCTACAAGACCAAGAGAGAATTTCTAAGCAAACCTTAGCAAAATCTAGAGTCAAATTATTTGCTTAAACTTCAACCTTTCAAGTTCTCATCTTCTTCTCCTCCTGAATATCTCTAACTCTCAAGATGCACGATAATCAGGCGATGGCGACAACGAAGAACTTGGTTCGAAGTGATCCAATGTTCGTGCGTAACCGGACCAAAACCAAACCGCAAGAGCAGTTCAGCTTTTTCCAGTTCTACCCGGTTAGTATCCGGATAATTTCCGTAAAATCATGGGACTGGAAAGCAGTTCACAGATTTGGCATGCAAAACACTCATAAAATAGTTATAGGTATTTCATTGACAATCCAAACATAAGATGGTCCACAAAATAGTGAACATCTTCTACCACCTCTAAAGCAACTCCCAAAATAGACTGAAACAACCATGAATATGCATCAACCCGTCCATGTTTACATCCGTTTTGTACATACTTTCTCACAGGCAATAGTAGAGTCCACAACTAAGTACGGTGGGGTCACGATTACTTGTGGAGGAGGAGTAGATTGTGTAAAAGAGTGTCAAGATAAATGGCTAAGTGGCATTTGCTCGACCAATAAATGAGGTGACTTGGCAAAATCTAGGGAGATAGATTGTGAACTGCTATTTCAAGTATCTGATACTCTTTAATATCTGTAAAAGAGTGTCAAGATAAATGGCTAAGTGGCATTTGCTCGACTAATGAATGAGGTGACTTGGCAAAATCTGGGGAGATAGATTGTGAACGGCTATTTCAAGTATCTGATACTCTTTTAATATCTAGGCTCGAGGATGTGTAATGGCATTTGAATGCAGTTCTCTTCAAATGATCATTGACTGTTAAAGTGGAATCATCTCCATTTACTGCCAAAACAGTGAGAGTCCCTTCAAAATCTCCATTAGAGAAATTTGACAAAGGTACATCAAGTTGGGAGATAAGGGGAAGGGAATCCAACCGAGGGTTGGATAAAAAAAAACGGATAAAAGAAAACACCCAAAGGGCTGAGGGCTCAAAGCCTCAAACACCTTAGGGGCGAAGCCCGAAAATGGACCAAGCCCAAATTCCTATAAGCCTAAAATACCCAGATCATACAAATAAGGGAACGTGTTTTGATAATTAATACCCGTTAAAGATATTTTCAATATTAAAAAATGTTTTTAACTTGTCTTTGACGGGTATTAATTATCAAAACACGTCCTGGGCCGTCATTTTCCCTACAAATAAGCTCAAAAAAAACACCAACAGCCTAAATGCCCGGATCAGATCAAGTTAGCCCAAAACAAACGGCCCAAAGGCCCAGACCTAACCCTAAACAGCCAAATCAGGCCACCCCTGTAGCCAACCGCCGCCGGCCAACTACTCAGGCTCCACCGTTACACCACCAGAGAAAGCCCATCTAGGAACGAACACCACCATACGCCAGCCAGCCAGCCACGCCGCTAAGTCGGACCCCCAATACTGACCGTATATGGGTATATGAATATGCTGCTACCCATAGACGGTAGCAGATCGTGTCAACAGACTTACGCTATACGGTATCCATGCATATACCCAATGTGGGATGGGGAAAAAAATAAATCCTTCATGCAAAAACAAAGATTCAAACTTGTCTTGTTTTCTTGAATTTCCCAAATCAATCAAAAACAAGGGGAGGATGGAACATAATCAAGGAGTTCAGTCTATGAGGTACAATGTTAAGTGGAATAAAGAAGAAGGAGAACTGAGGGGTAAGTACGGAAGAAGAAGTTGAGATTTGGGTTTTGAAGATTTTCCCACAACTGTTTCTTCCTGCAAAATTTCTCCGTTGATTCTGGTGTTTGGTTATCCGATCCCAGGAAGAAGATGGCGCTCATAGTCTTGAAGAGATAGGGAAACGACGGTGTTAATTCAGTGTAGCCGAACCTATTTCAAGAAACAAAAATGAAGAGGAATGCATCAGGTACCAATCTGAAATCGATTAACATGAAATTTTACATGGTAAATAATTGTAATGGATTGTACAAGATGATTGTCTCAGATCAATTCAAAATGAATCTTACAGGTAGAGAATTTTTTGGGCAGTCCCATAAGAGAACCAAGATCACTTCAAAATGACGTAGTGTTCATTAACTTTGCATGTTAAACAGGCGAAGTGTGTTGAAATTATTTTTTCCACGGCCAGAAGTAATTACACGCAGCCAAGAGTAATTATTAGCGGCCAGGAGTAATTTACTTCGCTAAGAGGCATGTAAAACACAATAGTAACCACGCTTTCAAACTATGCGGCTAGAAGTAATTCTACACGGTCAAGATTAATTATTAGTGGTCAGGAGCAAGGTGAAGAAGTTTTGAGTAACTTCGCATTTTGAAGATGAGAAGTGCGTTGAAATTGTGTTTTTTTTTAAAAATTATCAAGAAAATCGAAAATCTCCCTCATTTTGATCTTGAAGCTCCCTCTTCAAATAGGGAGAACCGAATAGCTCGAAGTCGATTGAATAAATCGAATTGCGTCAAATTCCAGAAAATCCGAAGATTTCTCTCACTAATTTTTTTTTTTAATTATTTCCATAATTTCTGCTCATGCCGGCCGCCATTGCTTGTTCTCTTTGCATTACTACAACGACCTTGAAATTCGGATTCATGTATACTTCAAGTTTATGCCCATCTTCATTTACTCTCGATTTGGCGAAATCGGTTAGAAAAGAGAAGAGACTAGGAGGGAAAAGAAAACAAAGAATTCAGTTTGGGATAAGAGAAGAGAGATCAAAAGAATGGGAAGGACAATGGTATGTTTCCATCTTATTAGTTGAATAATTCATGAAAAAACTATCGTAAGAAATGTTATCCTCGATATCGCCGTGTCAAATAACATGGAAATTGTGAAACAAACCGATTTCAATGCTTCTATTCTCAGGTGTGGCATTGAATATGAAAAAATAGAAAGTTATATGATAGATATGTTTGCTAAATCAGGTCTGATATAATCTGCACAAGGGTTGTTTGAAATGTGCTGCACATATGGTAGTGATCATGCTACATTGAATGCTATAATTGCTGGGAATGACAAATAAATATGAGCAGGCTTTCACCACTTTTAGGCAGATGTTCGAGCAAAATGTCGTACCTAATGCAGTAACCATGGCATCAATTCTTCTTGCTTGCTTGGATCAAAGGCCAAGAGGCCTTGGCCTTTGGCCCAACAGCACACTTACGTGCGTGGAGAAAGGAGGTCAGAAGTTCAACTCCTCCTCCAAAGTGCTAATCTAACCATTCTAACAATTCTTATATTCGTTGATCAAAAAGAAATTCTTCCTGTCTTCCTGCCTGCCTGCCAGTCAGTAGGTATCATGTCTCTGGGCAAGCAATTCCATGGCTTTGCCACTTGCTACTGCTTGGACCATAATGTCTTTGTGGGCTCAGCTCTCTTGGACATGTACTCAAAATCTGGTGCAATCGATCATGCTGAAAATGTGTTTTCTTCGTCCCCTTGAGAGAATTTGGTTACATACACAAGCATGATGTTGGGTTACGGTCAGCATGGGTTTGGTGAGAAAGCTATTTCACTATTCTACTCAAAGAGGGACATGAAACCTGATGCCGTTACCTTAGTTGTTATTGTCGGCTTGCAGTTATTCTGGGCACTTGTGTAGATCAAGGCCTGATGCCGTTCCCTTGCCTGTGTGCAGATCAAGGCCTGATGCCGTTACCTTTAGGCATGCTAAGGTCTCGTACCAAGAGTCCATTATGGCTTTAGAGTTGGTTCATGAACTCTTATTTGTACGAAGTCCAATTGTGTATTTGTCTGTCTGTAATTCCTTTTGTTGAGGAGATCCAATAGGCTCATTAATCCTCAAAAACCTTCCACACAATTGTCTTGAAAATGCTCCAAATCCAAGCTTGATAATCTTGTCAAAAACTAGGAAACATGAAAGCTTCCTTCAGTTTACCTTTTCGTTCCCCTGGCGGATTGGGTATAGTACTGTGTACGAAAGGAAGTTGATCATGGATTACCAATAAGCCTAAACCAATTCTTCCTGGGTCGATATTCGTAATTCTTCCTGGACAGACTGTAAATTCGTTGGCGATATGTCTACAGTACTGGTTCAAATCCAGGTCGGCCCAACAATTTGCTAACCTACCACATGATCCGTGATTGAAGCATATCCTGATAGACATGCTATAATGGATATTTGACTAGGAAAAATTGGGGTCTCTTAGTTTCAACCTGTTGAGTGTTGACACAGCAAAAAAGAGATTTGTAATCCTCTGTGAAGGCACTTGTCCTGGGATTCCTACAAGATAAAACCCACTAATAAGTCAAGAATTGTGGCCCTTATTGTCTTACAGTTCCCCTAAATATCCCCCACTCAAGGGCCTATAATCATGGCTTCCATTTTCTGAAGTAAAAAATGCACCCCAACCATCATACATTTATTGTCCGTCCAATTTTTTTAGCTTTTCAAAAGGATTTACGGCCGCACACTTGTTGAACGGGAACCGGGAAATGAAAACATAATGAGAGCCAGGAAATTAGCAGCACGGACACGCAACAAGACACATACGTGCTGATACCTCGGTGTGATGGCAAAAACAAAAATGCGATTATTACTTTGATGAATTCTCTTATCCTCTGATATCCTGCGAAACATGGAAACCATCACTCATCAGGTTGCTTACCAGTCAACTGGGTTTGGTTGGGTTTGATTGATTAGACTAAACGCTGTACATTATGAAATACTATAATCTTAGTGTACGTACGAGTGTATGACATGGTTCATAATTATTTCTAATGTCCGTTTAGGAATGGCAATCTCACTCAAACCGTTGGTTACCTGAATCGAGCCGAACAGGATAGCTTTCTGTTTCGCCGATAAACTAATACTAATTCATATATATGCTATATAACAACGCCAACTCTACCTCGACCATGAGTCCGGCCAACTTCGTATCACAAATGCTACATGCCAAGGACCTATTTTCCTGTGTCGGACCGTTTTTCCACTATCTTTCCTAAAATCAATTGCTGTTAGAGAGAGCTTCAATTAAGTATTTTATAGCATTCGAGATCGCACCCACAAGCCTGTTTTTAGAGCGGTCGTAGAAAGTGGCATTATGTAATCAAATCCATAGGGGCATTCCAGGCCCAACATCCTGATCCATTTATTCTGAGTTTAATAAACTCTGCTTACTTTAGTTTACTCCTTAAAGATAATTTTACCTCCCTAACACTTCATTAAAAAGAAATGAAAAACAGAAAATATGTCACAAACTAAATTAAAAGACATGTATTTCATGACCTATAAGCAGAGTTTAATATTCGAATTGTTTATCTTACAACTGTTGAGAAATACGTTCAGAGCTTGGCTTAGGACCACGTCCCCTGAGTCGAAGTAAAGAAGAAAACTAAGAACAAGACAGCCGAATCAGCCGATGCCTAGGTTGAGGGTGAGCCCAGGTGAGAAACCACAGGAGAATTTGCACGCAAGTTGTCCCGAATAGATTGTATCGAAGAAGTTTTTGGGGGTCCCTTGGGGAACATCCGTTGAGATTGGAACGATACAGAGAAGAGATTAGCATGGCCCCTACCAAGGATGACACACGCCAATTGAAAAATGGTCTAAATTCTTTAATAAAACAAAAGTAAAAAAGTTTTGGGGGAATGATTTCGGTGTCCCTAATCATTTTGGGGACACTGTAACTTTTGGCATAGCAAAACCATTATGAGTATAACCAAAACTCATTACAAGCATAATAGAACCATAGCAAGGCATAACTAAAACCATAGCAAGGCATAACTTATTTGTTATGCCTTGGTTGGGTTTAGTTACGCCTTGGTTGATTTTTTGAATATTCTTTGGTTGTACCTTATTTGGGTTCTGTTATGCTTGTAATTGATTTTAGTTATGCTCCTCATGGTAAAATTATGCCAAAAATTACGGTGTCCCCAAAATTACCGGGGACACCATAACATCATCCTTAAGTTTTGGTCCTTAGTATGGAGAACGTCTTTACAAGGTAGATTCGTCATCTAGAACGTGTTTGAAGGGTTGAAGTAGCACCATCCAAGTTCACACTGGTGTAGGAGTGTTCGTAGAGTGACCGAGTCTGAATACAAGTATCCGTGTGTGATATGATTTTTTTTGGAGTAGATGATTCTCGAGGATATCTACATAGCATCATCCAAGAGTTGACATAGGGGTCAAAACATGGGACTTGGGGGTTTATTCTTTCTTAAAGACTCAAGTTCAAAATCACTCAGGTGCTATCAACTTATTTTGGGCCTGTTTATATGGAGCATTAGCTCTAGGTTTAAGTGGGGGCCCAAAAGGTGAACGGTGGATTGTATAGTCCCCCAGATTAATCAAAATGCACGTAAACTCATCCAAACATCTGATTTTTTAAAAAACAAGTGTGTGTGTGTGTGGGGGGGGGGGGGGGGGGGGGGGGGGGGGGGGGGGGGGGGGGGGGTGGGGTTGTGCTGTGGGTGGGTTTCCAACGTGCATAGCTAAACATAGCGAAACAAGGCGTAATGTAACACAAACTCATGGAATCCCAACACTTCCAAGTTCCAACTGCCAAAACATGAACATGACAACTCAAAGAAATGAGATGAGATGACATATACCAATATTTCCCTTGTATAAAAACATCCAACAATGGCTCCAGAATACCTACCAATGCAACTTGATTCGCGGCCTAAGAAACTTTTAAAGGAGACGTGTCTTCTTGGATACTTGTATTCAAACACCGCCACACTTCGGACGCTATCAGATGCTGATTGATATACTTTCGGAATGCATTTATGTGAAAAAATAAAAAGTAGAAACATTTATGAGTGTTGAAAACATGTGAAACGATATCTCATAAACATGCTTTTCGACATGATTGATGTTCTCGATGAGCTTTATAAAACGAACGGCTTCCACGATTACAGTAGACCCAAAATAGGCCCACCAGGGGCCGAACAGGGACTCTAGTAAATGGACAGGACCCTATTCCATTTTCATATTCTGTCTCTCTGTCACTCTCTGGTAAATTTTCCAATCATGCCCACTTGCGTTGCTTTTGTTATGTGGCTGTTGTTCAACATTGTCATTTTCTGAGGTCCGTAGCTTTTGAATTTTAACTTCTTTTTTTTCTTTTTTATTTATTTATATATATGGGTTTGAAAGGATATCCGGACCAACTCACACTAATCTCAACTAATCGCATCTCCGGTCTGGTCAAAGACAGATAATTCACGCTGAAACTAGAGAATTCACAAGAAATTAATTTTTTGCAGCCTGACTCCAAGAATCGAATTCTCGTCAATTGTGTGAGAAGCAATTATTCCAACCAACCGAACTAATCTTTTGGTCTAACTTCCGTTTTTTTTTTTTTTTTAACCGTTGTTGGCGTCACTTTCACATGCGGAAATAGCCTCTGTGCATCAACCATATCACAGGTCCCTCAATGACAACAACCTCGTGCACTAGGTTTGCCATTTTTTTTTTTGTCACTTTCACAGTCTTTGATTCTAGGGAAAGACATTGTTTTGCGCAGCGATTTTATTTAGAAGTATATTTTTCTGTCTATTTTTTACTACGTTTTTTCAGTTTGGAAAATGATATTAGCACTTCAAAAATTGATGCAGACACTCCAAAATCAGTGCAACTTCAAAGCCATTTTCCTTTATGTTTTGAAGTGCCTGCATCAATTTTTGGAGTGTCAATATCATTTCCCTTTTTGTTTTTTATTTTGTGTGACATCCTCTCTAGCCATCTCTTGAACATGTCTAGGGGCTCTGCTTTTCTTGAGTGGCTCTAAGCTATTTCAACTTGCCCCACATTGGGGCGCTCAAGACTTTTTGCAATCTTTTATAGATTTAATACATACATATTTGTAAACATATACAGTGCCAGAGTTATAATTTGAATATGGGTGGCGTTGTTCTTTCGGAGTCCACCAATATTGTTACACGTTGTTCGTAAAATACGGAAAAAAAAGGTTAGGAGTGAACTTATACTTTGTACTGGGTTTTGGTTAAAAAATAATAGTAAAAAATTTGATTCAACTATCTTTTGGTTTTTAAATGAAAATTCTTGAGATATATATATTATTTTCGCCATTTGAGTTGGTTATTTTTGAATTGTCATTTTTTTTAATCATTTGTGTGAAAAAAAACCAAGCTATTTTGATACCCCAAAAGTACCTAATCGACTTACATTAATTAATTATTATTTTTGGAACTGGGAGTGGCATGTACCACCCGAGGACTCCACCACACACCTCCACCATTGTACATATGTATTAATTTAGGTACATGTAATTTCCTCAAAGTGTTTGGGCAAATGAGCATGAGAAAACAAATGAGTAATTATACTCCATGAAATTGCTTGATCAAATTCTACGTAGGCCAAACGTTCAATACCTTGGGGCCACCAAAAGGTTTGTCCGGTCATAAATTTCAAGGCCCCCGCAATAACTCAAGGTGCGCACATATTGATTTAGACATCTAGTCACAAGGTTTTTGAACCGCGTGCCGGTTCCAACCAAATCCAGTACCATAGACCCCTAATTTCATTCTAGCTCAAATATTGGCCAATAATGGCCGTACCGGCCAATACAGGACGGTACTAATGAATACCAGACAACGTCTTAATTTCTTTTTTTCTTCTAGTATCGGTCAATACCGGTCGGTAATACTGAACTACTTTTAAATTTATTTATTTTTCAATGAATATGTCACGCTAAACTATTTGATGTGGGAAAATAATGTTAATAGTAGTAATCACCGGTACCGGTATGTACCATACCAATAAGCAAATCAGTTTTTTAGCTGGTACAGTATTCAAAACCTTGTCAAGTCATTCCCATACTAAAATTTTAGGTACATGTAGTGGGTATCTTTTTTTTCTCTGGATATACTACTATAGTACCTAGTATTCTTACACAGAAAGCTCTTACAAAAGGTATGACAACATAATGATATTTTCCCTAGTACCAAAACAAAAATGAAAGAGGCTAATGGGACTTCCTAATTTTCAATGAAGATCTTGTACTGTATACTTCTCCGTATAGAATACGGTTTGCCTTTACCTAACTTATTGATTCCTAATTGATTTATGTGGCGGAAAAATAAGTAAAATTGCGTACATATTTAAAGTTTAAAAAAAAAAAAAACTAGACCTATCTATCTAATTTTCAATTTCATTATATTGTGAGGATTTTAGTGAAGTCCTCCTTGCAACCTTTTGACCAGATAGAAAGTTGAAAAAACCTTTACATGCTTTTGCTCTTTTCCCCTGTTACTAATAAAAGTGTAAAGACAACCAGAATCATATTTTCTAAGTTGTGTCATCATCCAAATAAAGATAAGCTTCGAGTGGTTTGATTAATGGACCATACCACGGCACATTCTGATTCACACTCAACTGTTTTTTTATTTCCTTTTTATGTTCGGGCCAATTTACGTACACTCCGATTCCGGGGTCCTGAGTTAACGACCAGATAAACTCTCTAATAGTTCCAAGATTTAGAATGTTCAGCCTGCAAGATTCGAACATGGAACCTCATAGAAGGCAAACACTTAGTATTTGTTTTCTCATACCCACTCGGCCAAATCTCTCAGGTTGATTCACACTCAACAAGTTTCCGTTTGACAAAAAAAGATTCACACTCAACTGTTCTTTGGTGTTTCTGACGAATAATTTTATCAAATTAGCTCGGGTTGAATAATTTTATTAAATATGCTCGGGTTTTTCTGGTAAGACGAACTTTTATAAAGGTAATGAGACCGCATAAAGTTAAATTGCTAAAAGTACAACAATTAAACTCACTGCACAACGGTTTAAATTAGTTCTAAGACTGCGATAGAAAGTCGAAAGGTCTAGTGAGCGAATCACATTTATCTTTTCAAAAAAGGCGATAATATATGACTTTGAGAATGAATTTTGAAGATTAATTTGGTAGATCATGTAGCTATTGAAGACCGATCACCTGAATCAAAATTTTAAACTTGAGACGAAACCAATGAAGGCACAACAAGCCTCGAGGGTTACTCGCTAATAAATAATAAAATAATTGTCAAACGATTTATCATTTATGCTCCTAGGAAAGAATTAACAGCCAATAAAAGCTGTGTATTATGTATGTATATCAGTTTATAATTCATCAAATAAATTAATATATTCATGAATGTTTTTCCTAATCCACATAAAATACTTAATTATGTTATAAACAAATCAACTCCCTAGCTAGGTACATATAAAAAGATGAATGCCGATGTCACCTAATCCCTCGACGTTGGGTGCTATCATGCCCCTTTTTTTTACCATTTAGTTAACGAATGGACGAAAATTCCTAATTAAAATTACCTATAATTAATTAACCATTCAAACTATCAAAAAAAATCTAACTCTAAGTGTGTGGATCATGCATGTATTTTTTAACTTTGAATATGGTCCTCATGCACAATAAGCCAAATTAAAGTTGAATATCTACATTTATTAAATAAATATTCTTTCTCGATCGCGGTTTGAATCTCGGGGAAGTTTTTCCACTCTCCCATGCATACGTACCTATTCACTTTTACTTACAACCGTTCAACGAGCGTACATGTTTTTCTTGCTTCTTCTTTTTTGCTATTCTATTTCTTGGTGATTTTTTAAACATACAATCCTTTTCAAGGTGATACCTTTCCCAGAAGAAGAGAGGAGGTCCAAAGCATATATGGTCTCTGATATGACTACACACATTTGTGGCTCTTTTGCATTTGCTTTGATTGTGAGGGTATGATTTCTTGCAAGTGACAACCAACAACTCACATGCAATATCCTTCCCCCCAAAACCAAAGGCTCTAATACTTGAAGTACCAAGTTGGGTAAAGCAAAAAACTACCTTTTGAATAAAGGGCAGGGGCCAACCAAGTTAGTCCACATGAGATTCAAAAATTGTTTATAATCCTAGAGATAACCGTATGTTGGGTTACAAGCCCTTTGGTTAAAGGGACTATTGTTGTTGTAAGAAATTTACCATTACACAACTCCAAATTTGGGCAATTTGAACAAGTTTTACGGGATTGGCTCCAGCAAATCTCTTGGGTGAAAGAAAACACTTGAAAATGGTATATGTGTGAAAATAAATCCCTAAAAGTCAAAATTATCAGCCATTTTTTGTCATATGTATAAAATTGAATGACTACGGATATATACACAATCTCTTACGTCTCTTTCTCAAACCTAGAAAGTAGCAATACTCCTATAATTTTTTTTTTTTTTGGAATACCACCTTTTGTTATCAAATTAATGCAAAAATACATGTGGTTCGAGCCCTTCCAAATTAAGCACAAATTCTCCATCCGCCACCAATAAAGGGCACCCCTTATTTTTGTGGGTCCACCTGCATGCCCCAAGTATAAGTATGTATCTTCTCATTCATGGGTTCACAAAAAAGTAGTGGGTTGCTGAAAAAGTCCATGATCCCATCCCACCCTTTTAAGCAAAAATAACCAACCATATGGCAACGGTAGAAGCGCACATGTACTAGTGGTTTATCACCAAAAGCCCCACTTATAAGAAACATGATTTGTTGGGTACTCATGATCACATGCATTGACCTACAAATCTTTTTTTTTAAAAATTTGCTAAGAAAAGAAAATTCAAGGCTATTAGACCACCTCCATCCCTTACGTACCCTTTGAGTGAAAACCCCTCAAAACCAACTCCACTCATTCACTCAAACTTACACTAAATTGAATTCCACTCAAATATTCAAGGGAGACTCAAATTTTGCAAGGCTACTTCCTCCCTGTCAAATTTACAATTGTGCCATTAATGAGAGTTTTATTGAAATTTATGCTTAGATTTGTATTTGTCCACTGGAGTGCTTCATACTAAAAGAACCTTTACTCGGATTTTTATTCAAATTTTAGTAGAGCAATGCTACTAGTACAGCAGAAGTGGGCACAGACAACGCATACAGCACGCGTTTGGGCCCGTCTCGGGTCCAACAAAAATAATCGGAGCCGCTCATTTTGTTCAATATATTTTGCTTAAGGTCGATCTCCATAAAAAATTAGCTTTATCTGACACTGATAAAAGCATTTACGAAGCATCCAAAATTGCTCATGAAAATTTCTAAAGCTATTTTTGACGCTTTGTAAACGCCCTTATCGATGTCGAATGGGGCTGATTTTTTACAGGGACCATAAGTAAAATATATTGAACAAAATGAGCGGCTCCGATTATTTCTGTTGGACCCGAAACAGGCGCAAACGCGAACTGTACGCGCTGTCTATGCCACTTCTGCTGTATCAGCAGCATTTTTGATTTTAGTAAGGGCCATGTCATCTTGCTAGCCATGATTTCAAAATTGGCTTATGACTCTAGCTAACATGATCATGACTTCCTCTTCATGCTTGATGGAATGGTGAAAATAAAGTGAATTTCATTCTTAGAATTGAACTATAAGTTACAAATGCAGTGATAATTAGTTTATCCTCAACTAAAAGTTTGAGATATCAAATGGAGACTTTGCCTGAGGGGGGAAAATCCCATGCACTAAAAGTAAATTTCCCTTTCACGCCTTGTCCCCACTTAATTTGTTACAAACTTACTAGAGTTGGCGCATCTTGTGATGGCATGGGGAGAAAGCTTTCAACGCTAACATTTTAAATCGCGGTATCGGAAAATGTCGCGGTATCTAATATTGGGACTTCGGGTTGGTGCTGTGTAGTAAGGTGCTGCATATTTCTGAGCCGTCGAATCGTGCATCATTCGGCTTGGATCTCATCTTGTCAAAACGAGAGTCATTCCTGAAATGAGATCCAAGCCATCAGATGCACGATCCGACGGTTCGGAGGTGCTCAGCATAGTGCTGTGCATACCACTGCACATCACCACCCCCAATTCCTAATATTGGCCGATATTAGACAGTATTGATTGGTATTGAACAATACATAAGTACATAAAGTTATTGGAGGACCGAAATCCAGTTATGTAACGACAGATAAGATACGTAACGGTCTTTGTTTAAAACCCTCCATGATACATGTCAAATGATCTTCAGCTATGAATTGTAGGTTTGTTTAAAACCCTCCATGATACATGTCAAATGATCTTCAGCTATGAATTGTAGGTGAGCTATGCACAAATTAATGAGATGGCTTTAGTGGGGGACAAACTTGTCCCACCGAACTTACTCAAGACAAATGCATAGTGTTGGAGAAAAGACAAACTTTAACTAATTTTGCTTTTCCTTTGAACAACTTGAATCATATTGGTAATTACCTAAAACTAATAACAAGAAATTTGGTAAGCTTGAAGTGATTGATTTGTTTGGAGCTAGGAAGGTGGAGTCCCCTTCATTTCCAGCTGCTGGAAGCTATTCATTTGCTTTTTTCGGCAAGTTATTTATCATCACAGATTTCTTTTTGTGGCTACAAAGGTTTCGTATGATTTCGGACTACGTATCCCGCCTGGTGTAATTAAGATATTTGTATTCTTCTACGGATTGTAATAAATAAAAAAAGATTTATAGTACTTATCCTTAAGGAACAAAATTTGCCGCAAATGTAACTCTATGGTGAGACTTACGGACCTTTAGAATTTTAAGAGAGAGCCAGTTTTAGAAATGTTTAGTCTCGTGAAATTATGCTATTGGAGAGATTGTTAAATATCCATGGATATGGGGAACCACCTGGTGCCCTAGTTCCCCTCCAACTTAGAGATAAAGTGATGCAGCGCAGCCTCCTTTTACGAAACTATTTGCAAGAAGAGATCACGAACTTGCTTATGTTAAAGATTCTCTCTTTGAAACATAAACACAAATGTGTATGAACAAGAGGTACTCCCTCTATGAACACACGATATGAGATAAATCTCAATTTTCTTAATTCAATAAACAACTCCATTTTAATGTCGCCCTACAACTTATTTTATACTAAAAACCTAAGACCGAAAAGGAATCAGCAAAATAGGAAGCTGAATCCCGGTGAATCGCTACTTGACTCAATATTACCAAAATCAAAAGATTTGATCTCAATACTAGATAATAAAAGAAAACTTGCCAAAACAAATGGCACTCAAAGCGGAATATTCAAAAACAATTTATAACCAAAATAATAAAACTAAATATCTACTTCTTAAATAATAAACCATTTCCATTCTGCATCATTCTCCCCGTCTTGAAGAAACTCGTCCTCGAGTTTATAAAGTTGGATTCGTCGTAACTTGTCCGCATCAATCTTGTACCTCAAATTAATTTTTCGGACCCCAAATTGTAAAGATGAGTTAGAAAAAATAAAAGCAATATTGTTTGTCACAATTTGCTCTAAGTACGCAATCCAAATATTCTTCTTCACAACAGCTTCAGTATATTTCCAAAAAGAATCCTCAAATTGATTACCCCAACCAATCTCACCACCTTCAAGCATGGTAACAACTTTTTTTGCCAATATTTTCTGATTTTTTCCTGTTGTCATTTTCTCCACCGGTTCTTCGTCAAAAACTGGTGGTTTACTCCAATCCACAATTGGATCTGGAATAATATTTGATGTGAATGGCCACTCAATAGTAGCTTCATTCACCGTTGTCCTCCCCTTCGTCTGAAGATTTCCAGCCAAAGGTTTGGTGATAGAAATATCATCCGACACCTCCTCCTCTTTCGGAAACCGAGGTTGAACTGGACGATGGCGAGGTAGGATTGTAACTTCAAAAGCCTCCATGCGTTGGGTAAGCGACCCAATCGCCGCCAAGACTTGCTGCAACCTTTCCTCCATTCGAGCATCTCGAGCAACCTCATCTCGCTCATAGACTTCATCAACACTAGCTGTATGACCTCCTCTTCCACCTCGACCTCCAGCATGTCCTTCGGCCATAGTCAGGATTGGAACGAGAGCTCTGATACCAACTGATGCAGCGCAGCCTCCTTTTACGAAAGTAGTTGCAAGAAGAGATCACGAACTTGCTTATGTTAAAGATTCTCTCTTTGAAACATAAACACGAATAAGTATGAACTAGAGGTACTCCCTCTTCGAACACACAATTGTGAGAAAACTCTCAATTTTCATTAATTCAATCAACAACTAATTTGCCCTAAGGCTAACATCTCAACTTATAGTAGAGTATTACTAAAATACTAAAAAGGAAATAAAATCAATCCTAATTCTTCTTGACCAAGCATCCTACAAAATAGGAATGGTAATACAAAACAAGTTAGGAAACTAAATACTTCTTAGAACACTTATTCCTAAAATTAAAACTCCCTAACAAAACAATTTATAACCAAAATAATAAAACTAAATATCTACTTCTTAAATAATAAACCATTTCCATTCTGCATCATAAAGGTAAGTCTGACGATACTGTATAATATAGATATAGATATAAACATTAGTATTATCTTTTTTAAACTTTCGCTATTTCAAACATATACAATATACTATTAAATTTAGCGGTAGCTCTCTCGGTCACCAAGGTGGAGTTCGAATCAAAATTAATGGATTCTTGTTTATGATGATGACTCTTTTCTATAGTAATTCGTACTTTTTAGTTTTGGTAAAAATATTTGACTTTTCAAATTTGTTTCAACAAGAGAAATTGAAAAAATAAAATAAAAATCAGCATTTTTCGGATTATTTTGTCCTTAATAAATATTTTCAGCTTTTGGTCATTTTTTTTATCTAAAAAATACACAAAGCCAAAAGTTCCAAAAAGATAAACATAAAACAAGTAAATAATTTAGGTCGAATTATCTCTAAGTTGCACTTTTGAGATTGAGAGAGAGAGAGAGATGAAGTCCAACTTTATAGTTTATACTATTCTTTTGTGCAATGTCTATTCATTTTCATCAGTTATCACACAGTATTAAACATCTATTCATGCAACCACAAAATTAGCAAAAAGTTAAGTGCATATTTAATTATTACTTGTTATTTCCTATATGCCACAGTCAAAGTCATTTTCCTGGAAATTAAGAGAATTTAATATGTGGCAAGTTTGTCTAACTCTTGATTAAAAAAAGGTTTGTCAATCTCATTCTTGTTAGATTTCACACAATAAATGATTTTGGCAATTTGAGACCCAAAAAAATCTTGCAATCAGTGAAGATTCCCTTCTTTTTTTTTTTAATTTCTGTCAAGTTGACTTCTATATGATAAATGATTTTCTAAATCAGTGTAAGTATTCTGAAATTGAAATTGGATCTCACTTTGACTTTTTTATTCACTTCAACAGTTTGAGGGGATAATATGAAAAGGGCAAGTTTGGTGAGTCTTAGCATTTTTTTTTTTTTGGTAATACATGTAGCGTATCCTAAACCAATTTGCGCGCACCTCATACTAATTCGGTAATTTCTATAGGCGTTCCCACAGCCTTTTCACTTTTTTTTTTTGCTTCTTCCTTAAATTTATTTATTTTAGTGTACTTCCAAGACAAACGCAACAAAGTCTAAAAATGAGCATCATCTCTCAATGGTTTTCGCTTTGCCCAAACAATTTCCAAAAATTTGAAGATTAACATTCTCAATTTTATAAAAATTGGCGTTTTCATAAAAGGATTCTCGAAAATAGTTCAATAAACAAATTTCTTAAACATGAATAACACAAGACAGAAACCGATACCACACAATTAGTTAGGTCGATCCAATTGTTTAAACAATAGTCAGTTTTTGAAGGAAAAAAAAACATTTAAATCCTATTTTGGAATTTTGGATGGCTATTTTATACGACTAAAGGTTAATAAAGGACCCAAATTGAATGGTTTAGGTAATTTGATGTGCGATCAGGTGTCAAAAACAATGATTAATTGAGATGCGTGTAAACTAATTCGGACACTAATTATGCTAACAAAAAAGTAGGCCATTCCAAGAAATGGAGGCTCGTTTTGCTAATGAAAATGAGTACTTATTTTTCACTTATTTTTTTAAATTAAAAGTAGTATATTATAAGAGAATAACTTGTCTGAGTGAAACGAGGCCTAACAAAAGAGAAAAAAATCTTTGGTCCCCGTCAATTCCTTTGAGTTTTATTCTTGCGAACGTACTCCCTAGCTAGACGGAATACTTAACGAGTCAACTACAACACTGCACGAATGAATACGCACATCACTTAGTATCCATCGTTTACGGCTTGGACTACTGGGTCTCTACCACATATTTACGAACAAACCTAATCCATTTGAATGATTCCTACCCCGCAACTGGTACGGAAGTCAACTACCGGTTTTCCTACGCCGTTTTATCCGGAGTCCGATATATGTAATACTCCTATATATATCTATAAGGTGTAATTACAATATTGCCCCCTTAAACATCACACCTTTTAGATTACTCAAACTACCTAATTTGTTCAACTTGGGGCCCTGTATTAGCCTCTAGTCATATAATGGCCCTCAAAGATTCCAAAATAGTGTTTAAATGTTTCTCTCTCTCAAAATATGAGTTGAAGGCCCATAATGAATGATCTTTGTCCGGACTCTGTTCTTCCAATCATCCCATCCATTGATCTCCCTCAGAACACTTCTCTATACTCTTTGTTAACAAATATATGCATGATAATTTGTTGAAAATTATATGCATTACCATTTGATATTTTGATGATTATATTCATGAAGTTTTTATCTTTTGGCAAAAGAAAATCTTTTATCGCAAAGTCCTTTTTCGGACAAATTTGTTTCTTTGCCTTGAAACATAGCATAAAGTCTCTTGGTTTCAATGATTAATATTTACAAAGACTTAATGAGCTCAATACATGTTTTAACGGATTTATTTAGAAGAAGTTTTGAGCTACAGGTTGACGAACCGGCTGACAAGCCGGCTGTCTGAACAGAAGGGGTTGTCAACCGGACTTCACTGGATGACAGGCTGGCTGAGAGAGTGGACGACCTTCCGGTCGACCGGCCGGACGACCAGTAGTGTATTTCTGCAGATTTTCTGCTGATCAGTAAAATCTCAAACGGCTCTATTTTTCCTAAAATAGCTCTCCAACGGCACAGTAATTTACTAACGGCTAGTAGGTGATTGGATGGCTATATAAAGGCTTCAAGAACTCATTGATGAGTACGAATCCAAGCTACAATATTCTATATCATTCCAAAGAGCAACTTCTCCAAAGATCAAGTCCAAAATTCTCCTTGTTCTTCCACTTTCATATTTTTCTTGAGAGAAAAATTGTACAAGACGTGAGCGATATTTTTTCATACTTTCTCCACATTCTTGTAATCCCTAAGCGAGTGTTTGAGTCAAACACTTGAAAGCTTAGAAGACCAAATTCGGGTTTGAATTTGGGTGTTATTGTTTTCGAGAGGTTTTCGGAGAAAACTCTTGCGGTTGTACTAGCTCCTCGGGAAAGCTAGGGGATTAGGTTGTTGTAAGCACCCGCAAGACTTACTGCTTGTAATCTTTTTGAAGATTAGTGGAACCTTCAAGTAGTTGCTTGAGGAGAAGTGGAGTAGGCCGGACCGTGGACAAATCCGGGCTGAACCACTATAATCGGGTTCTATCTCTCTAACTCTCTCTATTTTACTTGCTCATATTATCTTGGATACAGTTGTTAGAGAATACATTTTAATTGGCAATTTTAATTAGCAATCCTATTCACCCCCTTCTTGGTTGCCTTTTTGGGTAACAATTGGTATCAGAGCCTCGGCTCTTGTTTGTAGACTTCACCGTCTAAGAGTTAAGATCTATGGCAACCACTAGTAGCGTATCATGCATGGAGGGTCAATCCTCAAATAGGCCTCCCTTGTTCACAGGTGCTAACTATAGCTATTGGAAAAATCGTATGCAAATTTTTATCCAATCCACCGATTATGATTTGTGGAAAATTATTGCAAATGGTCCTATTATTCCTACTAAGAAATCCGGTATTCCTAAGGAAGAGAGCGAATGGACCAACGTAGATAAGAGTAACATAGAAAAGAACTTTAGAGCCATGAATCTTCTTTTTTGTGCTATTACTCCTAGTGAATATGAATGTGTATCCGCTTGTGAAACCGCTAAGGAGATTTGGGATAAATTGAAAATGGCTCATGAAGGAGATAGTCAAGTCAAGGAGTCCAAGATTGATATTCTTGTGCATAATTATGAGCTTTTTAAAATGAAACCGGAAGAGTCTATTTCTCAAATGTTTGCTAGATTTGCTAGTATTACTAACGGTTTGAAAGCTCTTGGCAAGACATATAGTCAATCCGAGATGACGAGGAAGGTGCTCCGGTCCATGCCATCAAAGTGGAATACTACCACTTCAATCATCCTTCAATCCAAAGACTTCTCAAAATATACAATGGATCAACTTATGGGATCTCTCATGACCGAAGAAATCCATATCAATCTCAAAGATGAGGAAGAAGAGAAAGTCAAAAACCTTGCTCTCAAAAGCACCTCACGCAAGTCCAAAATCCAAGATGACTCAAGTGATGAAAGCGAGGATGATGAAATTGATCTCATCAAAAAGTCGCTCAAGAAACTCCTCAAAAATAGAGCATCTCGCAAAGGAAGAGGATTTCCAAAGAAGGATGGGGGCAAAGAAGAAAGTAGCAAAACTGATCCAATTATTTGCTACGAATGCAAGAAGCCCGGCCACATCAAAAGCGAATGTCCATACGCCAAGAAACATTCAAAGAAGAACAAAAGGAAAGCTATGATGGCCGCATGGGACGTTAGTGACGATAGTAGCTCCGATGAGGAAAATGAGCAACAAGATGTCGCTAACTTGTGTTTCATGACCACCGAAGAAAATGAGGTAGATCTCGACTCATTTTACTCTTTTGATGAATTGCTTATTGCTTATAAAGAATTGAAAGTTGATTTTGAAAAAGTTGTTTCAAAAAACAAAGTTCTCAAGAAAATGGCCAAAGAACTTTCAAAAGAAATGAGTGATCTAGTTGAAGAAAGAGATACCTTGGAAGAAGAAAATGAGTCTTTGAAAAATTCTTTGGAAATGGAAAAGAAAGTTTTGAAAAATGTTCCTCAAGATGAATCTCTAGTCAAGCAAGTTGATGATTTGACAAACTCTCTTGCTAAACTTACCAAAGGTAAAGACGGCTTAGATATTCTTCTTGGAAAACAAATGGTTTCTTTTCACAAAGCCGGAATTGGGTACAATCCAACCCAACACAAAAATCTTTTTGACAAGGATCTTCCTCCAACTAGTCATCCTAAACTCACTTGTCATTTTTGTAGAAAGATTGGTCACATTTCTCCAAATTGCCCTATGAAAATCTTTTCAAACGGTAGAAAGAGTTGGGTTCCTAAGAACCATGTCAATGCTAACTTTCAAGGACCCAAAATGATATGGGTACCAAAAGTCAAGACTTGATTGTAGGTGTGCTAGAAAAGCACATGTAAGAATCAAAGACAATGAGTACATCAACAAAACTTGACAAAGATGAGAATGGGGGAGAAAGATGAAAGAAGATATTATCCTTCGCCACCGCAATGACATTCCTACCTTCCCTCCTCACACCCATATTGATGATGTCTCAAAGGGGGAGAAAAATCTTGGTTTTATGTTTTTTATGGTTTAAGTTTGTGAATTCTATGGCTTAGAGCTTGAATTTTTCATATATACTTTGCCTATATGAAACTAACCTTGCAGGGATCAGTTTGCGATCATATTATTGCATATGCCTCTCATATTCCTTAAAAGATCTTATTTAGGGGGAGCATATACTAAGGGGGAGATTTATTGACATAATCTTTGCTTTTCATAAAAACCTTCATTTTGTGTCATCATCAAAAAGGGGGAGATTGTTAACAAATATATGCATGATAATTTGTTGAAAATTATATGCATTACCATTTGATATTTTGATGATTATATTCATGAAGTTTTTATCTTTTGGCAAAAGAAAATCTTTTATCGCAAAGTCCTTTTTCGGACAAATTTGTTTCTTTGCCTTGAAACATAGCATAAAGTCTCTTGGTTTCAATGATTAATATTTACAAAGACTTAATGAGCTCAATACATGTTTTAACGGATTTATTTAGAAGAAGTTTTGAGCTACAGGTTGACGAACCGGCTGACAAGCCGGCTGTCTGAACAGAAGGGGTTGTCAACCGGACTTCACTGGATGACAGGCTGGCTGAGAGAGTGGACGACCTTCCGGTCGACCGGCCGGACGACCAGTAGTGTATTTCTGCAGATTTTCTGCTGATCAGTAAAATCTCAAACGGCTCTATTTTTCCTAAAATAGCTCTCCAACGGCACAGTAATTTACTAACGGCTAGTAGGTGATTGGATGGCTATATAAAGGCTTCAAGAACTCATTGATGAGTACGAATCCAAGCTACAATATTCTATATCATTCCAAAGAGCAACTTCTCCAAAGATCAAGTCCAAAATTCTCCTTGTTCTTCCACTTTCATATTTTTCTTGAGAGAAAAATTGTACAAGACGTGAGCGATATTTTTTCATACTTTCTCCACATTCTTGTAATCCCTAAGCGAGTGTTTGAGTCAAACACTTGAAAGCTTAGAAGACCAAATTCGGGTTTGAATTTGGGTGTTATTGTTTTCGAGAGGTTTTCGGAGAAAACTCTTGCGGTTGTACTAGCTCCTCGGGAAAGCTAGGGGATTAGGTTGTTGTAAGCACCCGCAAGACTTACTGCTTGTAATCTTTTTGAAGATTAGTGGAACCTTCAAGTAGTTGCTTGAGGAGAAGTGGAGTAGGCCGGACCGTGGACAAATCCGGGCTGAACCACTATAATCGGGTTCTATCTCTCTAACTCTCTCTATTTTACTTGCTCATATTATCTTGGATACAGTTGTTAGAGAATACATTTTAATTGGCAATTTTAATTAGCAATCCTATTCACCCCCTTCTTGGTTGCCTTTTTGGGTAACACTCTTACATCCTCAAAACCATCAAGATGCCAAATAGCTCTTCATGTAAAGGACAAATTGACAAAAGTCTACTATCTGATTTTCATAAATATGCAGGTTTCATATGAACATCATTTTTCACATTTTCGTCGTTTTTGGGAGAAAATAACATTTAAAAATTATTGTGAGATCTTCAATGGCTAGTAAGTGATTGCATATTAATAAGGTTGGGATAATTTAAACTTTAAAGTAGTCGAGTGTACGACTTGATAATTGATATTCACATTTCTTTTTTTATTATATATTCACACCTTTTTTTGTCCACTTGTGATGTGAATTTACATGAGTAATCTTTCATTTGTATCTTTTTTCACACTTAGAAGGGTAACATTGTAAATTCATATCACAAAAAAATAAAAAGTAGGGTGGTTTTAAAAAAAGGGACAGTGCAGAAAAAGTGTGATAGTTCAAGGGTGGAAGATGCATTTAATTAATCCTATTTATATCTATATCGATATCTATTTAACTTTAACCTTACTCTTGAGTAATCTCTCTCTCTCTCTCTCTCTCTCTCTCTCCTCCGGACTCCACCAAACAATTTCATTCTCGCTAGTCGCTTCGTAGTAGCATCCCATAGCCCGACCCTACCCCACCCATCTTTCTTTCTCTTCTCTCTCTCTCCAAGACTCCAACATCGACCCTCTCTCACAAACAAATTCACATTTTTTTCTCCCTTTACCCTTTTCACGTCTCAAAGATCCAAATAAAACCAACCTATTATTTTCCCCCATACTCACAACCAACAATAATGGTGGTGAAGATGATGAAGTGGCGGCCGTGGCCGCCCCTGCTGTCGAAGAAGTACGAGGTCAGGCTCGTGCTGAGGCGCCTGGAGGGGTATTTTAATCAGGTGGGTGAGGGCGCAGAGAAAGTGGCGGTGGAGATCAGGTGGAAGGGGCCCAAGATCGCGCTCATGAGCTCGCTGAGGCGGACGGTGAAGAGGAATTTCACCGAGGCGGCGGCGGCCGGGGTTGAGGAAAACGGCGTCGTCGAGTGGGGGGACGAGGAGTTTCAGGGCGTCTGTACTTTGTCTGGGTACAGGGACAATGTTTTCCACCCTTGGGAGATCACATTTACTGTCTTCAATGTGAGTCCTCTTTTTTCCTTTTTATAATTTTAACTATCATTTCTATTCCTATTAGGATTCAGGTCATAAAGATCTAAGAGCCAAATTTAAACTCAAACCCAAATTTGAGTAAAATCCACCTAAAATTGGAGCTCCACTCCTTGCCCAAACTCAATACCAAATTTGGGTTTTACTCAATTTCTTCATCAAATTTGGTTAGAACCAAATCCTTACCCAAATTTATTTGTTGGCTGTCAGCTACCTAAAAATTCTAAAAATTGGATTTGTGTAGCCGACCCCCATTTGATTGGGACACGAGGCTCGGTTTGGTTTGATTTTGGTTTGGTAACTGTTATTTCTATTGATTTTTGACTCTCTGCTTTTCTTTTTTGTCTTTTTTCCTTTTGGATTCGAATTCGGAAAGTTGGGTTTTTATGTGGAAATGTTTGGGGATTCCCTAGTTATTATTACTATTTACTGTCTTGGATGTGAGTCCGGCTCCTCTCCAATCCATGACGAATTGGAGGATCCTCCAATTCCAATTCAATGGTCAAGATTATCCTAGCATCTCTAGCTCCAAAACTCATATTGTATTCTACATGCACCTAAGTAGTTCCCTAATATTCCTCAATTATCGCATCCTAGGCACCAATTTATCAAATTCCAACCATTAGTAAAATTTCATATCGTTACTTTAATAACAAGTACATGTTTAAAGAACTATCAGATTCATAGAGTTAATCAAATATTTCTCAATTACATAAGATTAACGAATTTTCTTCGAAGTTTATAAAAAATTCTTTTTTTGAACGGCGTATTTTCTCCCTGTTAAACTTGCCTTTGAAAACCTTTTTTTATATAGCTTATGAGGATTTTTTTCAACTGACATCATATAGCTCATGAAGATTTTCTTACTAATATTATATCAATAATTTTTTTCTTCCAGTATAGTTTTTTTCTGATATTATCTTATTATATAGCCCATGAGATTTTTTTATATCAATACTAGTGTACATTCATGTGTACTTCGCACTGTGAAGTGTGCTCATTAATGTAGTTGTTCTTATATATAAGAAAGTTAAAATTAAGATTCAGCTATAAAAATTAGAAAGAAATCGTAAGAGTAAGTAATTGAATGTAAGATTATTTTTACAGAAAAAAATATTTTATAAGAAATGCAAAAGGAGTTCTTTGATTAACTCTGCAAATCTGATACAGTAGTTCTTTAAACTTGCACCTGCTATTAAAGTTATGATATGAAATTTTACTAATGTTTGGAATTTGATAATTAAATTGGTGTCTGAGATGCGATAATTGGGGAGTAATTGGGTGCTCATAGAATACCTTATGAGTTTTGGGGCTGGAGATGCTCGGATAATCTTAACTATTGAATTGAAATTGGAGGATCCTCCAATTCCTTATGGATTGGAGAGGAGCCAGATGTTCGTTTTTTTTTTACTACTGTTTCTGTTGATTTTTTACTCTGCTTTTCTTTTTTCATTTCATCGTGTAGGGTTTTTTTATGCGGAAATTTAGTTATTAATACTATCTACTGTCTTGAATGTGAGTTTTTGTTTTCTTTTTTTACTAATGTTTCTATTGATTTTACTGTCTTGTTTTCCTTTTTCCTTTTGTGTTTTGATTTGGAAAGTTGGGTTTTTAATGTGGAAATTTAGGGATACTCTAATTGTTATTGTTTTTTGACTGGGAATTGGTCTTTGTTTTTTTTGGTGTTTGTTTTAGAGTGAAATTGTCAGAAAACCCTTTCTTGACTTAGAACTCATCTTGGAGGAAATTTTGGAAAGATTTGTTCCTTTCAAATTCTTCTCCGCTATCTCGAAATTGCATAGGTGAAGTAGAGATCCACGAGTTGATGTCTTTTCTACTTCTTACAGTCCATCGCACAGTTGCTATATTTCTTTATATAGTTCTACGGGGAGAATGCCCTCTTTCCCCAATTGCAATTCCAGATGGATATCCTTTTAGAAGCTCTCCTGGCATTAGCGGAATAAGAGCAGTGGGACTTGAGACACCAGAACCATGTAGTTACATCGAGAAGTCCGAAACTCACCGGTTGGGAGGAGAGACAGCGGAGAGCTCAGACCTTAGATTTAACTACCTTGAATTAAATTAAACCCAAGCCCCTCTTCTAGAGCTGTTGGAACTAAAAGAAAGAGAAGGGCGGCTCTTCCATTACCGGGGTACATCTTCATTTACGATTCATGAGAGCAGAGACTCCAGAGAGCAAGAGCTTAGCCGTAGGTTTCTATATCTGTAGGTTCCTTCTTTCTATTCCAGTACGGAGGCTTGAAGGAGAATCTTTTCTTCTGTTGTTTGTTTCTATAACGGTTACAAACTGTTTTTGGGAGTCACTGTTTTTTCTTGTTTCCTTTTGTATTGGGTTTTGTATGTTTATATTTTGGGGTTTTCAAGTTCTACTTTTGGGGGTTATTTGGTTAGGTTAGGGAATTTGTTGGGAATTGGTGTGAATCTCATGTAGGAGAGTTAATGGGATTGTTTGTTTCTTTTGGGTTTGTGGTTGGATGTGATGATCAAATTTGGAGTCTGAGAAATGGTAGGCATGCTTGTGTAAGTATGTGTTCAAATAGAAAGTATGCTAGGATCCAGGCATGTTGCAGAGACAAAAGAGATCAAAATCAAAGCAAAAAAATGTGAACTACTGAACCCATTTTTCCAACTGATTTGACCGCTGAACAAAACTCATGTGTACCGTTAGCCAAAATGTAGAATTGATTGTTCATGAGGTCTTTCATTTCTTCTATCTGCGTTCGAGTGTTTGAATCTTGTCCTGAAAATGTAATAGAGATTTTTTGTTTGCAAGAGACATTTGGTATTATATTGCTCCTGTTCGATACAAAAATTATGATAATGTATGCTTTTCCACCACTCCCCCCAAAGTTTAGATTACATGTTTTTGTGTAGTGTGGGGGATTTGAAGCAATAGTTTGACAGAGTGGGTTGTGCGTGTGTTATCCCTCCAGACCATCTGTAAGTTGCATGCAAATCAAACCATGAATTGTGATATGATGAATGAATGAATCATGAATCTTTCTCAATCGTGAAAGGTTTAAACAACATCGTAACTAAAAATTCCTTTAGTGTCCGATTCTTAGTTTGATTTGTTTATAAGGGAATACCATAATCTGTAGGTCTGTGTGGGCGTGTGAATATTTTTTTTTCTTTTTTGGTTTTAGCCTTTTGTAATTTATTCGATCATTTTGGTTGGTCCAGGGCTTGAATCAAGGACCAAAAATCAAGGTGCCAATTGTCGGGAGAGCATCGTTGAACCTTGCTGAATTCGCTTCTAGAGTTGAGGAAAAAGATTTTGATCTTAAAATTCCTCTCATCTCTGGCAGTGCAGCTGAGCCTTCACTTCATGTATGTGCCATTTGCAGAACTATGCTACTTTATGCTTCAAGTTTATTCGTTTATCAATCTAGTTTTTATGAAGAATGCAAGAACAATAGTGTAACAGCTTCTTTGGATGGTTAGAAAGAAAGGATTGAGGTTTCTCACCGAATCTCACCATCTTGGTGAGAGATGGTGAGAATCAAAATGGACTAACAAAATTGACCATTACTCACCTCTTTAACTTTTGTTTCTTTTACCTTTCCGTCATATTACAGATATCTCTAAGTTTATTGGAGCTAAGGACTGGTCAAGAATCTGCAGTTATAGTTCAGAGATCAGTCTGTCCCCCACCATCAAATTCCCCCCTCCAGTCGGCTGACCCTCCTCTATCCACAGATAAAGACGAGCTTTCTGTACTCAAGGCCGGTTTGAGGAAAGTGAAAATTTTTACTGATTATGTTTCGACTAGAAGGGCAAAAAAGCCTTGTCGCGAGGAAGAAGGCAGCGAGGGCAGGAGTGAAGATGGTGATTATACCTACCCCTTAGACTCGGACTCGCTCGACGAGTTTCCGGAAGGAGAATCTGATGAGGGGAAAAATGAAGACTCCCATGTTAGAAAATCTTTTAGCTATGGCACATTGGCTTATGCAAATTGTATTGGTGGATCGATTTACTCTGATATGACGGAGGACGAAGATTGGATTTACAGCAACCGCCGAAAATCAGACGTGGGTTGCTCACAAATGGAGGATTCTGCTACTTCTTCTACCTCTGAGCCTTCTTTGTTCCCAACGTCGAAGCGCAGTATCATCTTGCCTTGGAGGAAGAGGAAGCTTAATTTCAGATCTCCCAAGGCTAAAGGTGAGCCACTACTAAAGAAGGCTTATGGAGAAGAAGGCGGGGATGACATCGACTTTGACCGTAGGCAGCTAAGTTCTGATGAATCTTTTTCTTTTGGGGTAAGAACTGTCAACCTTTCCTTTCTGTTTTCAAGATTTTTGATGCTGTAAATACTTCATTTTATCAAGTTGTTGAAGCAAAATCGCTCTACATCTCAAGAATGATGTGATAGTATCTACTATATGAGGAAGAGGACGATTCCTGTTATTTTTTGGATTATGTTGAATTGGTTTGTGTATGTCGACATAAAAGCTTACATTAAAAATGCATTATGATGACCACTGTTAGGATGACTTTTTCTAGTAACCAAAACTAACGCAATTGGAGGATATGTGACATTCCGTTGCAAACTGTTCAGTTCTTAGAAATTTATATGGAGACATCAGCCATGTAAGGTTTAGTATATACGAGTGCCAAGACTTCTGAAAGATGATGCTTATTTGTTTGGTATGTAATCAATTTTAGAAGTCAAATTAATGGTTGCAGATAAGTATGGGGAAACTAGCATCTACACTTTAAGATGCACCTAAGCTCAACTGCTTAGCTAACCAAGGATGATGGTAATTTGATAAATGTAGCTCTCATTGCCCTTAGTATTTTCAGGTCTTGCTCTAAGTAGGGCCTTGCATTACTGCTTCGGTTGATGCACTAGGCCACTAGGGTGCAATGGCCCAGTTTTTAAGAATTGGCAATTGACGCATGAATAAACCCTAGAATACCTGGAGGCTGGAATTCCACAGAAAGATTGATTTTTATGAATTGTGCAGCGGATGTAAGGTTTGGATGCTTGTGGTCAGATATTGTTGGGAAGTGCCTTTAGGCCAGGGTAATTTGCTAAGTAATGTGAGGACCATAAAGGTTTTTTTTTCCCGTTTCTGTTGTGCGGATAGGTTTCTTTGTTTCATTGGCACATTGATGCTACCTTTTGATTTTTTTTTTATCAGCAAAAATAAATTTCATTAACTCATAACACGAAGGATGCTACCTTCTGATTGTCATGTATTTTGTGCCAGTGCTTGATATTTCTAAGACACCAGCTATTACTTCAACTCAGATCCTATTTTCCATTATATGTTCTGTCGAAATAAATGGAACAACCTTTAGTTTTTAGCCTTCTTCTAATCTTATATAGAATGAAACTACACAGTCATGACAATACAAATAATGATTTCCATTTTGGCAGTGGCAAAAGACTGACGAAGACTCAAGTGCAAATCGTTCGTCGATCTCCGAGTTTGGGGATGACAATTTCGCCATTGGCAGCTGGGAACACAAGGAAGTCACAAGTCGTGACGGACACATGAAGCTTCAAACTCAGGTCTTCTTTGCCTCCATCGATCAGCGGAGTGAACGGGCTGCGGGCGAGAGTGCTTGCACCGCCCTGGTTGCTGTCATTGCAGATTGGTTCCAAAATAACAAAGACCTCATGCCCATTAAGTCACAATTCGACAGCTTGATCCGCGATGGCTCCTTAGAATGGAGAAACCTCTGTGAAAATGAAATGTACAGATTACGTTTCCCTGACAAGCACTTTGATTTGGAAACGATTCTCCAAGCCAAAATCCGCCCCCTCTCTGTAGTTCCTTCGAAGTCCTTCATTGGGTTTTTCCGTCCGGATGGTATTACGGATGAGGGTAAATTCGACTTTTTGCATGGCGCCATGTCTTTCGACAACATTTGGGATGAGATTAGTCATTTAGGGTCTGATTGCCTTTTCATAGTCAGTTGGAACGATCATTTCTTCGTGCTTAAGGTCGAACCAGAAGCTTATTATATTGTTGACACGTTGGGAGAAAGGCTATACGAGGGGTGTAACCAGGCGTATATCTTAAAATTTGATAAGGATTCTATGATTTACAAACTAATGGGATCCACGCAATCTTCGGAAGAATTACCTCCTACCAATCAGCAGATAGTCGATGGTACAGTGGAAACTAAGAACCAAACGGATCCCCAGATTAACTCCAAGGAGGGTTTTCCAGTAGAAGGGGCTGAGTCAATGAAGAGTGAAGAAAGAGAGGAGGTTCTTTTTTGCCGCGGGAAGGAGTCGTGTAAGGAGTACGTAAAGAGCTTTTTGGCTGCAATCCCTATAAGGGAATTGCAAGCGGATATCAAGAAAGGTTTGATCGCTTTGACGCCTCTTCATCACCGACTGCAGATTGAGTTTCATTACACACAAGTACAACCGCCACAGCCACAGGAACTTCCACAAACGGAAGCAGCAGCCGCGATGATGCTTTCGTTTTCCGAAGACGGAGAGCATTCCCCACCAAAAGAACTGGTCCCTGGTGATCCGATGAGTAATTGAAGTTCTGGAATAACCGAGGTTTGCCGCGTGTGGACTAAGTGTAAATGTTAGCATGTGCGTTTATCTAACGTGTTTTTAGGGTTTTTACTACTTTTTTAGCGCGAGGTTGCTGGGCTAAAAGTATGAGTCCATCTCAGCCTCTTTGGAATGGTTTTAGACTTTAGGAGAGAAGGGTTGTGTTTCTCACTTATGTTTCTGTGTTTGTGTGGCATTGCCCTTTTATTTTTGTCCATCTTTGTTGAAAAGGGGATAATAGACTGTACTCTTCTTGAAGTGAAACTCCTTTTAACTTTCCATATCTATTCTAGTACTACAAGTTTTCTTGAATTCCACCAAGTGCTCCCTTCTTTTTGTTGTGTGACGATGCTTTATAACATTGCCAAATGTGGCGCAGACTGTAAAGACAATCCTAGTACTTTTTTGTTTCAGTTATAATTGGTAGGAGTAATTGTACATGTGATGACCAGGTTCGATTTGTAGGGTCAGACCACGAGAAAGGAATTTCTTGTGAATCTCCTGATCCTGGCGTAGATAGCCTTTGACCAAACCAGAGAGGAAATTAGATGAGGTGCGTGTAAATTGGTCCAGACATCCCTAACCGTCGAACCAAAAAAAGAAAAAAAAACGATCCATGGTTATTGACAGGGATGGGAATCGATCTGCAATAGCATATGCTTTTGTTGCATTTTGGATTTCGTTCTCAACTATTCGGCTTGTGGGCAGATATTCCTTTCCCACGTGGGCTGTTGCTTGTTTTGGTAATTTTTAGATGACTCTCCCCCCATTTTGGCCTGTATAGAAGGCAAGGAGAAGATTCTCTAGTTTGCTTTTTATTTCTACATTATTGCCAAAATTTATAGCCCATGTTGCACTCATGTTACTCTTTGTTGTGTCCCTCATTCCCAATTTTGGAGGAAAAGAATATTCACATTAAGCACCCTGCGATCGCATTCGAGAAACCATAAACAGAGGTGATAGGTTTATGGAGTAGTAGATAAACGCACACGCTAACAATGCGAGTTTTTTTTATTTAAGAGGGCGTTTTTCACTAAGCAAGCAATAAGTTGTGAACTACAGTACAAATTTTTGGTTGTCCTTTTTTTTCATATGTTAGTTTTGAGCAAAAGTTTTAAGTATTATGGGTTCGTATCGACGAAAGGAATAAAAAAGGTAAAAATTAGGATGACTTTTACGCAAGTGAAGGAGGACTGGAGGAGTGGTGTGATTAGAGTCCTTTTAGCCGCAGCCCAAAGAGAGGTACCCGTTAGAAAAATGGATGCAGACCAAGGTTGTGAATACGGTGCCGTTCCTGGCCGATACCGACTGATATGTTCCGGATTGACAACTAAACGGTACCATGACCCTCTAATACCGTACCGGTCAGGACAATACCGCTCGGTACTGGCTTTAAGTCCTAAAACCATATTTTTCCCATGCTGGGTCATTTTGTAATAATGTCAAAATTAATTCCTAAAACCGTATTTTTATCTCAATTCGGTGTATCTATCTACTGTATTTCTAATCTAAACCCTAAAACCCTAATCACGCAGACATGGATCAGTGATAGTGAATCACTCACACTCACCGTTCCAGTTGTTTCCTTTTCCACCTCATCTCCAGCTTGTCGCCGTCAAGTCTCATCCACGGCGGAGTCGGTGCCGCGCAGCTAGTGCCCGGCGCCCCCGGGATCTGAGCCAACCTCAACCGAAGGTACTCCCTCCAGGCTCCAAGTTTCGAACACTTTATTTGGTCGACGTGTATACTGTTAAACCCAATTTGATTTTTGATTTTGAACACCCAGTTTGATGTATGTATGCATTGATGATTAATACGTAAGTGTTCTACTCTTCAATTTGAACACCCCATTCAATCGTTTCTGAACAACCAATAGCCAACACATGCCAAATGCTCCACTGCATCTCTCTCTCTCTCTCTCTCTCTCTCTCTCTCTCTCTCTCTCTCACTGTTGTTTATCACTATACAGACTGAAACTTGTAACGAATAGATCACTACACACAATTAAGTTACTTTGCTCGTGTTTTGTCAGATTTTATGATGAATTGCAAGGTATGTGGAATTTTTTTGAGTTATAATTATATTATATATAATTGTAGTTGTGGTAAATCCGAAACGGTACCCGGTATTTGACCGGTACCGGTGCGTACGATACCAGTAGGAAAACCGGTACCGGTACCCGTACCATGGCCGGTACGGTATTCAAAACCTTGATGCAGACATTTGCATTATTCTAGGCCCACAAGTGACAAGTGACTAGCCAGAAGTGTTTAGCTGCACTTGACAACAACTTCAGCACCTTACAAGGTCAGCAAACTTCTCATTAAGCCAGTTTTTGTTGTATGATAATTGTACCTCAACAGCTTCTCACCCTTTGGCCTGATGTTTTGACGATTTTTTTGCTTGGTCATTTTAGTTATTCTAGGAACTTTTGTATGAACTTTTTAGGAACTTTTGAAAGCATTGTGCTTATGTTTATGAACTATTGGAAGCATACATATTATAGAACTTGTTGCAAAGTCTCATTTAATATTATTGTGCTTGACGATAAATTTTTGTTTAGTTAGTAGAAATTGGTGTCCCACTAGTGAGATTTTCTGGATCCATCCCTGTCTACCAGTGATTAGTGAACACCAACAAAAGATTAATGGAGTGGGCAAGCAAAGTGATGAGTGCTGCGACGAGAGCTTCGAACAACAACACAGTGATCAACGTGCTGTTGGTGGGTGCATTTGTGGCGCTGAGCATGAGGTCGGTGAAGCAGCAGAGAGACATCGAAGCCCTAGAGTCCCAGAAAGATACCCTCCTTGTTACCAACAAGGCCATGAAGAAGTCCATGTGGGACTGGAAGCAACAACTTTTCAACGAAGCTTCTTCTCCCGACACTGCCATTGTCCCTCTCTCCAAGCTCAAAGCTATCTACGGCGAGTCCCCGACCACTCTCCAACCCAGTAACACACACACACTCTCTCTCTCTCTCTCTCTCTCTCTCTCTCTCTCTCTCTCTCTCTCTCTCTATATATATATATATATATATATATATATATCTATGTTACATGGACTCGGGTGCGAGTATCTGGTGCGGGTGCAAGTCCAAGTGTCGGACCTTCTTAAACTTAAATATTAGGATACGTGGATATGTGTCCCCAACTTGGGTACGGGTACGGAGACACGTCCTGAGCTCTTGTTTGTAGTATATATTGCATAATTTTTTTCAGCTTATGTACCGTAAACTATGTTTACAAATGTATTTATACAAGAAAGGGTTAAGAAAATTATATTTTTGCTATTTTCCTATTTCTTGTCTATGTGAAATAGTCGAAATATCGCTTTTCTAGTTAATTTGATATTCTTTTTTTTGTAAGTATCTTAACAATTAGAGGATCCGAGTGTCCAAAAAGATACGGGTGTTGGACACATCGAAAATGAAGGATCCATGTAACATAGGTGTGTATAATATTTTGTTCGTGGGTTTGGTGAGGTTTTGGCTACTTTATAGGGTTTTGGATTTCTAAGAGATGGGTGTAAGCTTAATTTGATTAATAGTCCAATTTGAACCCTTTGACTTAAATCCTTCAAAGGGTTTCGAGACTGGTTGCCCTCTATTTGGCTGCTGAGAAAGATGAGGAAACAAATGAAAGTAAAATGCTCAACCTCGATGTTTGGAGATGGGTAACTGAATTGGTGGGAAAGTTGGAAAAACTGGGAGAACTGAAATACATCTCTCTCCAACTAGTAGTTGTCCCTTTGTACACACATACCAAAGTAGAGGTATTATTTTGGGTTAGTATCTACGGTTTTGGATTTCTGTGTCTTCTGGGTGGTTGTTGAGAAATGGGAGCGAAAATAAAGAAATTGGTGGTTGTATTTTGATCCCTTTAACTTAAATCCTTTTAATGGTTTTCACCGTTTTGGAAAATTTTGGCTCCTGAGAAAGTTGAGTCTTTAGACCAAATGAAGTTCCAAAACATTTCTTTGAAGTTGATGATTTGAGTGTGTTTAGTTGTCTTCTTGTTGGACGTAACACTGGGTTTGGCATGTCTATGCTTTTTTCGTTGGTGAAAAATCGGACTAATTTGAAGAGAATGATAGTTGAATTGTATCCCTTGACCATTGGACTTAGACACTTCGATGGATTTCGACTGTTTGGTCTATTTTTGGCTGTTGAGAAAATATGAGCGAATAAGCAATGTAGACATGCTCAGAGTTGAGTTTTCATGATTTGGTATAGTAGCCATTGAAGTTTTACTTACTGTTGAGTAGAGGTTTTGAAGATGAGAAATACACGTGTAGGAAGTTGATACTTTCAAAATTCTGTATGATGCCTTAGCAATTTAATGGATGGTTTCGTTCATACTTGGGAATCATGTTGTCAAATTTTGTTCTCTGTTACATTTCGTAAGGTCCGTAAGCAATTTGTTTGTATATACATTTGTTTCTTCCGTACAATGATTAATTGCCGATTACTAATTAATATGCACTAATTAATTTGCACAGCCGTATCGTTGTAACCATATCGTGTCGTATCCGTATCCCGTATCTGTATCTATATCTATATCTATATCCGTGCTTCATAGCAACCTCTAACAGTCCCCCGCACGTGCGACCCCTGACCTGTACGCGTAGAGTTAAACAATGGATCCATTACTTTTGGATCATAACAAAACTAGGTGCACTTAAGGCACAAATGATGGGGCTATCAACCAAGAGAGTCTTGTCCAAAAGCCTCCGAAACCCGAGCTTTGATGTCATGTTAAAGCATCAATCTCCAAGCCAATTGGCAATGAGTGGAGAGGCCGCCCAAGATCATATACTAGTTTTGGAGATCATAATTAACCAATGTGGGACATGCTCTAACAACACCCGTCCACATATTCCTCTTGTCCTTCATTTGAATCTTTGTTTTCGCACTCTATTTATTCCCATTCATCATAATCATCTAATGTGGGACAAGCTCTAACACCCGTCCACATATTGCCTTGGCAGTGCATAATACTAAACACATGTCAATAACTTGGACGCTGATGTCATATTTACTGGGAGCTAATAAGTTGTTTTCTCCTGTGATAAAAAAGAAGTTTTTCTTGAACTGATTGTATCGTGAGGGGAAGACATCAATTACATGTGTGGAAGTGCAATCTAAATCCAATTGATTGAATCTTCTCTCTCTCTCTCTCTCTCTCTCTCTCTCTCTCTCTCTCTCTCTCTCTCTCTCTCTCTCTCTCTCTCTCATGATTTATGGTCATAGTACTGATTGTACAAATTGCCTTGATTGTTTGAATGCAGCTGTAGAAGCTGAGCAAGGGGGTGGAAAATCAACTGCATCTAAAATTGTAATCTGAAATCTGAAGTGCAACTTCGCCAGATGAAAACTTGTTTCAAAGTCCGGTTCTATGGAAGTATGACGGACAGAAGCGTACCGATTTCAAAGATCCGAGTCATGTAAAGAGCATATTTCTTACTTCTGACTCATCAAACTGGAAAATAATTTTAGTAGACGGCAGGCTAGTACTACCATCTTTGGACAATGAATTTCTGAAACTTGATTTGTCTTTATTTGTGCTCGTTTGTAGGTGTGGTGCTGAGGACGTTTCTTCTGTAACTCGCACACTCCCCCCTCCTCCGTGCACACAGATGTGAATAAAATGAGTTTGAGCTAAAAAATAAAAGCGTATGGATGTGCATATTCATGTGCTAGTTGTGTAAAAATATTACTACTCTGGAGGAGGTGTTTATGATGCTGGCCAAATATTTGTAGCTGTCGTCAATAATCTCCTCTAGTTGCGTTTCATGAACTTCCTTATCTATGGTCATCTTTTTATTTATTGGTACCTCAAAACCTGACAAGGTCAGCAAACTTCTCATTATTAGCCACTTGATTGTACGATAATAATTGTACCTCAAAAGCTTCTCCCCCGGCTAATGCTAAGGAAACCGACCAGTATCTATACACATTGAATGCCGCTAATTCTCGCGTGAGTTCACTTGATCTTTTTAAAGAGTTTTTGAATGGCATTTTTTTTTTCTTTAAATTTTGAACAGCTCGGATCAAAACTAAACTTAACAAAAAATTCTGAAAGAAAGTTTCTTCTTCCTCACGCACACACAAGTCCTGGTTAACAAAAAGTCTGCCCTCATCACACCAATTAATACCTCCACCGCACACAAAATGGCACTGTGGTGCAAGGTCAAAGGCCCCGGGCTTGCGTCCTCCTTTGCTTGGGGCCGCACAAGTAAATGGGCATGATTTTGTGGGTTCCGTTTCAGGTCTCACAAAAACAATTCAAACTGCAAATTATTCTTAAAAAAAAATTATGGATTATTGGAAAAAAATAGTTCAATCCGATATTCATAAGGGTTTTTTCAACATTCGTAGGGTCTTACAAATTCTGAAACAGCCCTTGTCGATATCAAATTGAGCTAAATTTTTTTAGGAATTCATAAATAATATTTTAAAAATAACTTGCGATTTCAATCATCTTTGTTGGACCTGTAATGAGCCCCTCAAAATTCAAAAAAACCATTGCCTATTTAATGGGTACCAAACAGGGAGTACATTGCTTCAGATTTTTTTGATTTTTGCGGGGCCCATTATGGATCATTCAAAGATGATTCAAACAGCAAATTATTCTTAAAATATTTTTTATGAGTTCCTGAAAAAAAATTAGCTTAATCTGATATCGGAAAAGGTAGTTTTTAAATTCATAGGGCGCCATATGAATTCTAAAAACACTTTACGAATTCTGAAACAGTCTATCTCTATTAGATTGAGTTAATTTTTTCAGGAATCCAAAAAATATATTTTAAAAATAACTTGCGGTTTGAATCAGGTCTGTGGGATCCGGAATGAGCCCCATAAAACCATGCCCATTTATTCAGCACCAAACAAGGAAGGAAGCAAGCCAATGGGGCCTCTAGCCTTGCACCAAAACGTTGCCGTTTTGTATTAGCGGTGGCTCGTTTCCAAGTTCAGGTGCAGGAGAGAGAGAGAGAAGCGTTGGCATGGGAGTTTTCTTTCAAATAGGAAGGACAAAAAGGTCATCTTATTTTTTTTTAAACTTAATTCGATCTCACGGTAATATTAGTGATGTCGCTTGCTTAATTAGTTTCCTTAACAGTTAGAATTGAATCGAGGAATTCGAAATACTCCTGTCATAATAACGGTCAAATAATGTTTTTAGTTGAATCTTTAGCCCCAAGGAATTAAAAAGAGGAAAACAAGAACAAGAAAAGGAAACCCGTGATATCAAAAAAAAAAAAGGAGAGAGAGAAAAGGAAACCACGAAAAACTATATATAATATACGTGACTTGCATGATTCATCATCATTCTCTCTTCTGTAGCTTCCTATCAAGAATTCTCTCTTCTGTAGCTTCCTATCAAGAATTCTCTCTCTAGACATTCACATCGGTGCGTATACCCACATAATTCAATGAATTATTCATCATCATCATCACGTAACACGAGTACTCCTTACCATGTTCTTCTCAAAGTCAATTTGAGTCACGGTTTTTACGGAGGGCTTGAACCAGTGAATGGTTGGAACGATCAAGCCATAAGTTTTGGTGTGAAGGTAAGTAATTCTTTGATTGTAGGTTTACAACTCCGAATTAAGAAAATTTGATCCAGTCTTGACAACGTTTACATTCTTTAGACGACTTCTTGTTCGTATTCGGCCGACTTCTTGCTATTGATTTGAAAAATTAGGCTCAATTTGAATTAATTTTTGCACATTGTATGTGATTTAGGCACAATGCAATCACTGTAAGAAGTGTGCGCGCAGTTGAAGAAAGATGGTAATCTGATTCTGATCCACGTAAGCATTGGTTCATCGTAATTAGGTCCCTGTCTGAAATTTAGTCCTTGTTTTGCTGCTTTTTAACGAGGGAAAACTGCATAGCTCTCTGTTTCTTTCTTTTTTTCAATATAAATTTTCAGTGCAACTTTAAAGAAATCAGAGGAAGGCCACGTTTGCATAGGGGCAGGATATGGGCAAGAAGAGATCGCCACCAAAGTCATGACTGGGTGCCGTTGGAGTTGCCGTCGTACAAGACGGGAACCGCCGTGATGATAGCAGAGAATTAATGGGAGAATTTCGATTGGAAAGCTCGTTGTCTCTAAGCGGCCCGGTAGACCTAAGCGAAACCAACAACGAGTGGATTTCCCTGACGGTAAGTAGTACGTAAATTAGATATTTGACTTAAGGAACAGATAGATTTTTCGTGCAAAAATTCCTTTGAATTTTTCTGGGTATGGAATGTTGCTCTGAAAAGTGTGTAAATATACATGTTAAGAAGTTTGAATTACATGTTAAAGAAGTTTGAATTGAAAAGTAGTTTTTTTCTTTAACAACCACGCTTTCACTAACATTGTGCGCGCCTTGTGTTTGTTGCAGAACAAGCCCAATTCAACACACGACAAGTTCATAAAGAAATTCCAGCTTAGAAATGGCCATTACCGTGCATCGACACCAACATGGATGGATCCAGATTATGAGTTCGGCTCCTCTCCAATCCATAGGGAATTGGAGGATCCTCCAATTCCAATTCAATGGTCAAGATTACCCTAGTAACTCAATCCCCAAAACATATGATATTCTACGGGCATTCAATTACTCCCCCAATATTTCTCAATTGCATAAGCATCTTCCCTCCCCGTTTTTTGAATGGCGAAAAAAATTCATTAATCTTCGGAGTTGTTACAAAAAAATTCATTAATTTTTTTTGAACGGCGTCTTCTCTCCCCATTAAACCTGCCTCTGAAAAAAAAAATTATACTCATGAGGATTTTTTTCGACCGATATCATATAGCTCATGAGGATTTTTTTTATTAATATTATATCAATAATTTTTTTTTTCTTTCAACATGGTTTTGTTCGTTGATATTATCTTATTATGTAACTCATGAGATTTTTTTACTGATACAAGTGTATTTTCACGTGTGCTTCACATTGTGTCGTGTACTCATTGATGTAGTTGTTCTTATATGTAAGAAAGTTAAAATTAAGATTCAGCTATGAAAATTGGAAATAAATTGTAATAGTAAGTAATTGAACGTAAGATAATTTTTACAAAAAAAAATATTTTAGAAGAAATGCAAAAGGAGTTCTTTGGTTAACCCTGTTAATCCGCACATGTTATTAAAGTTACGATATGAAATTTTACTAATGTTTGAAATCTGGTAAATTGGTGCTTGAAATGTGATAAATGATCGGTAGTTGAGGAATATTTGGAGAGTAATTGAGTGCCCGTAGAGTACCATATATGTTTTGAGATTGAAGATACTAGGGTAATCTTGACCATTGAATAAGAATTGGAGGATCCTCAAATTTCCTATGGATTGAAGAAGAGCCAGACTCCAAGATTATGGCCCACACCAACGGCAGAAGTACACCCACCATGGGTTGGGCTAAAGCCCAGGTCCACTTTAGAAACCCTCCAAATATATATATATATATATATATATATATATATATATATATATATAAATATCTAGTTTTTACTAGTAGCAGAGTCACAATTTTGATATAAGGGGGCCGACTTAATAGTTATAACTTTTTTATCGGAACGATACTTATTATATCATAAAGTGTTTGCTTTCCAACATATCAAATTTGTACATGGAAATAATTTTAGCCTAATGTAGTTAAAATATACCAATCATTTTGCTTTCTTCTTTAAGCTATTTCAACAGTCATGTGTTTATTTTTTATTTATGAAAAAATTGAGAATGTAAAATAACTGATTTTTTATCAAATTAAACAAAAATTATTAAATTATAAATACCTACATGAATAATTATTGATAATATTCAAAATCAAGTATATAAAATATTAAAAAATTAAAACTCTAGGTCGGGACCCCGGGCCCAACATTGCTTTGCCCTTGGTTTTTCGAAGCTCTAGAATATCCTTGTGAAGTATGTAGAGTTTTTTGTGAGAATTAATCACATGTGTAATTCCAGAATTATCTCTGAAAATATCTTTGTACTAGAGCTTTCCAATGTTTCTATGAAGTAGTAGCATAAATAGGAATAGGTTCTAACCATTTTGTACCTAGCCAAAAAAACATTGAGTTCAAATATAATACAAACACTCTCCTCCCCATTCTTTGTCTTTAATATTCTCCCTCCTCCAAAAATCTTGAACATATTTTAAGATACGCAATATGTATTTGATACTATTATACAATTGAAAAAAAAATTGCCCACCCAAAATGTTTTTTTGATTAACCCAGGATAAAATCAATTCCTGGTTCCGCCTTTGGCCTACACTTTGATCTGATCGATTGGAAGAATGAATCGGAGCATCCTTATATTACTGTTAGTGGCAATACTAAAAGAGTTATGGTTGGCATCCCTCAACTTGAAAAATTTTGGACATAGGAGCCCTAATTCTAGGAGCAAGAAAAGAGATAGCAAGATAAGAGAAGATAGTTCGTCCGAGATATGTTCTGAGGTTAATTCGTTGTTGTTTTGGCGTTACCTTTAAAAGGGTTGTTATATTGGCTTTGCCTTCTCATTCATTCATTCAGTTGCTACATTTATTAATCATTCTGTATCTTTACTCAAATTAGTTATTCTTTTGGTTAAATTGGGTGTTTTAATTTTTGTCAGGCTTCTTCCTGCATGAACTACGCAACCACAATTAACACATCGCGGTGCGATTTTACGAACTTGAGAAAAGTTTGTTTCAATCAAACTACTGGACTACAGGTTCCTATGATCAGGAGGTTGACTCACACTTGTTCTCATCTTGAGGAATCATCTTGATGAATTAAAAGTTTAAGTCACTGTCCTTTGTCGGATGACTCGGATCCATCTTTGTTTGTATCAAGCAAAACAATCAAGACTCTCAAGATCGACTTTTGCCTCGGTCTTAGGTTTCTTTATATAAAATTGCCCATGGTTGAGACATTGATCGTGAGCTCTCAATTAGGATTGACATCGTTGATGACCTAATGCCTGGTAACCTTACATTCGAGCACATGGAACAAATGACTGCGGAAGAAAAGTTAGATGCAGAGTTTGATGCAACATTTGATGTCGATATCTACCCGAGAAATTCTGAGATCCGCAACACAGTTGGAGACATATGTCTCGTGGGCTATAAATTTATGGACCTGGACCTGTCGAGCTTCTTATTTTGTCCAAGATTGAAGAGGTTCGCTCCGGTTTTGAAGAGACAGAGGAGCAAATAGGACTCAATAAACTATTAGTTCTCTTCAAAAGAACCTCAATGGTGAGCTTTTGCATTGTTGACGAAAAGCTCACGCCATTCTGGGAGCTTTACTTAATAGGTTTCCGCACCTAGAGAGTTTATACATTAAGTCCGGTCCCCAAAATATCTGCAAATCGTTACTGGTACGAAAAGGCATTTAATTTTGACGATATATAATTTCTATCTATATAATTAGTTTTAATATCATTAACGGATAAGAACTTTTGTTGTTTTGAAGTTTTAATATAAGAATGGGGAGAGCACTCACCAGGGTTGCAATTTTGGCACAACGACAGTTGGGCAATATGAAACATCTTAGAATTTGAACTTGGTCAAAGTGAGGAGGTGTGTTGGATGACTCAAAATTTCTCTGGGAACAAGTTAAAGACTTCGCTAAACGAGTTGCCTAGACTCTCTCTCTCTCATAAGAAACAAATTACGGTGGAATTGTTGAGTTTTTTAAGGAGTATTTGGTTCTGTTTAAATGTCTATGACTTATTTGTGTTCCCACAATTGGAGGGATTGCCTTTCTTTTAGTGTGTTTGGAAATTACCTTTAGGGGTTGTTTGTTTGGCTATATGAGATACGTAATTGGATTACAAATTTCCGTCGTGGATCATCGTTTTTTATGTTTGGATTTGATAGTTGGCCATATAGAGATTACATATATGACATTATGTTGGATAACAAATCTATGCACTATTTTATTGCCGAATTCTATGCTGGTACTAGTACATCCGCTCACAATTAGTCCGACCAATTTGAGTCCTTTTTTTTTTGGGGTCAAAATGATAGAAATTGCATTACTTCCAAGTTCCAACGATAATACATCAAAAATCAAAAAAGATCGCAATCAAGAGACCCCCGCAGCCAAGCGGGTGGCCTAGACTCCCATGTTCTCGTGACAACGCCCTAAAGCCCATTACTTGCTAACTTATCCACCACTGCATTAGCAATCCTGCGAAGTGCAAACAAACTGAAACTCACACTCCTTGAACCTGTGCTTGCCCCTACTGATGTCTTCAATGATCTCCTCAATTTCAACCGGGCAAGCTATCTCCTTGTTTAGAACCCTTACACGCATTTGAGAATCCCCTTCAAAAATGACAGCTTGCGAGCCCATAAGCTCAGCAAATCCCATTGCTGCTCTCCATGCCAAGACTTCAGCCACAATTGCGGACCTAGCATGTCCCAAATTTGCCGCTCTTGCTGCTACAAAACTTCCATTCCTACCCCTAACAACCATGTCAGCCCCTGCTCTACATCTAGTCTGTTGCCACGTTCCATCCACAATCACCTTCATTCTCCCTCCTCCTGGAGCCAAGAGCTAAGCCTTCCCTTTGCTCCTGAGCCAGCCTTTGCACTCCTTCCTATTCATTGTCGTCACGTACTCCATAGCATCTTTGACGGCCAATAAAATCGCCCGATTTGGCTCAATCAAAGTGTCATTAAACAACTTCTCGTTCCAACACCTCCATATACGCCACAAGATCATCGTACAGAGAGTCAATTTATTCGCCTCATTCTCAACCCCTTTCTGCATGTCCATCACTATCAAACCACGCCAAAATTGAAGCATGTTCATTCATAACCGGAACTGCTCCCAACGGCGAAATTCACCACATAATATGCGTAAACTGACATTCTAGGAAAAGATGTCTAAAGGTGTTACAATCATTACTACACATAGGACACATCATTTCCGTTCGTAACCAGCCACCTGAACAAGTTTTCTCTGATTGCCAACGCCCCTGAACACAACGCTACACAAAGTTTTTAATTTCATTAGGCGTCGGCGAATTCCATCCCTTATGCCAAATCTTCTTCTCTTCATCACTGGTGCTAATTTCTCCCCGAGCTCTACTGCTACCATTCCCCTTACGCTTTAATGCCAATGCCGATTCATATCCAGAGTGTACTGAGTATTATTCATTCTTTGTGTAATGCCAAATCATTCTATCCTCCATATCCTGAGCCGGCAAAGGGATCGACTGGATCAGGTGGACATCAGACGGTTGGAAAAAAGAAACAAGAACATCATCCCGCCATTGTTTAGTTCCCCCATCAATCAAATCACAAACTTTCATATTAGAGGTGGCAATCTCAACCCACATTTCTTAACCCACCTAAATCCGCTCACATATAACCCATCACAATCCGCCCATATTGTATAATGGGTTGCTATGGGTTGGACCCATATAAACCCATATTTACATGGGTTTAGATGGATTAAAAATGGGTTCAATATGGGTTAGACCTAGAATACCCATTCCTGCACAAAAAAATCGGCCCCTGGACCAAATTTGGTCCTTCTTTATTTACTTATCAAATTCCCTTACAAATTCTCTCTCTCTCTCTCTCTCTCTCTCTCTCTCTCTCTCTCTCTCTCTCTCTCTCTCTCACTCAGATTCCCTTACAAATTCTCTCTCTCTCTCTCTCAAAGACTTTTAGAGCCGTTCGGCTAAATAAGCCAAGTGGCTTATTTTTTTTGTCTTTATTCAAATTTTTTTCTCATTCGTTAGTTTTTTGTCAATTTTTTTGGGGATTATTGCTTCTTCATGACAAAAAGAATCTAAAAAGTAAAAAATTACGATCGAAACATTTACCGGAGATTATCCATTTTCAACATAAAAAACCATGCATTTTTTGTCGACAGAAACCTGAAAAAGACATGCTTCCGTCATTGTCCTCGTAACCAGCCTTGGTTGTCCAACATCTTGCTTGGAAGATGAAGCCGCAATTCGTCAAACGCAAATGGGAAGCCAGAATGAGCTTACCACCGAAAGAATACTTACCCGATATTCAATAGAGCTGATTTTCTGTATTTTTGTGGGATCCGAGTAAACTCCACACGCGTGCAGTAGACATGTGCGATAAAACTTGTGCAGCAACAGTTATATCTCATTCCACTCGGTAAATCCGAAAAATTGTTGGGAACGTTATATGTCAGATAAATCAAAATTTCAAATTCCTGGGACAGTAATACGGAAGCGAAAAGAACAACAGGACTTTCCTGTGTGCAATATATACAGATACATGCCTACACCTAACAACCATTTTCAACCAGAAAAAAAAGGATAGAAGAATATATTTAACAAAAAATTAGATACAAGCAGCAACTCCCCTTGAAGGAACAAAAAAAAATATTCGAATTTTTATAATTTGCAACTCAACTTCCCCGATTTTAACTTGATTCAGAAGACAAAATCTCGAGTTCAGCCCACCAAAGGGGAGATGATTTTGGTGTGGCTCCGTCAGGCCCCATTGCTGTAATCTCCTGGTCGGGTCGGGTCGGGTCGGGTTTGGGTTTGGCTTGACCCATATTTGACCCGACTCATTTCAACCCGTTTACTTTTTGACCCATATTTGACCCGTCCATATTTGACCTACGACCCGTTTCAACCCGCCCAGACCCACCCGTTTGCCACCTCTATTTCATATCAATCCCCACATTATACACTCCCAGTGGGCGGAATCCAGAATTTTTAGGCAGTACTCTTACCTTGTGCCCATTCCCAATACGCCATCTAGTCCCTTGCTTCAATACTGTCCGCCCCTCCAATATACTCTGCCAGGTTCACGACAGATTCGAGCCTGGAACAGCCTCCAAGAAAGAGCAATTCGGAAAATATTTAGCCTTTAATACTCTAGAAATCAGAGAATTAGGAAACATAATTAACCTCCAACCCTATTTCGCCAAAAGAATCAAGTTAATGCTCGACGGGTCTCTGAATCCTAATCCCCCTCTAGACTTTTTCTCACACAATTTCTCCCATGATAGCCAATGAATTTTCCTCCACAAACTGTCTCCTCCCCACCAAAACTCCGTGCCATTGCAGCCACTAGTTCCGTACACAGCCCTTCAGGTAACCTGACACATGGCATTACATAAGTCGGAAGAGCCATGGCCACTGTCTTTAGCATAATCTCGCGACCCACTTGGTTCATCTGCAATTCATTCCATCCCTCTAACTTCGCGACCAATCTCTCCTTCACATAAGCAAATACCCTCATCTATGAGAATTGTATATATTTATATGAGAATTGTATATTTTTTATGAGAACTGTGTATTTTTCTATAAGAATTGTGTATTTTATGTGAAAACTGTCTATGAGAATTGTATATTTTCTATGAGAATTGTGTATTGTCTCCAAAAACTGTGTATTTTTTATGGGAACTGTATATTCTTCTATGAGAAGTGCGTATTTTTCTATGAGAAGTGTGTATTGTCCATGAGAACTGACAATTCTCATAGATGCGACTATGAGGATTGACAATTCACATAACCAATGTTATTTTTGTTTGTGTGTGTATTTTCTTTGAGAATTGTGTATTTTCCTACTAGAATTATGTATTTTCTACTAGAACTGTGTATTTTTTTATGAGAACTGTGTATTTTGTATTAGAATTGTCTATGAAAACTAGTTCACATAGCTAGTTCACATAGTCTAGTTCTCTAAACCAGTTCACAAAGCTAGTTCTTTATGAGAACAGTAAGTTCTCATAGAACTGACTATGAGAATTGGCAATTCTCATAGCTCAGTTCACATAGCCAGTTCTCAATGAGAACTGAGTAGTTCTCATAGAATTGACTGTGAGACTTGGCAATTAAAAATTCAATTCTAGTGTATTTTTCTATGAGAATTGTGTATTTTATGTGAAAACTGTCTATGAGAATTGTGTATTTTCTATGAGAACTGTGTATTTTTCTTTGAGAATTGTGTATTTTATGTGAAAACTGTCAACGAAAGCTGTGTATTTTTCTATGAGAACTGCGTATTTTTTATGAGAACTATGTATTGTTCATGAGAACTATCTATTAGAAACGTGTATTTTCTATGAGAACTATATATTTTTTTATTAGAACTGTGTATTTTAGTATGTGGTAAAACTATGTGAACTGTGTATTTTTTAGTTTACATAGCCAGTTCACGTAGTCCAATTTTCATAACCAGCTCTCATAATTTAGTTCACATAGCCAATTTTTTATGAAAATTGAGCGGTTCTCATGGAACTGACAGTTCTCATAGCCCACATAGCCAAAGGATATTTTTGTCCGAAATAATATGGGTCACATAGCCAATTTTCTATGAGAACTGAGTGGTTCTCACAGAATTGACAGTTCTCATAGCCCACATAGCCAAGAGTATTTTTGTCTGAAATAATATGAGTCACATAGCCAGTTTTCTATGAGAACTGAGCAGTTCTCATAGAACTGATTATGAGAATTGGCAATTCTCATAACCCACATAGCCAAAGGTTTTTTTGTCTGAAATAATATGGATCAAGAATTGATTCTAAAATATGAATTTTACTAAAAGTGGATATGTACACAAAAAGTTAAGAAGAATGAGCAAAACAGTAAAATTACATGAAAAGTCAAGAAAAATGACTTAAAGAAAGAAGAAATATTTTTATCAGGACTAATTGAAGTCCGAACCTAAAAAACAGGGCCGGCCTCTAAATTTCCCTATTTGTAAATTTTGACGAGTGCTACACTTATGTCAAAATTCAAGTCAATTAAAAAATGAAAAACTCATGGTCAAATCAATTTTGTTATTATGAAATTAAAATTTCAAATTTGAATTTACTAAAAATTAGATCATTGGGTTATTGATGCCTGGTCGAGATGATTTTTTTTACAGAGATAGTCTATTCTTTATTTAATACATTATGAACGACTCAGATTATATTCTAGAGGCGTGTGAGATACACATCCATTAATATGGATGAAAAACATAACGACAAAGAGTCTATCCGCATATTTTCAAAACCACATATAGGTTATGTGGTCAATTTTGAACCATAAGGGGGTATCCGCACATGATGATAACTATAGAAGGTGAAAGTGAACTTTGCCATTAATCTAAATTTGCTACAAATTTTGCATCAAACCATGCAATGGATTCTCTTACAAATGTGCCCAGTGCAATGATTTTGCCTTGACGTTGAGTCGTTGAGTGTGGTTCCTTGTCACTTGTCAGGGCCTACCGAGTGCGTGAAGCTCACAAGCATCTTCCGGCCATTATTTCTCTGGGCTTGCAATCGAATGCAGTGTATGCAATTTCATATTGGATACTCGATGTGATATGTTGCCACCTGCTGTCAAGCATAAACATCCATTCATGTTTCCGATCAAGATCCATCCAGCCAAGAGCTACTGTGAAATTGGCACGAAAGAAGTGCACCTAAAGCTCTGGTTCTACCATTGTGTTGAATGTGATCAGTCTGTTTAAGGTTGAAGGTCATCCACCACACCCTCTTACTTTTAAGTCCATTCGCCACAAAAATCCAGTGTTCTGTTGCAACCACTGTGGTGCGCGCATGTTTCGATTGTCATCCCTTTTTTTCCTGGGATTGTATGAAAGAGCCTTGTAAACTTAAGCTCCATATTACAAGTTCCATTGAGTTGAAAAACGAAGCTGCCCGAAGCAACTAGTAATAGGATCACTTCCGAAAATTAAAAGAAGAAGAGAGAATGGGCGAGAAATTGATCATTTTGAGGGGATCAAGCCTCCAACTAGATCACTTTGAGGGGGATCTAACCTCCAAATCCTCAAGGCAATTATGATATCATATCATTCTTGCATAATGAGCTATACGACATCTATAGTTTTTTAGACTTCTACTAAAAAGAAAATGCAATCAAATGACACGATTGACCGACGTAATACCCTAGACTCAAGCAACCTAAAATCATGGATGGGAAGAAATAAAGAAAAATAAACGAGGCATATAAATAAGAATCCTATCATTTAGGGCTCTGAGATTTTCTATTCAGTTTGCCAATCCCCTTGCACTCGTGAACATTTCAGGATATTCTTTTCTATGCTTTACTCTATTTAAGAAATCATTCCTCATGATTAGAGGCAGGCCGAAAGGTTGCTCTCATGGCCTAACCAAAACTTATTCTTTCCTCCAAGATTTACCCACCCCAAGCCCTGCAGAATATTGGAACCATAATTTCTGAAGACCAAAGGGGTACTTAAGTTCCTTTCTGTGCAAACTGTCTTAGATTCTAAGAAGCCCGGACACTTCTAAGAATAGGGCTTGTCGTCATGTCGGAAATTTGACTCTTTTCAACACTCTTCAAGGCGTGTCTGGCCGACTCTTATGAAAGTGCTTCTCAATAGCTTTATTTTTACTTTTTTGGACCTGAACAGACACACCTAGAAGTACATACAAAAGAACAAGTATCGATTTCAAAAAAATATGGTTGGGTTCCATTGAAGAATTACAAGATCGTAGATGGATGATACATTAGTTTCAAGTTGTGGTATATGGTGTCTTCTGTAATATATGCAAATGTAATGTTGCATTTCATACTGTTTATGAATGCTTGTGAATTGCCTCACAGAATAATCATTTCTAACGTGTCCACAACGTGCCGCGTGTCCAGTACTGGAGTGACTATTATAGAGTTTTGGTTTTAGATTTAATCTTTTAACAAATTCCTCATCAACTGAATATTAGCAGAATGAAAAGCATCCCATGTGGAGTAGCTCATTCTCATTGGCCTTCAAAAAGAAAAAAGGGAACCAGCCCAAAGCAAAAGGTTAGGCTTTCTGGTAGCCCTGCATTAGTTTTTCAGACATGGTCCAGCAAAATGATTGAAAAAGTTTCTCTTTTCTCGCTTTGTCGAGTTTTAATAAATTTCTTCTTGATAAAAATAAATAAATTAAGAAGTTACTGGTGTTCTGATGATGCAAAGTGGAAATTATCAATGTCAAATAATCCAAGGCCTTTGTCTAGTAAACTATAGAAACCATGGCCTTATATAGGCATGGGTTTTGCCTTTTTTCATAAAGGTCTCAATTTTTTGTGGTCTTCCATGAGGTCGCATGATTGAATTTCATGGAAGCCAAATATTCCAAACCATAAAGCCATTGGAGGGTTTGCCTCGGTCGTTAACTTCAGGCCCCGAAATTAGTCGAGATATGCACAAGTTGGCCCCAATATCTGGTAATCAAAAAACCTCCCTAGTGACTCTTGAAAATTATTTTTAGAGAACAATAATTGTAGAGTTTTAAAACTTATCAGATTCCAGCAGTCTACAGGTCATGTCATGAAGTTTTTCAATAAAAAGATTAGATGGTACTACAATTTTCATTTATACAAGTCAATTCTCAACTACAACCAAGTCAATCAAAAGAACTAAAAGCATATATTACAGGAACAAAGCATTGATCATGGACAAAGAATTTACTCAGCAGCAAATTGGGCACTTAATCAATCCATTGTCATTGCACTCTAGACACCTAATCCATGTCCATTCACCGGTCGGTTCGTTCGGAATCACTTTCCGACTACCGTTACATCTGGAACACACCATAAATCTCACCCCACCACACCCACCACAAGGGCAGCCGGATAAGTTCACCGGTATTCCTCGGAAGAGTCTCCTCAGCCGCCCTTGTTCGTGCAATCGCACCACCTCCTCCGCCCCTCCAATGTGTCTTCCCTTGATGAAAAGCCGCGGTGGGAGCACCCTGCTGCCCATGATCCGCCACAGTTCCTCCCTAAACTCCGAGTGCATCGAAGTATCTCTTTCGAAGTAGACAACTTTAAAGCTTTCCAATAAGAACTTGACGCTATTGCAATCCTCAAACGTTTTTCTAATCCCCTTCAGGCTCGTCGTGTACAAAATGACTCGTTCATTTCCTTCTGGTGGACAATTCTCCTCGAAATCCAACAGTGTTGGAAATTCTTCGCCCTCCTCCTCGGCTTTCTGAGTGACTCGTTCATTTCCTCCCGGTGGAAAATTCTCTTTCCAATCCGACAATGGTGGAAACTCTTCGCTCTCCTCAGCCTTCTGAATGACTCGTTCGGTTCCTACCTGTAGACGATCCGCTTCACAATCATCTGCAGGCGATGGAATTAGAATTGGAATCTCAGCTGCATTCTCCTTGGAAATAATCTCTTTCCAACAGTCATAGAAAGGAGCATCAGCTTCCTCATCTTGGCCTTCGTTCTTCAACCGTTCGGATAGGCTGATTCTCCTGGGAAAAGGCTCTTTCGGGTTGTAGCAATTCTCCTCTGCTGGCTCTTTTTCATCATGGAAAACTACTCCTTGTCTGAGAGAAGTGATTGAGGAAATGGATTTTAGTTTCCTCAGGAATCGTCCCGTCACGCCTTTCATATTTGAGTTTTTTCTGCAGGATCAATACATGGGGTGATATCCAGTATGAGGAAAGAAGAAAAGGAGATCACAGGAGTTATGGCTGAGATTAGGCAGTGCTTCTAAGAAAGAAGGGCAGGCAGAGGAGGCAAGATTGATGGAGATTTCTCACTCTTTTCTCATTCCAACTTGCTTGAAAGTGTAAAGTGGAAACTGGAAAGTGGCTTTCTGCTTCTTGCTTTTAGAAGGTTTTGAGTAATTATTGCTGGATAGATGGTGGGTTAGGCTGTGAAATGGCACCTTTTTCCCACTGCCGAAAATCCAGCCACAGTCGTAAATGATAAAACTAACAGAAAGCACCGGTGGGGATTGATTAAGTGGTGGAAACTGTCGACCTGGTTAGACAAGGCTCAAGTTTGAGTTCTCGTAGTTTTTTTATCGGGGCTAACACTACCCAGACTCGGAGGACTTTAGCTTCGGTTCCGACCTAAGTGCGGTAGGGTCTCTTATAAACGGTGGTGTGATGTGATGGGACAATACTCTCTGACAAAGATGACATGGTACCATACATGCACTTCCATTTATGCACCTACATAAAACTAACAAAAAGAGGAGGGTGTAGTGGACTTCGGAATTGGACTCTCAAGATTAGTCGAGATATGCACGTAAACTAGCCCAGGCACCCTGAGTTATTAAAAAACACATAAAGCGCGTAGTACGGTGATTGATTTCCACCAGCGTTGAATTTACTTTTACATTGGGTGTCTGGAGTAACCTTTAAGATTTTGCTTGTGATGGGATGACTTTGAATCCTTTGTCTGTCCCATATGTCTTTGACTCTTTCCTCTGTGTATCTTGATCACAGTGAAAGAGAATCCCAATGTGTAAGCGTGTGAATCGGCTTGAAAGTAGTTTTAGGAATTAGTTCGAAGTGCGTGTAAGTTAGCCCGAAACCCTCTGCATTACAAAAAAAATAAAATGAAAGGCTCGTAGAAGAACGAAATTCTAGCGTTTCCCTTGAAAAATATAGAACCGGAGTAGAAGCCAGAAGGCTCCAAAACATTTATTCTTTTTTTTGAAGAAAAGGGAATTCTTAATATATCATAGTCTAGGATTAGGAGAGGGGTGGTGGAGTGTTGAGCCCCAATTCACATAATTTGTATGCAGAAGCGTGAGCATGAAAGCATCTTTGAAGTACGTTAAAAACAACTAAAATCTGCGAAAGCGGACATTGGACAATGCCAGTGCAGTGCGGCAATTGAAAACATGAGCGTAGTATATTTTGAAAGAGTATATGAGTATGGGTGAGCCTGCCAGCTAACTAAGAACTATATCTTAATGACTTAATCTAATCATAGATATATAACGAGCCTTGATTTATGGTGACGCAACAGCTAAAAAAAGACATAAAGAAAGCGAGTGAGACTTAAATAAATTAATGACAGGATTTAAGGCTGATGTAGACTGTACATGCCTAAGCATTATTATTATTTTTTTTTTCTATCACCAAATAGGATGGGAAATCAACGACTAGCATAACGACTCTCCTTATTATGACCATATGGATTTCCGACCTGCTGTGCAATATCCGATTCGAACCATAACTCGTACGTACCCGTGAGGGCAAGCCGTCGACACAACACCCCCTAGGTACTAAATGAAGAAGGGCCTTCCACGCCTAAGCATTACTTTGATAATCTAATTTAAGAGGTCTCGAACCCAAGTTAGCAAAACGACTAAAATTAAAAAAATACTATACTATACATACATGAAAGTGGCAGTTCGTTATGTGCCTTGACATGGCATGATCTGATCGGTTTATAACATCAATGAAGATAGTTCGGCGGGCGAATTTATATAGTCTTAACGTTTTAAAGAATTATTATTTGGAAAAAATAAATATAACTTGGGTAAGATGATTGCCCGGACTCATCCATCCACCCATCCGTCCTTGTTCCACAGGATCAGAGCTGTGCCCGAGGGAGACAAGGAGTGCCCATTGCCATAATGCAACCACAAGGCGCAAAAGCAACTTTTTTTTCGTCTGTATCCTTTTCATGATTGAAATAACTTTCTGTGTGGGTGTAATAAAGCAACTATAGTGACTGGTTACTTTCTTTTTTTGTAGCAGACCATGAGTCGCATGACTCTTCTTCCCTACCAAGCTGGTGGAAAAGTTGATTTAGACCGATTTCTAGCATCTTCTGAGTTTCCCTACGAGCTTTTTTTTTTGTACTAAGAGAGAGACCGTTTCTGCAATTAACGGTTGAGATATGTTTTTAATTTTTTACCAGTGATAAATATCTCTTACCGTTAATAGTTTGTCTTTAAAATAGATCGTCTAAAACACTTTTGGACGGTTAAGATTGGCCTCCGTAAACTTTATTTTATGTGTTATGTGTGACATACTAAAAATTTCAGGTATTAGCGTAAGAATCAAAAAATCGGGGGGTCACGTCACGTGTTCCTCCTAGGTTGAATCCGCCCGTGTCTATGAGTCTATCCGACTTCAATCATGAGGTAGAGGCGAGCGGGTTGGGAATGGGAGAATCTGTTTCTCAAGTGGACGCATCCGGTGCCGCGCCAAGGTGTTCCAAATTCTTGAGTGACAACAAAGGAGATTTCACCGCGCATGCTCTGGGGCAAAAAGATGTGCAATTACCCTGTTTGTTGCAGGCCAACAAGTGGATTTCGGCATGTTATTCTATTTCTGTTAGCAAGAAAGAGAGAGCATTAACCACCGGAAGTGGTAGCCTAGTTGGTAGGTCAGTTGCTTCCTCCATACGAGACTCAAGTTCGAGTCCTGGGTTGTCCTTGTCCTGCAGGGGATGGCGTACTGAAAGGGGGATGGCGTACTACTTTCAGCTAGTATCTTGGTTGTGTTGTGGTAACGGCATGTCCTCACGGTCAGTAGCTATGGCTCAATTGGACATTCCACAGCAGATAGAGAGCCCCTATGGTCACGCCCAGAGGGGTTGATACACTGGTTGCCCCCTCCCACCCTTTTGATTATCAAAAAAAAAGAAAAGAAAGAGCATTTCCAAAACATATCAGCAACGTTAGCTCGAAGAACATGGATACGTTAAAGGAATATGCAAATGTACAAAATTCCGTTCTTTTTCCTCACTCCCCTTGCCAATCTAGAGAATCCCCAAAACGAACGGTAAAACAGTCTCATAAGGCGCGTTTGATTGTCAGACTATTTTTAGGGAGGATTGGAAAAGATAGGCACTGTGTTCGGTTGCTAGTTTAGTTTTAATTTTGTTTTTAATCATTACCTTATATCTCTAATTATTAATTTCATTTATCTCTCTATCTCTCTCCAATCATTTTTCCTCCCTCCAATCATTACAGGCTCTATTTCTCTTTCTACCCACTACCAAAACTAAACTAAACTACCAACCAAATAAAGCCAGGATTACTTACCAATGGGTATAGAGAGGACAAGTGGGGTCCACGTGCACTTTGTTTGGTTAGAGTGGATAAAGATATAAAATTCTACCTTACCAAAAAAAAAAATACAATGAGGACTACTTCGGAGGGAGAGAATCCGGTGAACATGGACTAAGGGTAGGTATGGATTGAAAAGCCAAGTAACTTATTTTTTCGTCTTTATTCAATTTTTTTTTCAATTTTTTTGTTTTGCGCCAAACTTTGTGACTTATTAATTTATCTCGACAAGAGGAATCGGAAAGTAAGAGTAAAGTAAAAGTTTTTGATCGAAACTCGTAATTTTTGAATAAAGACAAAAATAAGTCAATTAGTCAACTTATTTTACTTATTTGTGTCTTTTTTTTAAAAATTATGAGTTTCGATAAAAAAAAATTTTCCTTTTCCGATTCCTTTCGTCGAGACAAATCAATCAGTCACAAAAGTTTGATGCAAAATTAACAAATGTGAATTTTTTTAAATAAAAACAAAAAAATAAGTCACTATTTGACTTTTAAAGCCAAATTGACCCTAACTAACACCACCCCTCCCGCTGGTATTAGTTGATACCCCACATGGGGTACTAAATAGACAAATGGTCGCATCTTGTCCAGTCTAATGGTTAATCCTGGACGTACCAAACACAGGATAAAGAATAATGGAAAACATGTATCCTTGTGTTCCACTAATCCTAATCCCACCTTCCTAGTCCAGTAATCAAGCAAGCCTATAGAGTTCGGGGTAATGTGAACCTGAAAAGGGTCCTCACAAAATCTGTCAATCTATCATTAACATCCCAACTACCTGATTTAACACTAACAGAAAGCTATTAAGTGCAGTTGCAAAATGATTAGAATGCACATGGAAGGACCAGCAATCACATTGTAAACAGTGATATACAAGAATGATTAACTACACTCCAGTAGTCATGAACAGACTGAACGGTAGGTAAAGATCAAGGACATGGCATTAATGGTGACTAATGAACCTTCATCAAAGCTGTTCAGGCTAATGGGTTTTGAATAGCCCAATTGATTAGGCTGTTGGGAAGTTCGTACTTGTAAGGGCTAGATTAACTAGAACTTTTGCCTAGGATTGGCTTGAGGCCGTTGGAGATGCTCTTATCTTCCTGCAAGTCAGAAAGATAAAGAGGTTGATTTCCTAATAACGTCAAATGTGAAGGATAGGAAGGGAAGCCAAGATGTACGTCTAGATCCCCGTTTCACCAGGAAAGAGTTTGACCTTCAAAAGTCTCTGCTAACATGAAAAAAACAGCCCCAAAGTAGTAGCAATCAATGTGTTCTTTGCACATTCGTCGTTGAAAAATTGCTACCACCTTAAAATGGCCGCTCATGCTCGTTCGAAAGCCATTGAAGCTACATGATAAAATTGAAGTACCAGCTTTTGTTACGTAATGAAAGAGAGAGTGATTGATCGCAGTCGTTACCCTAAGGTGTAAGATCACCATTCATTGAAACCCCCTTCAAAACTAAGGATACAACTATGACCGCAATTTTCTGCAATAATAGCGAAGTTCCTCTATAGTGGCCCGAATATTCTGGTTCGGTCATAATCGCTACGTTCGGCGGAGGGCCACGATGCAACCCTCTGCGGTTCGGCCCGAAGCTAGGCCATGATGCTCCCTCGAGACTGTGGTTGGCCAGAAGCTAGGCGACTAGACTCGGCCATGTCTCCCATGACAGCCCCCTCGAGGCTTGGCTCGGCCTAGAGTTAGGCAACTAGGCTCGGCCATGTCTCCCATGACAGCTCCCTCGAGGCTCGGGTCGGCCCGGAGCTAGGCAACTAGGCTCGACCATGTCTCCCATGACAGCTCACACTAACCGCCTTATCCGCTACGTCACAGGTGACGTCAGCCGATGCTTGTCAGACGCATAGACGAACTTGGAGAGCAAGCCAAGGACCCTTTATAAATACCAAGGGATAGCAGCCCTAAAAGGTACATCGTCTCCTACCCTCGAAACCCTGGTCCTTTGCTTTCCTCTCTCTGCACTATTCTCATCCTCACGCCGGAGGGCCATTCCGGGGCTCCTCTAGTGGTCTTTAGTCGTGCTTCATGGTGCAAGTTAGATTCAAGAGAACGAGGTTAGATGCAAATGAACAACAGTTCCAGAGGAAGCAAGCCGCGTTCATCGGAGCCCCTACATCCTCAATGCTTAATTACAAAGAATGGGATCTACGAGGTGCAACTATCTACAACTTCTCAGCAATGATCACGCGAGGCTAGTCATTGTTTAGAATATCGCAAAAACAAATATGGTTCCAATTGCTGTTTCAAACACTAATCCAAATTCCGCAGCATTACTCTTGCACCCAATACGTTTTGCGTCTTTGAAATTCCGATGCCCAACCATTCAGCCATCGTCAATTAGTAACAAAAGATATTATGGTGATCGTACCCATGAAGATCGAATTCAAACGAATAACTGCTGTCAACAGAATCCCTAGAATGTTTCACCTTCGGTTCGACAAGTTATATTTCACAAATGGTGATCTTGTCCTCATTTTCTACTGAACAAAACGAAAGTGTACCACTACTATCAGTCAAACACAGTATAGTAGGATAGACGCATACTTCGCATTTTTTTGTCAAGTTGACCACCAATGAGTTCATTTCCACCGAGGACCTCGCCATGGCAACCACATTTGTGAGCTGCATTGGCAGATTCATGGCATATGCCCCTAAAATAAAGAGACGTCCTTTTTGGATAAGTTATAGTTTCATTTCTTTTTGGTTTTTTCTACGACACAGACACCAAGAAAAACACCCAAAAAAGTTGCAAAACACGCGGTTAGCCAAGGACTCTATAATAAATTCCTCATTCTTGCCAATTCTAGTACTCTTTCTGAGTAAACATATCAAATCATCATCATAACAATTCAAAAAATGAGAACATATGCCCCTAAAGTGAAGAAAGAAGCATTGAGACACCCCGGAGTCTATATCATCATACCAATTTGTAGTTCATGCACTCGAATTCAACAACTCCATGCATTACGGTCTTTTTTTTCTTTGGTAATGACCATGCATTACGGTCTTCAATCGGAAGGATCAGTAGTTTTCACCACCCTGAAACAAGCAGCGCGTGGCCGAGAGAGTCGGCATCTCTTCACATAATACCAACACCACATCTGTAAATTCCAAAAAACAAAAACTAAGAAGGGTTGCTTTTATCCTATCCAATATCCACTATAGTGCAGAGTCCTGTTCTCAGAGCCGGTCCTGAGCTAAAACTTGTGTTGCGGACGCTTTAGGCCTCCAAAAAATTCTGAATTGTAAGGATCCCTCGTATTTTCTTATCTTTTATTATAGTCCAACAAAAAAGGTTCCATTTTTTTATTTTCACCCTGTTCTCCATCTCTAAGTAGAAGAAACTCTAATGTAAGGTTGGTTACCCAACGCTGAAATTAATTAGGTGAAAATAGTCTTGCGATTTTTAGTTCTTAGAGACATAATGCTTTTTTTGCAATTCCACATCACATCGGGTGCGGCTCCACCTTAACAGGAGTGAACCCTCAGGGTTCACAAAGTACACTAGACATTTATACGTGTAATTTTTTGCATGTAATTTAATTTTTCTTCAATATAATCGGCACTGAATTACTCTTACAGAGCCCAAAAAAAAAACACTTAAATTTGTAAGTAAATAGATAATATAGCTCAACACTACAAAATAAATTAGGCCCAATAAATTTTTAACCAATATAAATATGGGTATGTTTATTTAGAGCTTTGTATACAAAATTTCGCTTTACGTTTATGTCACCGCTAAACAATAATCCTGGAGCCGTCCCTGGATCACATGATTTATGATTTATCTATTCCAAAAAAATAGTTGTAAACCCATAACCAATGACCAAATTAACATACGGTAAAATAAGCTCACCCCAATGGGTGAGATGTGGAAATTTTTTGAGTGTCAGATTATCACGTGGTAAACGCTCGGCACATCTGAGTTGTCTATTACGTTTTAAACGGCGCGGATTTAAAGAGGAAAAAAAAAAAGAGAAAGTATTAGAGTAAGAGGAGAGAGGGTTTCAATCCAAATTGTTCAAAAATGTATTAGAAAATCCGAATGTACCAAACGGGTATTACAGGATATACCCATCAGGCATCAAAAAATCTCGTAAGATATCGATTCTGATCAAGCGTACGGCTCTTCATCTTCCTAAGAACTTGAAGCCCCCTCCCTGAGGAAAATAATTACCCAAAAATTTGGAAATTGTGGAAAGAAAGGTAAGAGGAAGGAAAATACAATAATTAAGAAGGGAAATGGGAGAAAAGGAAGAAAAGAATTTTATTTTTTATCTGATTTTTACTATTTCCATGACTCTCTTTTACCATTTTCTCTTCTCTTTCTTTCAAAACCAAACAAGGAGTAGGAAATTTTTTTTAACTCTCTTTTCTTTTCCCTTTCCTTTCCTATGTTCCAAACAAAAGCTATTGTTTGGTTTTCCCCCATTATAGAATCTCTCCTTGTCTCATCTCCTCCTGTAAGTAAATCATCGACCAGAGTTATGCTCAGCCCCTCTCCTCCAATTCCAATTACAAAACCACCAAAACACCCACCTCAAAAATCACATCACACAACTCCCACATGTTGGTCTCTCACCCGAATCCCCAGCTCTTCAATCACCACCACACACCCACAAAATTGGGCACTCTCAGACCCACAAACCAAACCCGGTTTAACAGATGGAGTCAAAGGAGAAGACGGCGTAATTCCACTGTGAGGCCGCAATCCGTGTTGAGTGTCGATGATGAAGTATTGAAAAGTGCTATTAAAGCGGATAGGAACAGCAAGAACTATAGATATGATGTAATTGTTATTGGGTCTGGGATTGGTGGGTTGGTTGCGGCGACGCAGCTAGCTGTGAAAGGAGCTAGGGTTTTGGTGCTGGAGAAGTACGTCATTCCTGGTGGGAGTTCTGGGTTTTACCAGAGAGATGGGTATACATTTGATGTTGGGTCATCTGTCATGTTCGGTTTCAGTGAAAAGGTCAGCACTACTACCATTATCTTTTGTCTCCCGTCATTTGGGCTGATAAACGAACCGAGCTGAGCGAGCTGAAGCAGTTGATTGTTGAAGTTTGGTTTGAATACTTAACGATCTTTTAAAATATATTCTTGACTCGTTTATGACTTGTTTATGAGACGAACCGATGAACCGATCTCAAAGCTTGAATTTTGTTTATACATTTTCGAACGACCCATGCAATAGTACGTTTGAAAGCTTAGCGAGCGTGAAAAAGGTGTTGAGTTTGGTTTGTTTATGTAACAAACTGCTTTTAACGAGCAAACACAAGTAATTTGGTTCGTTTATCAGCCCTACTCATCATAGGTCGCATATTTATCTTTTTGTCAATGACCGGAAGAGTTGATTGTTCAAGATTGGTATGAAAACTTAACGAGCTTTAAAAAAATATTCGGGCTTGACTTGTTTATGGGAGGTACCAACAAACTGATCTCAAAGCTCGAATTTTTTAAACATTTTTTAACCAACTGCGCAATAATATGTTCAGAACGAGCTTAAAAAGATGTTCAAGCAAGCTTTGTTTGTTTATGTAACAAACTGCTTTTAACGAGCGAACAAGAGCAATTTGGTTCGGTTATCAGGCCTACTCATAGTACGACGTATATTTATTTTAGAATGTCGCAGTTTAGTGAGTTTACGCAGTGGAATGTTATTAATTTCTTCTTATTTAAGTGAGACCCATAGATTGCAGTTTGTTTGCTGTTGATCTGCCATTGTTGAGATGTTTGTTTCTTTAAAATCTTGGCAGGGCAATTTAAATTTGATAACCCAAGCATTGGCAGCAGTTGGGTGTAAGATGCAAGTGATAGCTGATCCAACTACTGTTCATTTCCATCTACCCCGTAATCTTTCTGTCCAAGTTCACAGAGAATACAGTGAATTCATCACAGAACTTATCAGTAAATTTCCCCATGAGAAGCAAGGGATTCTGAAATTTTATGGTGAATGTTGGAAGGTCTGTCTTTAGCGAAGATGCATGTACCTTCTTCTTGGTGTTTGACGTCAACTTGTGTTGTGTAACTTACATTAAGAATTTATTTATTTGGTAGATATTCAATGCCTTGAACTCATTGGAATTGAAGTCATTGGAGGAGCCAATCTACCTTTTTGGACAGTTTTTCAAGAAGCCTCTTGAATGCTTGACGCTTGGTAAATATTTAACTCTAGTGTGTCCATTAGTTTGATTGTACTGCATTGAGAGTTGGAAAAATGCATGTTTGCATGGTAAACAAAGCTTATGCTTTATTTGGTCTAAAGTGGGACTCTTGAGATTGAGTCATCCCCCAGGGGGCAAGGACTAATCCCCATATCTATCTAGGATGTGTTCGATGGGGGACTGCATGTGCCTAGGGACTAGTTGGTGCTGTAAGATACAAGACGTTTCATCATAAAAGCAATCCAACTTTTCCGCGGATGCAAAAACTCTCAGGGGATGATTAAACTCTTAGGGCACGAAAATTAATTGTTTATGGATCTGTATGTTTGTTGTTTTTCTGAGATGCAGTGCTCATTACATGTGCTGGCCATTCTCATGTTTCTTAGGTTGATCTGGGTATTTATGCCCACTTGGGTGCTTTGAGGCAATGTTTTCCAGTCACTTTTTTTGTTTGTGGGTATATTGTATTTGAAACCTTAGGGGCAGGATCCTTCTAAAATGGGTGTGCTCCAAAGACAGGAGCTCAAATTGGCGCTCCCAAGATAGGAGCTTGATGGGACCTCGCTCCCCATGAGATGGGAGCTCAAATCGGTGCTCCCAGATGGGAGCTTGACAGGAGCACACTCCTAACTAAGATGGGAGCTTCTCGGGCCGTTAAGACAATTATTCTCTTACTTTTAAGGGAGTTATGTCATTGTGGAAATACGAATATGAAAATCAATATCAAGAAGTTTTGCAAATTGAGAAAATATCTAATTACCAATAATTACCCTTTAAGACCGGGAATATTCTCAATAAGTATAACTTTTCCTTTAATGGTTAAGTATTTAAAGATATTTTATATACGTATTTATATATGAACTATATATGTTCCTTAGGCGATCCCAACCTTAGGAGCTTCTAGGTGCCTCCGCCCCCCGCAACCACTTCCTCTCCCGCCCTCACTCCATGCTACTAGTTTTACATAGTTTGAGGAAAATTTCAGACGAGTGAGGAACCTGTTAAATTACCTGAATTTGTAGGTTTGCAAGATATTCCAGGATATGCAAAAGCCGTTGTTGGAAAAAACGAAAAAGTCTTATGAACCATCTCCGCTACTCCCACATGCCCTGAGGAAGAAGTTGGTTACATTCTTTTGTGGTGTAGTTACATGTATTTATTTAAAGATTATGTGAACCAAAAACAATCATCTTGACTGCACTTCTTATATGTCAAATCTTTTGAATGGTTTGTAAAATCTGGTGAGTGTAGAACAAATACATGATATGAGCCACTGGAATTTCCTTTTACTTTCTGGGTTTGACACCCTGGATGTACAATCATTTGGGCTTTGATCTACCTTTTTCTGTATAGATGTGTGAAGTTACGTAGGATGTTCGAACTGCGTTCAGGCTGCTGTCTGTACTTCGGTTTTCCCACGAAGTCACATAGTGTTAATGACTACCTTAAACATTTTTTATAAGTAATTTAAAGTGGTCATTGGTGTCCTCTGAAGCCTACTATTTGCCGCAAAATGCTGGAGACATAGCACGGAAATTCATAAAGGATCCTGAGTTGTTGTCCTTCATAGATGCTGAGGTGGGTTGACATTATCCAATTTTCCAGACTGAAGATTTTCCTTATTCAAAAGCTTTTGGGTTCCAAACGATCCCATGTTGATCTCACGCAAAGAAATTTGTCCATGGCATTTGCAGTGTTTCATTGTGAGTACAGTTAATGCTGTACAGACACCAATGATAAATGCAAGCATGGTAATCTCTCTCTTATTTTTGCATCTCTGTCCCCCTCTCTTTGCTCCATTTCTGTTTTTTCATATTATGTTTCCGTAGGTTCTCTGTGACAGGCATTTTGGGGGAATCAACTACCCTGTTGGCGGGGTTGGTGGAATTGCCAAGTCCTTAGCAAAAGGTTTAGTTGATCAGGGCAGTGAAATACTTTACAAAGCAAATGTCACAAACATTATAATGGAAGGTGGAAAGGCTGTGAGTTTGTTCTCAGTGACGCCAAATTTGTTTACTGTATTGATCACTCTGGAAAGGATAATTTTTTTCTCATGTTATTTTTTCACAACAGGTGGGAGTGAGATTGTCTGATGGAAGAGAGTTCTTTGCCAAAACCATTGTATCAAATGCCACTAGATGGGATACGTTTGGTTAGTTCTTCCATATCTTCCCAAACATTATTTCCAGTGTAGACGTCTGGCTCTTTAAAAAACTTTGAGTGAGCAAGGTGCCAAATAGTTAGCATATCGTGTCCCATCGTTTTTAGGTTTTGGGGGTGATGTAGGGAGGGAGCTACTCCCCATTACAGCATCCCATCGTCACTGCAAACACCCCCAAGAACATGGCACAGACATACACGGGGAGAGGCGATTTTGTTGATTTTGCCATTTTCGTTCTTCAGTGGAGACTCGATGGAATTGAAATTTTTTTTTTTTTATTACAGGCAAGCTTCTAAAAGGAGAAGATCTTCCTAAAGATGAACAAAATTTCCAAAAACTGTATGTCAAGGCACCCTCTTTCCTTTCCATTCACATGGGGGTTAAAGCTGAGATTTTGCCGCCAGATACGGATTGCCATCATTTTGTTCTTGAGGTGCTTTTCTACGTAGAACGCATATGTTAGATGATTCCACAGAAAATGATGAATGGCTGCCTGATGTATTTATGCTCTTTACTGTATTCCCTAATCATGTAGGATAACTGGACAAGTTTGGAGAAGCCGTATGGGAGCATATTTTTGAGCATTCCAACTATTCTTGATTCATCATTGGCTCCAAAAGGGCGCCATATTCTTCACATATTTACAACTGCTTCCATGGAAGACTGGAAGGTAAACATTGTTTTAGATTTTGATTCCGTTTTTCTATTGTAGATCCCTCGCTCAGTATCTAGTAGGAAAATTAATAGTTCTTTTAACCTGCCAGGGCATGTCTCAAGAGGACTATGAGGCAAAGAAAGAGCTTGTGGCTGAGGAAATCATTAGCAGATTGGAAAAGAAACTGTTTCCTGGGCTTAAATCTTCTATTGTTTTCAAGGAGGTACAAGTAATTCTGTCGTAATCGAAATCGTCTACTATTTTATACCTCATTTTTTTTCACAATAGAACTAGCGTTTGGAAGTTGGGCTTTGCTGAAATTTCCACACACGCAACAACAACAACAATAAAGGAATTCAAAGCTGTGAACTCTTTTGGTTTATTTTTGTTAGCCTGGCGATTCATCAATTTTTAAACCAGGTGATGAGTTCATAAAGCCTTTTGCAGTATTGAAGTTCTCCAAATTACTGGTGATGTGGGGAAAAAGATTCTTGCTATTAAAATGATTGGTTATTTGCAGCCTTTTCTTTTGTTGTTTCTGTGATCATGCCTTTTCTTTTGTTGAACCATATTTTTATGGTACGTGTAAATTTAGTCTCTCTCTCTCCACACACCCACACCCCCGTTTCTCTCTCTTTCCCCACACCCACACCCCCATTTCAAACCCGCACACACATTTAACGACCAAATAAAAATTGCCTCTTGACTTTTACATGGACCTCCTTCTTAGGTGCTTGCTTTTCATTGGTGCTCTTCATGTTCACATAAACCACCTAGCCGTGCATTGTGCAGGGCCAACACTTGTGTTGTATGTTTATCTCTGTATATTCTAATTGCTTCAAATTCCCCTCTTCTCTCAGTTCTCTTTGAACTCTTGAATGGGTAAAACTTGGAGTACAGAATTTCAGAGTTGTCATGATAGTATGCGTAAATTTCTGGAATTGTCATAGGCTTTCTGATTGACTAATGAGTTTTTGACAATTGTTGATCATGCCAGGTTGGGACACCGAAGACACACAAGAGGTACCTGGCTCGGGATAATGGTACCTATGGACCTATGCCACGTGGGAATCTTAAAGGCTTATTGGGAATGCCATTCAACACGACTGTGAGTTGAATGAAAAATTAGCTCTTCAAAGTAAATTAAGTATTTTTGTCAGAAACTTGGATAAGGGTATGGGTATGGAATCTGTGTCCGACATGTGTTGTTACCTAGCAATCATATTTTGTACTCCATTTACATATACCATGATCCATGCATGGAACTCCTACAGGCATGAAATGCCCTACCAACTACTAAACACTAATTATCCTAAGAAATAAAAGAACCATGTTGAGAAATATGAATAATTTGGTGTGTCCCCATACCAAAAATCTGATTCTTAGACACATATCCGCTACTGAAATTCGTAACCGAGTCATCCAATATAGCAAATTCAAATGTATGGGTTAATAAATAGATGCTTGTAGCTGCATCAACATGCATAGTGATTGATTATGGTAGTATGGAACTTGCAGGCTATTGATGGTTTGTACTGTGTTGGAGATAGTTGCTTTCCGGGACAAGGTGTTATAGCAGTTGCATTCTCCGGAGTAATGTGTGCTCATCGTGTAGCTGCTGACATCGGTAAGCATGGTTTCTGAATCCTATCTTGTTGTGGAATCTTGGTCATTAGGTGAAAATGAAGTCTGATCTTACATGACTAGTTATTCTGCAACTGTATTTTTAATGATTCTGGTGCTTTGCTCATAATTGCGTGTTTGGGTGGAGTTGTCTTCTTGGAAAAATTGTTATGGCACTGGTAAGACCAGAACATTTCCAACTTCTTTTAAGCTGATGACAATGGTTCCATATGCTCTCACATAGTAGATAATGTAAAAGGTTGGATCAACGCAATTCTTTTTCGTTTCAACTTTGAATACTGCTTTTCATTTGACTGGAGGTTCTTATGTTTTTCATTCTTTTTTCACAGGGATTGAGAAGAGTTCCCCCGTATTGGATGCTGCTCTTCTTAGACTACTTGGTTGGTTAAGGACGTTGGCTTAACCGCATCTTCACTTGTAGGAATGGAATACACAACATCTTCACATTGAAAGAACTTGCATCTGAATAGCAACATTCTCCTGTAAGTTGAGGGATGGAGATGCATGATATATACTTCTCCTGAGTTCGTGTGGTGACTGTCAATTCCACGTTGAAGTGCGCTGTTAAAGTGATTTTGGTAATTACAATACCCTGTTGTAGCTATTTTTTTGATCGGCTCTGTGGTAGCTATTTTAAAGACTTCGGCTGTATTTATACAAAATCCTTATGGTGTTATTTCTGGTATTAGTTCCTGCAAATGGTTCATATACAGAAGTAACTTGTATTGTGGTACAACAAAGTTCTTCATTAAAGGAATAACTAAGCCATGTAACTAACTTGTTCCAATTCCTTATGATGTAAGTGAAACAAAGTTCTTGCTAATGGTAAAGGGGGGGTTTTGAGTACACCGGCTTTTTTTTATTTTACTGAAGTGTTTTGAATTGTCCCCTCCAGATTGTACTTCCTTTAGATAAAAGAAAGAAAAGATAGGGTTATGTCTCTTCGGAGCTATCTCTCCGATAATGACAAAAACATTCTTGCGGTAGGCCCTATTTCGGGTAAAATTATATTGACATCAACTTTTCTAATCTTCCCATGGAGTCCGGGACCTGCCACCAAGAAAGATGTTTACTTCTTGGCCTGTATTTAGGCTTTTTGGCATTTTAGGTGTTTGGGCTGGATCCTATCTTTGCTTATTGTTATATCTGGACTTGTAGGCCTTTGGATGTTGGATTGTGCTTTGTATTGATTTTTCTGGGCTTTTAGGCCTCCTGGAGTGTTTCCTTGGTTGGCATCTTGCCAATCAAGGGTATTGGGTCTCGGATGGGTACTCATTGCCATTCTCGTTGCTCCTTTTGGTCTTGGTTATCTTTCAACGATTAATAAAAAAAATTTGGTTGTTCAAAAAAAAGAAAGATGTTTACTTCTTATGAGTTCTTTATACAGTTTGTGCAAAAAAAAAATTTCGAATTAGGTCTCTACGCTTGCTTTCGTTGATACCTTCAGACTTTGATTTGGGGCATAGTTCCACGGCATAACGTCCCTTTGCGTTCCTCAATTTTTGGAGGTATAGGGCCCAGTAAAACTTTCTGAAAGCAATCACTTTGTGTATATATTGTCAAAAATAATGTTTGTTTCGAATCCTTCCCCATCAACACCCTGACAAATAGGACATAGGTGTTGTTATTATTGGTAAGCATATAAACATAGGTGGAAACGGGGGGAGAGGTTATATTTATCCCGATGGGAACAATAGGAAAATTACGTATATAATGCTACAACAAGAAGTATAGTAAGCAAAATCACATGGAAAGAAAAAGGGGTACAAAATAACCATAGCAGATGGATCGGATGGGCATCTATTGGTTGAAATTATCCCTCTAGGACTGAAACTTCTAATTACCGAAGGTGAATTTATCAAATACACGCTTAAGCATGAGGTGAGGAAGCACCCAGAATTACTAGGAAGAAGCAACCCCCTAATATTGGAAGACCATCTTCGGGCCTTACCATTTTCTAGACTCATAACCAAATTTTGGGTAAACCCCCAAATCTCACTCTATCTCCCCACTCACATGTCATATTTCAGTGCAAATTGCTAACGGTGTTATACAAAAGGGGTGGTGTCACGAAATTATATTTTTGGGAACGAAATGAATTAGTTTTATTTTGCAATCAAAAGTACCACGCGATATCTCCGAATAAGGAACAGGTTGAGAATAACAAAGTCAACAAACCAAATCTACAACGTGGATGCTCTGAATCCAAATTGAACCAACATAACCCATTTAGACCTAGCATCAAACAATGCTTGTAGAACATTTCGTACAATAGTCCATTCTCATTTTTTATAAGTATTTTATCAAATAACATGGTCATGCAACAAAAAGTTAGATAGTTTGATTTAGCACTTAGGAATATCTAATTGAGATAATATATTTTTAATAAGCGATTAGAAGGTTAAAATGTTAAAAAATGGCTGACTATTGAAGTGGGATTTAGTATGGATTCTAAATAAAATAGATAATGTTCACCCTATTTTCAGTTATTGACTTGAAAATTTGATATGTACGTAATTGTATTAGTTAGTTGGCTCAACTGTATAAAAGCAATATTGTTTGTTTAAAGTAAAACTTAAACTACCAATTAAAAAAAATAAAAAACAAAAAACTGAAAAAAAAAGAAAAGAAAAAACAATATTTGCAGTGCGGACCGTTGGACCTAGGGTGGCTCCGCCACTTGGAATGTAAACCAACCCTTGATCAAATCCTTGATAAGTTAGATATTTTTGGCGTTTAGAGAGATGTATCGGCTTTTGTTTGGCCCCTTTTGGTCTCCTTTGTACATGGGTGGCACATTAGCATCCCCTTGATGCCTTTTCAAAACCTAATTACTTATAACAAGGCACTCCACTTTTCTATGATGGCACTCTGTCTTTTAGTGTAAAAATTATACATAGCAAGACACACTAAAAGACAAATTTTGGAGTGCCATTATAAAAAAGTGGAGTGCCAAAATCCTTTTCCTAAAAAGAAGTTCCAAATACCAAGCTGAACTGCAGATAATGTACTCTCACTAATGTTAAGAACCCCTACCTGTATAACATTACATAAGGAGTTTGAAAATTGGATTTTGAGCAAACTATTGAAAAGGAAACTTAAGCAGCTACATCCACCCACATGCCTGTGATACTAGCTTATTCTCCTTTATCCCCTAAAAATATATATTTTCTTCTTCACATCTCTAAAAAAACTCCTTCAAAACTCTCCAAGGTATTTCCAACTACAATGAGGGGTTTAACTCCTGAGTGATGCCAAAAAAACTCAAGTTCTGGATCAGTGGTATTCCATAGTCTCTAACTCGAGTCTTCTCAAGATAAGTTCTGCAAGTGGTAGAGCCGTAGAGATAACAATGTAATTGTTCATCTTCGTGCTCACTGACAAAATTGAGCACTATTTTAAGATCCCGGTTGGAGCTTCATCCTTCGCAGAGATAGGTAAGCCAGGAGCCGGTAACCAACCACCATAGCTAGGAGAGCACAGACTTCTGTTAAGCCGCTGTCTATTTTTGCCCCGTCAACTCCATGCGCGATGTTCTTGTACTGCACCTTCAAGAGAAGCTTGTACGTGTGATAGTTGAAAGACAGATAGCGGAGCCAGGATATGAATACTGGAACGTTCTGCAAATAAATAGGCCTTTCGTATTAACTCCAATGCCCCTTTTGAGTATATGCAACTAAGCAGTAACTATCAGAAATTTTCCAAATTGATGGCAGCAATAAGATGGTTCCAATGCCCGATTCCAGATCGCTGTTTGTTAACTCTAGAGTAGAGGAGAACTTGTTATTCAGTTGAAGGACGATTACACCTTTATCTTTTTTTTGTGTTTTTTTTTTTTTTTTGATGTGGTTTATCTACGAAATTTAAAGAGTTTCACACTTGCCTTTACGAAGTAACCACCGGCCAACATGAAGGTCATCACAGTTACAGAGGCCAAAGTTGTTGCTCTCTTCAAGTCCATGAGCGTAGCCCCGATAGCGAGTCCAAGCCCCTGCCATTGCACCCCAGCTTGTAGTTGTTATATGATGTACTTTGTTGATATTTGTTAACTCTTATGAAATCCTAAGTATGTTTTCTTGCTAGGAGTGGAAACTGGATTGGATAAATCAAAGATTTTGAGCTATAGTTGAAGGCGAATAAAGAGGCATACCTGAGCTGCCACAATGCAGAGGAACACCGTTAGCATGGTAAGGAAAAATGGGCCAGCACTCTTTCTCAAGCCAGCCATGAAGTAAACGACGACGAGGAAAAGAACCGGCATTAAGAGGTCAAGCGGGATGTCACTTGAGGTCCTAGCCACAAAGTATGCGCTTATTCTGTACATATCGGCTGCCCGTTCCTTGTTCAGCATGGCTCTTTCTTGAGGAAATGTGAAGATTGCTGTGAAGACTGGGAAAAAACCCCAGAAGACTGAAATGAAGAAAAGAAGCCCTGCCTGCAGTGGAGAAATGTTGCGGTTGAGACGTAACCAAAAGTTCAAATGACCACCCTAGATTAGGATTCCATATCAATCTATCAACTTGTGAGGAAATTTTTTCGAGTACCTGATCTCTCAAGTCTTTGGGGCTATCGCTATCGGACTGCCACCATAGCAATCCTAAGATGACCGCGGTAGTCAGAACTTGCGTAATCCTCAACCAGCTGAAATAGTCATGGCGCCGCTCTTTGAGCCCTCTCCGAAACAAAATGGAGAACTGTTCCCACCATCTCGCTCCCCATTCTCTCTTCGACGTGTACGTTTTCAACTTCAGTTCTTCTTCAATTGGTAGAGGAACCATCAGTTTCTTTTTCTCATCGTCCGCTACTCGCGTCTCGTAAGCCTCCACTAGATACTGTTTCCAAGAGAAATTAGAACCAAGTCATAATACATCTTTCAATGCTTTATTGCTTTAGTTACCATACTTGCTTTTAGTACTGAACAAATGTATTTCAACTTTGAGAGAGAGAGAGAGAGAGAGAGAGTCATTCTATTAACTTTTACCTCATGTACAACTGCAGGAGAGGGCTTTCCATTCCTCGTCTCTGCTTCCGAGTTCTCCATCTGCACTTTGTCCTCCAACTCTGATGGTATGGAGACATCGTTTATGTTTCCGTTTGCAAGGTCCAGAAGGAACTCTGCCGGGTTCATCGCGATGAGCGGGGAGCATCCTATAGATGAGAAATAAACCATTGCTTCCGACGCCTTTCCGAAGTAAAGCAAGCTCCCTTTTCCCAGAAGGATCAGCTTATCAAACTTGTGGAAGAGTCTGCTTGATGGCTGGTGGATAGTGGTTATCACTGTTTTCCCAGCCTGCCATGACAAATTGAAACAAGTAGAGTGAGTTAAGCAATTCTTTTCTTCTTCTTTTTTTTCCTTTTATTTGAGGACCATAGGAGGTATCCCACACTGAAACGGGGTGAGACTAATCCACCTAGGACTGACCGCAGAGAACCAACACCAAGCAGTTAGAAACAGCTTGGAGGGAGGACCACTGGATGCGCCTGTGAGACTAACCCACGTGGACTTTCACCTCCCAACTGGTCGACCTACCCTCCAAGAATCGAACTCACACCTCCAAAGTGGAAGCAAACCTGTGTCCAGTGGAGACGACCCTCGTTGGGTGGACTTCTATCCACCTTCGTGCCTTTTGTAGTTTAATTTCCTTTTTCGTGAAATAGATTTTAAAAAAAAAAAAAAAAAGTTGTTCTTGTTCTTGTCATTTTAATCATGAAACATCCGGCCAAAGTTCGTGATTACTATGCACGATACTCTTGTTTTTACGTGCCTCTTGGCCGCAAAGAATTACTGGTGGCTGCTAATAATTACTCTTGGCTGCAACTAATTACTCTTGGCCACAAAGAATTACGCTTGGCCACAAAGAATTACTCTTGGCCGCGGAGAATTACTCGTGGCCGCAAATAATTACTCTTGGCCGCATCTAATTACTCTTGACCGCAACGAATTACTCTTGGTCACAACGAATTATTCTTGGCCACAAGGAATTAGTCTTGGCCGCCACAAATTACTCTTGGCCGCAACGAATTACTGTTGCCCGCGAAGAATTACTCGTGGACACAAATAATTACTCTTGGCCGCAAAGTTTCTTAAGCGTGATTACTTACATTTATGCAAGACTACACGATTCTATTAAATTTCTCAATAATAAGAACTTGAAGCCACAGACTTGAAATGCAAATATATATATATATATATATATCTACCTCCGCTATATCTTGCAAGATTTCAACAATCCTCAACGCAGTTGTGGAATCCAAGCCAGAGGTTGGTTCATCAAGAAACAACAGGGAAGGGTTGATTATGATCTCATTGCCAATGCAGACTCGCTTCCTCTCTCCCCCTGAAATTCCTCGAACAAAGGACCCGCCGATCATTGTGTCCTGGCACCTGCGCCGTACGTTTATATTTCTCAGCTATTAGCTCATGTAGAAACAGGAAACATCAATTTGTGCTATGGATTACTTAGCAACACAGTGTTACGCGTAGGCAGAGTCGTGAAGTTACCTCTCCAAGCCCAGCTCGCAGATCACATCTATGGCTCGTTTCTTCTTTTCCTCTTTCGCCAGCGTCTTTGGAAGTCGTAGCAGAGCTGCATATGTCAATGTCTCCTTCACTGTAAGGTGAGGAAACAGCACGTCGTCTTGAGTCACGAATCCTATCCTGCACGCCATGTGTTCCGTGTCACTACAATGCGATGGTCCCTTATCTTTTCAAACTCGAGTAAACAAAGCGCATTTGTCTAGATTATTACCTGCTTTTTAAGAACTTGGAGTAAGGTTGGTCGTTGTAAGTGACCATACCACCAGGGGTCGGCTCTCTCAACCGACCGCCAAGCAGGCTCAGAAGCGTAGTCTTTCCGCTTCCCGAGGGCCCCATCAATGCCAAAACTTCTCCAGGACTCACTGAACCGGAAATTCCATTCAAGATATCCTTCTCCACTGTTGATGTCATTCCTTTGAGGATCACCTTGTATGTCACCTCTGTGAACTGCATATCCAGAAACACGACAATGAGTCTGCATTCATCGAATACCTTGGAAGACGAAGGCGTATAATATATATAGTTTTTGACCAAATATACAGCACAGTTAGCCAATTCCAACAGTGGAAAACAGGAAACAGATGGATTTGAAACCACATTGGAGGTTTCATTGTTAGCCATAGACAACTCGGACAGGGGAGGGATGTCCTTGTAAGTATCCCAACATCACATTTTCTTTTCTTTTGCTGAGTTATGGCATTTTTGTTTGGTGCAAGAGTTATATCGCATATGTTGCGATGTTTTGATCCTTGTGTTTGCATAAAAGGAATTATGTCTTGTACGAAAACGTTATTTACGAATAAGGCTCTGTACAAGACTGAACCTGACATGAAAGCCATGTTCATTGGGGATCGAGGGGTGGGCGCGTTGATCTCTACATAAATCTCCATCCTTTCCTGCCCAAATAGAGATATTATGAAAAATCAATCCATGCCCTTTGTGAAATATGGAGTTGTCACCTGGATTTATATGCCCTGTATAATGCCTACCAAAAGAAAAGGAGAAAGTAATGCCTGTTTGGGAAGAAACTATTGTTAGTTGTTTTTTTTTTTTTTGATTTTTGAACTTAGGAAATAATTAAGAAATTATTTCAAGGTTTACCTTGAGATAGATTGGCAAGGTAGGCTCTGATTGAATCTTCATCTTTCTTGCGCCAGCTTCAAGATCCTCAGCTGTAGGAATCATATATTGACAGAATGAAAAAATGAGCAGACTTTTGCCTTTTTGCTCCATGTTAAGATGAATGATAACGTAATACTGACTTTCGCCAAGGGAAGAAATTGATATCGAGGCGAAAGTGTTTAATGAAACGCGAATAGTATCTTGTCACGTTATTTTCATGTAGAAATTTTAGGCTTCTTTGTTATCTCATCTAGAACCGAAAATAATCACTAGTGTGGCTTGTAATTTGTAGTCAGGAAGTGGCAGCACCTATTTAAGAATTCTGCTGCTAGGTCATTTTCTATGGTCATTTTCTATGGTCTCTTTTGTAACTGTCGTTTTCTTTTTTCCCGAACCTCTGTCAAATGCATGAGATTACATGGTGCTCAGTCAAGTGCGATAAAAAAATTAAAAATTAAAAATAGAACCCTTCGTTTTCTCTTCGAGTTTTGTTGGTCTTTACTACTTTTCTCTTTTCTTGGTTGAGTATGTTAACCAACAATTTTTGTACGCTCTCTTACTTTTCTGAAAGAAGTTAGCATATTTGTCCGAAACAAAAGGACTATTTTATCCAAAGCTTTCAACGGTCCAGGGCACTCGGCTCCTGAAAATGTCCAGAGAAAAAAAAAAAGAGTGGTCTAGAATCACATCTGGACCATTCATTTTCTCTCCCAGATAATTTCAGGGACCGATTGTCCTAGATCCTAACACTTTTATTCATAATTGGGTATCGACCCCAACCCATATTCTCCTTTTATCCTAGTTTTTCCATTCCATTACCATCCAAGCAGATCAAATCACCCTTCGTACACTGTGTTGTAATTTCGATCATAATCAATTTTTCTTTTTAATTTTGATAACTAAAATGTCTAAGTCAACTTATACGTAACTCGAGTAATCCCGAAGAGTCAATCCAACCGAGCTAAAAACGTAAGTGAAAACCCTAATTAAAGTCGGAACAAAACTCCGTAGCTCGTGTGGTGGAATTATGACTCTATAAGTACGGCATATTGTAACTCTTTAGTCTTTAGAGTGGGCACCACATCACATGTCCTGAAATGTCTTTCTCAATCTTTAAAACTTTGCGAAAGATCCAACCGAGCTAAAAGCAAGAAAACAAAATTGAGACCACAGTGGGAAAATGGTGTCGACAAACCAATGCAGAAATTCTGAGTGGGGGGCCAGTGAGAAAATATTGCCCAGAGAGTGAAAGAGAAACTTGAGAAATCCAAAAATATGGGTCCACCAAACGTACAACCCGTTGCGTGAGGCTCATTTTGGAGTCTCAAGTTAATTATCGGAATCATTCGCTTTGTTTGAAATATTACCGAAATCTAAGGAGTGTGTGTGGGCCGGAGAGAAAATATTGTCAAGAGAGTGAAAGAGAGAACTTGAGAAATCAAAATATTGGTACATCACGTTGCGTGACACCCATTTTGGAGTCCCAAACTAATGATTAGAATCATTTACTTTATTTAAAATATTACTTTTGAAACCCTTGTACAAAATTAGTTCATTTGGGTATCGGTAAATGCTTGATCTATTTTCGTCCATAAACTTACAGAAACAAAAAGTGAATAAATGAATCAAACTCTTACCGATATCCGAATGAGTTAATTTTTTAAAAGGACTCCAAACAATTCCAATCATTAGCGCTTAGACCTCTAAATGGGTGTCACGCAATAATAGTACATTGATGTACACCAATTGGTGAACCCATAGGCCATAGTTGGGCTTTTGAGAAATTGACTTGTGAGTGTGTTGTTGTCAAATTTCAAAACCATATGGGACCCATTCATCCCAACCAATCTGGGACTTTAAAAATGTTGTGTCCAAGTTTTAGTGGGCCATTTTCACCAACATCTTGGACCTCAATCTGAAGTAGTACTACTCCTTTGTCTGTGCATATTTGAAACAACTGGCTTCAGACAGATGATGACAAGTGGCTGGGGCTGTGACAGTCAATGTGGGGAGTTTGACAGTAGTAGTTGAAAGGAATGAGACTGTGACCACAATCTATTAGTAGTAGGATTCAGATTAGGTAATCATAATGATAAAGAGTCGTGTGAAAGCTCTGTTCAACAATTTTTCAAGGGAAAGATAGAGAAAATGTTGTAAACAGCTCATTGGATGTTATCGGGTCGGCCCGGGGTAAGCCCAAATATCCAAAAAATCGGAGGTAAGCCCAAATATCTAAAAAAAGTAAGGAGCACAAATATCAGTAATGTTAGATTTTAGTGTTGCACAAATTTGTAATCCTTGTGTGAAGGAGGGGAGGTTAATTCAATTGATATTATTATGGTTTTGTCTGGTTTCCATATTTGGGTATTTTAGTGTTAGTAGTGGGTGGAGAAAGAAATATAGTAATGATTGGAGAGAGGGATAATAAGTAGAGAGAAAAATAGATAGATAAATGCATGAAAGTAATAATTAGAGAAATAGGATAATGATTGAAGTAAAAATATGATAATAATTAAAAAATAAAAATAGAACAAAGATAAAATGAAAAACGAATAAAGCCGAACGTTTTCATGCGTGTGTTAAAGCAAGGTCGAGTTAAATCTCTGTACTTTTCTTTTTTTCTTTTTCTCCCTTTATGGAATCCAATCGCTTCTAACAAAAATTCCACCTTAGGAAGATTTGGTCGAAAGTTTAGCAAACGGTAGCAAATTACCGAAAACGCCTTCTTGCTAGGGGAGACGGTACATATTGGGGGGCATTTAAGTCATTTCAGCTCTGTTAATTGTCCTTGTGTGGGCAATTAATAGAGAAAAACAAGAATTCAAACAGAATACGAGGATGGGACATTTAACAGAGAAGAAAAACTATAAATAAAATATTGGGTGAAAACGGTTAGAAATGTTTACTTTCATACTGGCAAGGTGTCGGAATAAATGAGACAGACTTATTAAACAGTATTTTTTCCTGAATTGCTAAAGTGATCAGATTGGGCAATTTCACTAAGTAATAAATTGTTGAAAACCTTTTGATTTTGTTCTTTTTTAAAAAAAAAAATAGGTATGTTAATTTTGCGTTAAACTTTTATATTTTATGTGTCCATCTCGACAAGAGGAATCGAGAAAATAAAAGATTATAAATTTTACATAAGTATTTTGTGAAATATCCACACACAAAAAAAAGGACCGAAAAACTGATTTTTTTTTATTTTATTGGAAAAATCAGAAGGTTAAATTTATTGGAAAATAAGGGCTCGATTCTTCTCCATTTCTGGCAAGAAATGAAAATCTTTAACTCAGATAAGAATGGCGAATGGGGAAATTGAATCCATAGGGTAGCCATTTCCCAAATGCAATTCCATGTCCTTTATGCTTTTCTTTGGTTCCATGGTCAAGAGTGTCCGGACTAATTTCCACGTCGGGACTAAGGAATTCTCAAAAAATTAATTTTTTAACGGCTTGATTCCAATCATCGAACCTTGGTTAATTGAGTGGAGTTTGATCTTATATGAAAATCAGATCGGAATCTAGTTTTTGACTCAACTACCTAAGATTGTACAAAGTGTTCATTTGAATTTATGTGGGTTTTCTGACAAAGATATGGTGTTATTATTTAAAAAGTGACACTCGAATATAAATTAAGTTTAGATTAATCAAGATTTTTTTTTTTTAATTTATAATTCAGGTGTTTGAACCAATTTAAACACATATCAACAAAACAAGAGTTTATAGTAAAACACTTACGAATCATGTCATCGTCGCTGAACGGCATCATATCCGCGACCTCATCCGGGGGCACAAAGCCGGTGAAGGAGAAAGAGAATCCCAAGCTGGCACTAGAGGCCCGGCTTAGAGCCGCACCGCTGCTAACCTCGTCTACATCCAGCTTCAGTTGGGCACTCCTCGATTTCCTAATGTGCGTGTTCTTGCTGGTGCTACCGCCACTCCACCCCGGCGAGGCCGCTGCCGCCAGTCTCTTGCTGGACTTCCTCGATAGCATTCCGCCGCTGCCGCCTGTTGTTTCGCCCCCTCCGGGCGCGTCACTTGATGCTGCCGGTGACTTCAACGCCGCCATTACCGTCTCCACTAGTTGGTCTGACTTGGTCCTTAGTATCCCTGATGAAGTGGAGTTTGATTTCTCCATTTTCTCCTTCTGTTCTATGCAGTCACAAAACCACCCACAAGGCCACAAGTATGAAATCGACAGGTTGGTCCGGACACCCGGTCATGAAAAGAGATACGAAATATAAGACAAATGGCATAGGATTTTGAATATGACTAAAAGTTGTCTAAAAATTCAATTTGTATTGAATCATTAAGAGAAGAAACCATTTTTCCTCTTTCAATATGTACTTTGTAGAGTCCATTGAAACCATGAGAACTCTCCCATGCTTTACCAGTTGAAAAGATGGCACATGACATATAATGACAGCACAAAAACATGTGAGCCTTTGACATTGCATCAGCTAGATCTTTCTGGTTCTTTCCATATATGAAAAAATGAGGAAAAATAAAAAAAAAAATTTATGAAAAAAATTGGAAAATAAGTTCACATGCAAACTATTTGACAATCACTTGCTTTTGTCCTCAAATAACGGATAATGATGCTTGTTCAGGAGATGTGGCAAGTTTTCCACCAAAACAAGGGTACCGTTCTTGAAGTAGAAACGGACCCTGAGCGCCGTAGTGGTTGTAAGTGGACACATGTTGGCCTGTGTAGTAATCTAACTCTACTAACATCCTACCAAATTAATTAAGAGAGAGAGAGAGAGAGAGAGAGAGAGAGATGCACTAGCAATACATTGGCCATACCTTTTTCTGGGAAAAAGAGAGGAATTGAAGTGGTGAAGTTGGAAAAAACTGGTGAGAGGTTGTCTGTTTTGGGAGGGAAGTGGAGAACCCAGAAACTGGTTTACTATGACTTGTGCTGTGCACATGTGCTCTTCTTATAAAGGAGCAATTAAGAGGGGGGAAAGCAAGATTACGGAAGCACCCCTCGCCTTCTTGTGGAATTACAATTGGGTCCATGATCCCATAATTTGTGATAACAACGTAGCACAAGCATGGAGATCTCATCAGTACGTCCTAGTCCCACTGATAAGTCGTGCCATCCATACCGTACACGTGTTCGGACATTCATTTGTACCCATTTGTTTAGGGGAATTTCCTTGAAACCCTATGAGGGGGCCCGTTTTTGTTGTCAATGGAATAGAATTTATTTTGAATTTGAAACTAGGCACAATTATTTTTGGAATTAGACAAAAATATATATATAAATAAATAAATACTACATAAATTAACGGATTAGCAATGATAACTGAACATGCCCTAAGACTATGTTTGGACAGACCCGACCCTAGGGCAAGGTGAGTTGACTAGTTAGATATGCTCAGGGAATGCCCGGTGTGGTGAAGTGTCGTTCCTATCTCATCCCCCGGCCAGTTGACCAGCACGGGATGACTAAGTCTCGTTGCAGGTGCAGTAGGGGTCATATTTCTTCCTGTCACATGGTAAAAACATGGAGGGCCCGTCTTGGGGATTTGAATGGCCCCCAAAACCTCGGGACCAGCCATGTGTTTGAAGAATGAAGTTCGACAGAGATGATGTATTAAGGGAAAGCAAGGATGCCAAGAAGCCTTCGGCCTAGCATCAAGAGTACTGCACTTAGGTGCCAAGAAAAAAGAGGTTAGGAGTTCGACTCTTCTTCTAAGGTGCTAATCTAATTGTCTCAACTATGCTGACTTTCACCGAACAAAGAAAACGAAAGCATGCACGATATTGAGAAACAAAGAAGAAGAATTAAACTTCCTCACTTCTATTTGGTAATCCTTTCTTTTCCCTGAATAATAAAGTCCTCCACAAATCTTTATAATCCAAACACAGCTAGCTCCAGTTCAAAGAAAATTAATAACAAAGCTAGCTTAGCTAGCTTGAGATCATTTTCGCCAGCCCAGATGATTTTCAGGTCAATTACCTCACACTTTTAACATTAATGTAGCTTAACGTTATTAGGTAGGTGGAAGCAGGGAGAAAAAGCCTTATCAAAAAAGCTGGATGAGTACAGGGCAGCCATCACAAAAGGAGGACCAGCATATCAGAATATGAGGCCCTGGTTCAATCTCAGATGACCTCTCTTAGAGGGAAGCTAAAGCTTGGAATTTTGCAAAATCATGTGCACAGACTTTACCTTTTAGATTTGAGTTACGTTTTTTTTGGTATGGTATGTCATGGTCTCTTTCGCTTGTATCGTATCGTATCCAGTTCAGAGCGATTGAGAGAGTACAGTCTGAATTTTAGCTTATCGTCACGTTTCCATCACCCTCGTCGTCATAATCATGATTTTTTCCCCCCATTTTCGCTTGTAACAAGCAAATTAGTATCTATCTTACCATTTCAAAGATTAAGAAATTTGTTTTGCAACTAATCATAAATGTTGTACCAAATTAATATTCTGTAGAGGAAGTTATGGGGAAAAAAGGAAACTATGAAGTGAAAAGGCTAATTTTGGTGAACTCTAATGTTTTTAGGATTAGAACGTAAGTCACCAATAGGGCTAGGATCAAAACCTACGATACCCTTCCGGTAGGGATGTCAATTTCATCCGAATTTATAGATACCCAATCCTCGATCCACATCCATTCAGACAGTATTAGTCCATTTTTTAACTATGAAAAAAATCCATTGTATTTCAGTTCAAGTTCGATTTTGGATGCAAATTTCGGGTTGGGGTCGGATTTAGAGGGGAAAAAAACACTCGGGCCAAACCAACCCATTGCCATACTGACCACCCCATCTAGCAAGGATAAAATCCACTCTCAATCTTAATCTTAATTTGATAGGCTAATTAAACCAGAATAATTTGCTGATCGAACTTAAAGAAATATATCCTAGTATTGTTTAATAAACCAATAAAAATGGGAGGCTCGAGTGGTGGCCAAAAGCAACCATTTTAATGTCCGAAAACAAAAGGCTTCACTTTTCAAACTCATTTTATCTTTCGACAAGTCGCACAATACCGACAGTTATTTTAATGTTTTACCCACTAACTTGATGACTAGGCACCGACCCTTCATACCTCACCATTCTAACTTTGGTGCTACTTGAGTTTGCCTTATCGTTAATATTAGAATGGGTTCCAGAATGTAAAAAAGTTCTTTATTTTTAAAAAAGGCAATTTCAAGCTTAAAAATTATGGGCTTATTGAAATCTAAAAATATGCAATATGGATCTTGTTTGAAAGATCTCATCTTGATCTTTTATACGATGTAAAAAAAAATTAAAAAATTATTTTTCATTTACATTATTTTTGAGTTTGAAAATGTGAAATAAGCTGCTTATTTTTTAAGAAGGATTCTGGAATAGGCTCTTAGAAACCCGAGATCAATAAAGGTGTATGCAAATTGATCCGAAAATCTAATTATTATTATAAGTAAAAAGAAAGAAAGATGACCGCGTTTAAGGCTTCTTTCTGATAACTACTAAGAGCAAGTTTACCGCATAGGTAAACTAGTTATATAGCTATTTTAGCTCATCAAAAGGAGAAAAATACTCTTACAGCAGAGTAGGTAAACATAGAGGTAAAATGTATTTATAAACAGTGCTTAGCCATTTTTACCTATCCATTGTTCATTAAGTATGTAATTTATAACATTATTTTCTCTCCCCTCTCTCCGTCCCTCTCTCTTCCTCTTTCTTCTTCTTTTAAAAAACTGCACTTTGGAGCATTGTTGGAGAAAGAAGAAATATATATTTTAATAGAGGATAGGTTAAATAGATAGTGCTGGTGTAATGTTGAAAGAAATATGAATAAATAAAATAAAAAAAATATGCACTGTTCACAAGTTTTTTTTTACGTAATTACTGATAAATTTGCTCTAAATGAATTAGTTTGTACCTAACCTCTAAAGTTAATAGACGGAGAAAAGTTAACCATTAGTCACAATATTATCACAAATCCAATTGATATGAGGTTTTCTAGCGGCTCCTTTCACGTGTAGTATCGTTTTTAATTGTTCCTAGTGGATAATTTAGATTATGATTAACGAACGGTAAAAATTTAAAAAGATTGTTCCTAGTGAAAAGTACTGATCAAGCAGTACTTCAAGGCAGGAATGAAACACTCCTTCTCTGATACTACTACTACTATGACAGATTTGATACGCAATCCAAAACTTTGGTGAATGTCGTTCAACATTGAATATTTGGAAGACTAAAATACACATAGGGGTGTAAATGAGCCAAGCTTCGGCGAGTTCGACCTTGGCTCAAGCCTTAACAAACCGAGCCCTTAATAAGCCGATCGAGCTTAGTCATTTACTAACGAGCCTCTTTAATCGAGTCGAGCTTCCCTTGACGAGCCGAACTTTTGTCGAACTAGCCGAGCTGCACTCGGCTCGATAAGTAAACGAGCCGAATACTCGAGCTCGGCTCGTTTAGTAAACGAGCCGAGCTCGCGAGCTACTCGGTTCATTTACAGCCTACACATCTCATATTTGGGTGTGTATCATATGCACCCCTAAAATGTTTTGCATTATAGAGAAAGTATTACGAATCGTATTACTAAAAAGTTACGAATCGTATAAAGGTTACGAGATACACCAAAATGTTATGAATCATAATAAAAATGTTACGAGTCGTACAGCTGAAAGGTTATGAATTCTAGAACAAAAGTTACGAAGCACACTAGAATGTTATGAATGAACCGTAAAATATATGCATATGGTACACCCTTTTAAAAAGTGTGTATTGTAAACTTTCCCCGAATATTTAGGCATTTATATTTATTTAGCTATAAAGAACCCAATTCACATGCACCTAGCAATTTTATTAAAAAATCTTACGTACGAGAGTAGTGTCACCCCCAGTACATGAATAGTGAGCTAATTAAATTAAGTGGGACAGTCCAATACTAAAAACCAACAGCCTTGGTCGATGTCGTCCCTGTAGTACTAAATTGTGCACCTAGCAATTGTATGAAATTTCGATGTCATCCCTGTAGTACTAATAATTGTATCAATTTTCATGATATATATATATATATATATATTACATTCCGTCTCGATATTATCCCTCTAGTTGACGGCGTGATTGGAAAATACAGAATTCATGGGCAAAATTGTCATTTTTTCATTCCAAAGAGGCGAAATTGAGATTTTATGCAGATTAGATTGACTATTACGTGTTTATAGGTTTAAATAGCGTTTGTGCTCGTTTGATGCACGAGATAATTAAAATTCCATTGGTTTATATTCAGTCTCGTGTATCGAACGGACAAAAACGCTAATTGATAAAAAAGATAGTTTAATATTTTATCCGGTCTCGTGTTCGATGCATGTTAGCATGCATTGGTCTTATTCTATACACTGAAAGACGTGTGATGAAAAATGAATGTTGAGTATCACGTGACGGTGCCCAGTGACATAGAATAATTCCCACGTTTCCCCTCTCCCTCTTCCACTTCCCCACATTTCTCTCTCTCTCTCTCTCTCTCTCTCTCTCTCTCTCTCTCTCTCTCTCTCTCTCTCTCTCTCAACAAAAACAAAAAAGTGAAAAATCCAGAAAATTAGAAAGGGAGTTTGAAGGCTTGTGGGGTTCAAACACATTTGTACAGTATATTAACTAGCGTCGTTCCCGCTCGATGCATGGGACAAACAACAAATTTTGTATTAGCTTGATATTTTCTAGCGAAGACACACAAATATTTTGTCCCGTGCATCGAACGGGAACGACGCTAATTGATAGAAAAAGAACTCGGGGTGTGTGCGCCGTCGATGCTCAACAATGGACAACTCAGATTGCAAGAAATATTAAATCAACTTAAATTACTTCAAAAAAATTAAATCAAATTAATTTGTAACAAAAAAAAAATCAAATATTGTACACGTTCAATGCATGGTATAAAAAATTAACATTAGGTTTTTATAATCTTTTTTTTTTGTCTCATGTTCGATGCACGCTAGCAAAAATCTCATTCTGTACACTAAAAGACATATGTGTGGTGTAAAATGAATTTGGAGTACCACGTGATGATATCTCTGTTGGGGCATAGAATAAAATTTCCTAAGCTTCTCTCTCCCTCTCCCACTCCCACTCCCACGTCCCCCTCCCCCTTTCTCTCTCTTCCCCTCTCCCCACTCCCACGTTTTTCTCTTCTTTTTTTTAAAAAAAAACTCTAAATTCTAGGAATTTAGAATTGAGGGTTGGGAGCATTTTGGCTTCAATTACATTCCTATAAGATATTGATAAATATTTGTGCCCGTTCGATGCACGGGACCACCGTTACGTGGTACCCCAAATTTATTTTTTATCACACATGTCTTTCGGTGTATAAAATGAAACCAATGCTAACTTGCATCGAACACAGAACGGGAAAAATATTAAACTATTTTTTTATCTAGCGTTGTGCCCGTTCAATGCACGGGATTAAAAAAAACAATTTATGCGGGCTCAACACTTTGTATTAAGAACCACACAAACGTGTGGTGCAGAGATAAGTTGGACCACCACATAAAAATGTCAATAGAGCATTGGATTATTTTCCCTCAATTCTCCTAAAACCTCTCTCTCTCTCTCTCTCTCTCTCTCTCTCTCTCTCTCTCTCTCTCTCTCTCTCTCTCTCTCTCTCTCTCTCTCTCTCTCTCTCTCTCTCTCTCTCTCTCTCTCTCTCTCTCTCTCTCTCTCTCTCTCTCTCACTTTAAACAAATTAAAAGAAAATCAAAACTCTAGAAAATTAGTACTAGAAGTTTGGAAGATTGATAGACTTAAACATATTCCTATAGGATATAGATAGAAGATAGATAGGTAGGTAGGGAGATACACTTGCATGAAAATATAAGAAACCCCTCTAATTGTTTTGAAATAGAGGCGTCCGATAGTCACGCCCCCACGAATTGCTCTTTTAGAGACAAAATTTTGTGGGACAAACAACGTTTGCACTTTAGAAATGTGCCTTTAGCAGCTAAAGTTTCATACCGTAATCATGACCCCAACGATCTTAATTATTTGAGGGCAATCAAGTTGTTTACAAGGTGGAATGGTCATTGTCATTGTTCCATTCTTGTACTAGGCGAGGTTACTTGGTGCTCTCAAAGCATTACGCACCACACCTTTCATATCTCATCGTGTCTCATTTTATCATATAAATCGCCAATACAAAAGAAATGGATTAATTTAACCATATATTAACCAATCACGTAACATTTGGAGGAATACTTGACATTATTCTAAGAGCACATGCAATGGCGGAGTTTGAGTTTTTATGAAACGATTCCAATAATTTAAAGAATTAATCTTAAGTATTGTTGTTGCGATAGCATTTAATGACACGAAATATTATTACCGCACATTACCTATCATTCACAATAATCAGATTGTTCTTACCTTTTTATCATTGTTGAAATCTTGTGCTATTTTTTAAAACAGTTACCAAAATTATACGAACTATACTTTGAAAAAAAAAAAGTTGGTCTGGTTCAGACCCTCTCCAGTCCGCAATAACTCCGCCACTGAGCACGAGTAGTGTAGTGTAGTAATCCGTAAAGGCCTATTTTGTGTGGTTCCTGACTTCTTGTTCAAGTCTTCTCTGTGGGTCGTTGTGAATGATTCAGAGTCCACAATAGCCACCAGCCATAAATGTCGTACAAGTGATCATCTTTCCAAATTTGTCCAATATCGTGATGTAACTCTTTTAGTCTTTATTAGCATCATTTTGTTTCCATACGTGGAAAATATTAGCGTTTGTGGAATTTCAAAACATAGAAACACCTATCAATTTTTGGAAAAAAAAAATGAATACGAAAAACATCGTATCGAACACGAGATCCTTCCTTTGTAATTCTAGCCTTGTCATGCTCCACCTATGCCTCCCCTCCCCCTCCACCCTTCGCCTCCATCTTCCCCCCTCCCATCTCTGCCTCCTTCCTTTGTCCGCTTGTCCGACCTTGCTGGGGCCGATCTGGCGAAAATTTGAACATGGGATGGTTTGGCTTTGCTCATCCGGCGAATAAGCCGACGGATCCAGTGCGGCGGATTCCGGCAACAACGTCCTCGGTCGGGTTTTCTTTATTTTCCTGTCTCTTTTTATTTTGTTTGTTTTGAGTTTTGTTGGTTTGGTTTTCTCCCTTTAATGAGAGTTTTTCCTCCTCTATACGGGGGTTCTGGTGTTTTTTTGGTTGTCTTTGTCGCAGTTGAGGATTTGTGTTGCTCTCTAGATTTGGATGTCGGTCATGGCCGATTAGCTGGCAAAGCCCGATTGCGAGGCTTTAGTGGGTGATCTTGGTAGCTAGGCCTATTGTTTGGTTATTTACTCCCCTACTTCGATGTATTCAGTTGTTTTCTAATTATAATACAACTCTAACGATTTTGAAAGAAAAAAAAACGTGAGATCCTTCATGAAAGACAAGAAATTTGTGGAGGAAAAAACAGAAGAAAAAAAATTACTCTGTAGCTTCGCAAATTTAATTTATCTTCTCTTTGTAGTTTAATTCGACAAGTTTTCACAACTTTAAGATCTAAAAAATCATAATTAGAGTAATAATACACATAAATTAAGAATTAAGCGTAACAAAAATTGGACGCATATTATTGACATTATGCATGTGTGCCTATGTCTACTTTTGTCTGTCAATTATTAGGGAAAATTTCAAAATGACATCTAAACTTTGCACCAAATGTCACAGAAGCATCTGAACTTAAATTTGTTTCAATTAAACATTTGTACTAACAAAATTCCCAAATTTAGACCCCTGCTGTTATACTTCGTCCACTCCATCCCAAAATTGCTAACACAGCATCTTCAACCTGTTTAAGTTGCCCCAATACACATGTTTTCAATAGGGGACGATGCACCCAAAATAAACCCATCATTTTACCCATTTCTTTATCTTTTCCTTGTGGTCCCGATCAAAAAGACGAAAAAGTTAAGGTTTCCTCTAGGTCTTCATGGTAGAACTCTTAGGGTGGATTTGGATTAAAAAGTTAAGTACATAACTTATTTTTTTGACTTTATTCAATTTTTTTTTTATGCTTTTGTTTGTTTTGCTCCAAATTTTTATGACTTATTGATTTGTCTTGACGAAAGGAATTGGAAAAGTAAAAAATTTTGATCGAAACTCAACTTATTTTACTTATTTTTGTCTTTTTAAAAAAATTATGAGTTTCGATCAAAAATTTTACTTCTCCAATTCCTTTCGTCGAGAAGAATCAATAAGTCACAAAAGTTTGACACAAAACTAACAAATGCGAATTGTTTTGAATAGACAAAAAATAAGTCACTATTTGACTTTTAAAGCCAAATTGGTCCTCAGTTCTCTTCATCATCTATTGAACAAGAGAGGAGGAAGGGCTTCAGGTCTAGGGTTGAAGTGAGAGAGATGGCGGAACAATAGCCAGACTTCTAGAGAGAGAAAAGGAGGGAAATCAATTAGGTTAAAGGTCATTTTCCCTCCAAAACGTGAGGTAAAGTGAGGGGTTTGGCTTGGGTGCATTGCTCCCTGTTGGAAACATGTGCAATGGGGCCACTTAAACGGGTAAGAGATGCCGCGTCAGTAATTTTTTGGACGGAGTATAACGGCGGGGGTCTAAATTTAGAGATTTTGTTAGTACATGTGTTCAATTGAAATAAACTTAAGTTTAAGTGTCTATGTGACATTTGATGCAAAGTTCAGGTGTCATTTTGAAATTTTTCCCAATTATTAATGTGAAAGCTGTCCAACTAATAAAGTTGATGAAATTAATAAAAACAATTGCTTACCCAAAAAAGAAAAAAAAAACATCTTTTTCTTTTGCATTCTGCCTTTATACTGTAAAAATTAATTATTGTGTTTGAGTGTGGGTTTAAACCCTTCACGAATAATCGATAAACATCTTTATTATGTTAAAAAAATTTCCATCAAACAATTTTGTAATCGTCTGCTCCCACAGAAGGAAAAAAGAATAAAAACATGGGGCCACAAATTCCTCCAAATCTAATAAGAGTGTGCATACCATAAGGATTATGGGAAATTCCACTTACACACCTCTCAATCACGCTACCTATAAAATGAGTTCAACAATATATTATGGCAACCGAAACCGATCATTTTGTAGATCTCTACATGAACGTTATCCATGCAAAGATTTAGGTTGATTGGACATTGGTAGCTACCTCAAAATTTTACATTTAATTTCTTGAGAAAAATGGATTGTTTTTAAAATTCTTCCACTTAATCAATTGATTAAAATCAAGTGCTTACTGATATCTAAATAATCAAATTTGTTTGCATGCCTAATTAACACGTTTAGAGCTACAGAATGAACAGCTCAACTTGTTGAAATAGATTGTGAAATCCCTCGTAAAAAGGTGGTTTGTTTGGAAAGTGTTTCCGAAATGGTGTGTACATAAGAAAGCTCTACTCATATTTTTTGTTTTTATAACGAATAATTTTCATAAGAAAACTCTGTATCGATGCATCCAAATTCCAAGCTTCAAGAAATTAAAATCCTAATATTAGTATCCTGTTTTTGAGAGATTGTGGGTGTTTGCGAAAAATTATCTTCACATATTATATTATAAAATTATCCGTTGTTGGAGTATGGAGTAGTATTTAAGGCTAGGAGAGAAAAATCTACTCATTATGTATTTTTTTTAGAGACGAATTAAGCAGTTTCCTAATCCTGAAACAGTAAATATTGGAGGCCAAACAGTAAAACCAAATAAAGGGTTTGGTTGGGTAGACATCAAAAAATGCTAAATAAGTGTTTGTTGATGTCCATGAGGTCGCATGTTCTAACTCGTTGGAGGCTTACTGAAGAGTTCGTCCGATCATTAACTTTAGAATTCTACAATTTGTCGGAATGTGCATAAACCGACCTGAATATTCAATGATCAAGAGAAAAACAGTAATGGGTGTTCGGCGACCTCCTTTTCACGTTTTCATTTTCTCTTTTTTACATTGTAGCTGTTTGGCAACTCCAAATTAAAACACGTTTTCACAGAATATTTATGGGTTTAGGAGAAGAGAAGTAAGCAGCAAGATCGAGGAGCTTTTTTACTTCTCATTTTTAACTTTTTCATTTTGGTTAACAAAAAGACTTACAAAATGTATTCTGCATATATTTCTTAAATACTAATCATATTATAAAATATATTCTGTACATATATACCTAACATTCTACCATATTTATAACAAATTCTGACCAAAATTCAAAAAACTAAAAAGTCATTAATTAAAATGCAAAAAGCCAAAAAAAAAAAAAAAGAGGATAACCAGAACACCCCAAATATAGGAGGAGTGTATTTTCAAAATTTCCGGTACGGAACAAAAGTTGGCTTTTTATCCAGGGGCGGTGCCGGCCTGGAAAGGGGAGTGGAAGAGCCGCGTGACGGTGACGGCTCCGTTATGGGGACAGCGGCTAACCGTGTTGATCTGACTGTATGAGTCCCAATCATTTCAGCTGTTAGTAACCACGTGTACCGTCTCCACGTCCCGAAAGCTTGATGTTACCCCACTTGTCCGCCCACCACGTGGACGGAAACTATGCACTCTCAATCCCTCACATTCAATTTTGTCAGGGGGAACGGATGTCCAGATGGCAATTACCTCTAGTTCGTCCCCGCCTTCACCTTCCTACTCTAATTCGAATGGGTATTTCTCGATCCAATAGATAAATGGGATGAGTATGATATTTGCTTCTATCGCTCCGTTTTAATTCGATCAGAAACCCGATTACAGATATTTATATTTTTATATGTATATGTCTAAATAAATTTCATTGTTTTGATATAATAAGAACAATATACCAATTAATAAAATACTAATTTATGTCTTTGTTTTTGTTATTTCTATTTTTTGTAACTCTCATCAATCATCAATATCTTGTTTTTTTCAAAACACTAAAAAGAACAAAATTAGTCAAATAATTATGGTGAATGGGGACCTGATTTTCCCCCTACACCTCCTCGATATCTCCTGCTCCGACTCCAGTCCGATATAGAATGGAGCAAGTTTGAGGACACTAAATTCGACTTTGATCTGCCCATTGTCATCCCTATCATGTCGCAATGTGAACCATTTCATAGTGTAATCAATGGTTTTGAACTGCTCAGAGACTCTTCGCTGAAAATGTCGGATTTCCTCCAGCAAAAAGTTTCTAAGAATATCCAAATGATCCATATTTGGACTTCAATTAAAACTTGGACCGGAGAGGATCCAATTCCTTTTGATAGAACCACAAACAAATGTGTGTGAGACCAACATGTGTTTTGAGTGTTTATTCGTGGTTCTAGACTTTTTGTTCTCCATCAGCCCAAGGTTGATTGATTTTAACAGTCCGTATGGGCAATAACTTTTTTTCCCCGTAAAAACGTTTTCAACAATGATACAAAAAAAAAAAACCACTCCATTCGTCCCAAATTGTTGGTCATGTTTTACTTTTTGTGCCACTCAAACAATTATCTAATATTGTCACAATCTATAATGTTCTTATATCAAATATGCATGAAACTTGTTTGGTTGATCTCAAAAGCCAATTTTTTGAGAGGTTCTAAATAGTAAACAGAGCCAACAATTGAGATGGAGGAAGTATTTAACTTTTTGTGTCGATTTGTTAACCCAGAGATACGGCTCGAACATGACATGATACAACATTAATTATTCCTATGATCATAAAACATCATTATTCCTATTATCTTAGCACTGGTATTTTAGTTTGATAATACGTAATGCAATTTATGTTATACTCCTCGTCTCATTTTATTCGGCCATTTTTTGACTTCTTATTGTCCCAAATCATTTGTCCATTTTAAAATATGACCAAGAAAGAAAAATACTACTATTTTACGATTCTTTCTTGAATTGAAGTGATAAGTCCCATTTGAATTGAAGGGCATCTGTGGAAAGCTTTAGTTATCAAACTGTAATTATTATGTTCCATTTTTCCTCGGCATAAGTGAGCATTAATGAGGAAGGGTATATTAGGCATTTATTGAAAATATCATGGGCACCGAGGTAATTCGCATGATACACCATCGGACAAGATTGTAAATACCTGGTCCCAGATGATAAGAGTATGAAATACAAAAGTATAGGACCACTGTATATGTCCACTGCATGCCGTGGAGCGGGGACCACCACATGAAAGCCACGGCACGCAGTGAACATATGCGGTGGTCCTAGCACGGTGACATATGGATCGGAATGGAATCCAATGTATGGGCTGAATTACTGGTCCCTTGGGCTTGTTATTCCTCTCCTCTTTTGTGCAACCCAAATACTATTGGATTACTGGGCACATGGTCCAAGAGACATCAAACAGGGCCTGACACTTCATGAAGGTAGGAATTATAATCAACGTTAGGGTCGAAGAATTTGAATTGTTAATAATAACTTTCTGACATAACAGTAACAGTATTTATGTAATTAATGAGGATAAACTGGATGAATGAATGAATGAATGAAATATATATGTATAAAATGAACTTTTACATGACATGTTAAAGAATACAAAGATAATTCGAAAATCTGTTTTCTGTTTTGAATTATTTTTGTTTTTTTATTCAAAACTTCTTAGGTCTAAACATAACTTTTTGGATAAATTATGGGCAAGTCCAAAAACTCCTCTTTAATTAAAGAGTATGACCCATTTTTATTGGGAAAATGGCGATACAGGACGTGTTTTGATAATTAATGCCCGTCAAGGACAAGCTAAGAACATTTGTTAATGCTGATAATATGCTTAGCGGGTATTAATTATTAAAACACGTCTTTGGCAATCATTTTCCCTTTTTATTTACTTGCAAGTTTATGTAGGAAAGTGTGGGTCTTTCCTTGATGGTGCATTTTTAAATTGGGTTGAAGTTCTTGGGAATATGAGCTAATTACCTGAACTAGTCCATAATTTATCTTAATTTTTTTACATTTAAATTACTCTTGTTTAGATGAACTAATTATGCATAAAAAAAATTTATGCAAAATTAACAACTGTGAAAAAATCCGAATAAAAAAAAATTGAGTAATTAAAATAAGTTATTAAGCCAAACCCACCAGTAAGGTTTCATTTCGGCCCAATTATAGGGCCCCCCCAAATAAAGAGAATATATTAAATATTCGTATGTCAAATTTCTTACAATCAGGTGAGCCAGTTGAAGTGATAAGTCTCTGTGCTTTAACCACAACGTTGTGTGTTCCAGTTGAAGTGATAAGTCTCTGTGCTTTAAGCACAACGTTGTGTGTTCGAGACCTGCTCTATTCAAATTTTTACACGAACAACTTGTGCAAATTAATGTTTTGAAAATGAGGCCAATGGAATTTGAATCCATGACCTTGGGAACAAACATTCCAAAGTGTGAGCTACATAGGTGTCTTTCTTCTGATGTTGGAAAACTACGTTATATATGAAAAGAAACAAGAGACCTCATTTTTAAAACTCGCCTAGAACCTCAAAAATCTCAAGGCCGGGCCTGCATGATTTTAAGCAAGTCGAATTAGTGTCAAACATGTATATAAACCAGTCTAGTTAACATGAATCGAAAATATACAGGACATGATAGGATGCCTAACCCACGTATGCCGTATTCGTGCTCCACGGGGTCCGTAAACCCATCGGTGCATTTTTCGCGAAAGGCCCAAGCACCAAAACGGAGGGAATTACTGAGATTTGAAACGAAGCCAAAACCCAACCTCTACGACCGCTCGCTCTCTCTCTCTCTCTCTCTCTCTCTCTCTCTCTCTCAGATTTGCCCTAAGCATCTCGGCTAGGGCAAATCGACACACTCTCCGGCACAAGTCCGAATCAGATAACTAGGGCACCCAGTTCTACAGCGATTTCGACATCATAGGTACGCATTGATGTTCGGAGATTGTTGTGCCTTGTTTGTTTTCACAAATCTGAATTTTTCCATCTCATATTGCTTCTATACTTTTTGTTTGTTTACATACTCAGATTGGACATCCACTTACGGAGTTATCAGTGTCTGTTTCAGGTGCTTGCCTCCTGTGTTTTTAGTGTCCTGTATCTCTGTAACTTGATCCTCAGATCTTCTTTATAATGACAACCACTCAAATAAGAAGTATGATTCTGCGTATTAGTCCGTGTGTCAACACACACACACACACATAAGTATACATATGTGCATATTGTAATATAAATGCACGCGTGTGCACAGATGTATATCTAACTTCGTTCTTTAACATCTTTGTATGGAATTTGGATTTATCAAGGAAAGGAACATCAATTAACTTGGCTATTTTCAATTATGTACGTGTAATAGAAGATAAAGTTTAGATCTTTTAGGGAATAAGCGAATAGCTATTCAATTCCTTCTGTCAGTTATTCATTGTTTTAAACATTCAAAATTTCAAATAGTAGTTTTTGATGGTTGCATAGTATGTTTGAATGTCATGTATGATTATTGCCGTTCTGACTTTTAGGACTCCAAAGTATGGTACTTGGCTTACTGTAGATGTTGATTTCAAAAATAGATGTCATGTTTGATGATATTGGGTCATTTGGTCACTTGATAAGGCACATTCTACTTTTTTTCCCCAATGTGTGCTGCACTTCACTACGGCATGCACCTCGCTTCGTGCTTCATCGCTTAGGCTACAGGGGCCCTCGGTGGTGCCTCGATGCACCTCAGGCCTTTTAAAACACTGGTTGTTATCTTTTTCCTTTTCTTTTCTTCTTTCCCTTCTCTAACAAGAAAGTCGAGCAAATATAGGCTTAAGATTATTTCCTTTTTATGGATGCTGATTTGACTGTTGTTTGATGACTGAATGTGTGCAGAGAGAGTTGCTTGGATTATACATTTGTTGATTTTAGGTCTAACGTAGCATGGCGAAGGTCTCTACCCAAGGCCTTGTATCTTCCAATGCTGTTCAATTTGTTGCCGGGCCTTTAAAGGTTGGCACTGGACTTAAAAGGAAGACACCTTCAGAATTGAGAGTAAGTTGTTGAATCTTAATTTTCATTCATTTCCTTTGTATGTTCACCTGGGATTTCAGCAGTCTCTTGACTCTCTTTACATGATTGGCTTCTTATCTGTTTGGATAGTCAACCTGCGGTTTAATCTATCTTGAACTAGGTATACCTGTGTACAAAAAAGGAACTTGGTATACCTGTACAATTTGGAATAAGGGAGTTATGTTGGTACTGGATAGTTAACATGCGTTTCAACTTCTAATTTGGGGTTAGAACTACGCCCGATTGATTAGGGATCCAATACAGGTTTTTTGTACTCCACCCTCCTGCGAAGAGCGTGACTGGTTTTGAATCTTTTGTTGGTATCATCTGTTGTTTCAAAAGGTATTATATATGTTTATTACAATTTACAATTAAGATGCCAATTTGGTGTTCCCCTTTGTTGAAGCCTTGTAAAGTGATTATTGTCCTCACAAAAGTTGATTGGCATTTGTATATGGCACTAAAGGGATTCTGTGATGTTCTGTAAGTTAACTGATTTGTTGATTAGTAAAGGAGGGAAATTCCATAACAAGCTCTCCCATGACCTATTTGGGAGAAACTTCATATTTAACCTTCCTATCAGCTGCGTGCTATCTGCCCATAAATGGTCTGCATTGCCTTTGTGTTGATATATGTGCATAACTTCACCGATGGATTGAAATTCTGAATGATTTAGAAGACTTTACTGTAGTATCACATCTGCTTTTACCAAAATTTTGATATTGTAGCTGTGGTATTAGCTCACTATTTGAATCTCTTTCTTACTAAGTACATTAGGTAATTATTGTTTTGCATTTGTATTTAGTTAGTTTGTGCAAATCTTTTCGCATGCTCAAGTTCTAGCTGAGAGGCATTGTGTTTGAGTGACAGGGGGAACAGTTGAAGCGCAAGCATGTTGTGGAGCTTGTTGATGAATCCCCAGCTCCGGAGCTTAGTTCTCTGAAGTAGGTTTTTCTCCTATCGTATCGGTTGGTTATTTATGAAATGTATGTTATAACCAGTTTCCTGATTTACCTTAGGGGCACTACTGGATCAAAGTACCCAAAATACATCAACACCCGTTTGGACGAAGTATACCCCGTAAAAAAAAGCAGCATTAGGCTTAGGATGCTTTCTGGAAAAAAAAGTGAAAAGGTCAGTACTTTTAGTAATGTATAATATTTATGCCGATCTGCAAATATAATATGTCTCATACCTAAGTATTCTCATGCTGTGACTTGTAAATGCTGTCATTTGATGGTTACCATATTGTGTTTTCTCATCAGCCGGAAGAAAGTCCCGTGGAGCATACTGGCACCTTGAAGAGTTGCTCTGTTTCGTCAGTTTCGGCTGCCAAAAGCCAACCTCAGGTTTCATGGTAGTCCTTTGCAGACTAAAGTCCCTTTAGGTAATCAATGGACTATCTTCTTCTGTTTTGATTTTCTTGCTTTGTTTCCTGTCAGTCCGGAGGATTTTGCTTCTAGTGGAGTTACAAGAGATGGTGAGGCACAAGCTTCTAAAACAAACGAGAAATGTAGAGAAAGTACGTTCCGCAGTGTTACAGATCTATCATCTGGTGGCAAGAAGACAACTGGCCTGAATACTATTGATTTGGTACTTGTTTTTGGTGGCAGCACTCATTCTATATAGAATACTTTGTGTATGAAAATAAACTGACATCTTTTCTTTTCCTGACAGGATAGAGCTCTGAAAGGATTGGTTGCTCATGAACCTTCTTTGCTGTCCAGTTTAGCTCCTGATTCTTCCGAAAGAATAGGTGATTTCACAATGGGAAATTTATGCAGTGAATTCAATATTCTTGGGCAAATGACTCCTCTGGATTTTACATTGAAAACAACCATGCGGTTTGTATCCTCTTCCTCTGTGAATTGGTGAGGTTGCTCAATCTTTGTTTTTATTCAAGTATGTTAGTTCTGCCTGCTTAGATACTAGGGTCAAGTTGATGTCTATTCTCTGTTTAATCCGACTGCTTATGCTAGAAATGATTGATGCATGCAATATGTTTACCTTAAAATTTTACCTTGAAAGTTTCACCTAGCACTTTGGATTTAAGAAGGATTTGGCCATGTAGGGTGCACTTTCAGTGAGCAGGATTGTTCTTGCATTCATTGACATTCTATGCTCGTTTCCATGATTAGCTGAATATTATTCCTGCATTCTCTCTTTCTCTCAAGATTTTCTTTGTGATGGTGTTCACTTCTCTTCCACGTTCTGTTTTTTTTTTCCCTGACATTTTCTATAGCTGGCAGGATTTTTTTATAATTATAAGCACATAACGAATGCCGTCAAAGTTCATTATTCAAGTTAGAACTTGTGAATGTGGAGACTTAGGTCTTCATTGCTTGCACAATGTTCACGTGTTGAGGGTGGTTGGTGTAGTCGATTAAAGATTGTTTTCTTTTGTCGAGTCTTATGCTAATTTCAGCGTCAACTAAGGCAATCGACTTGAGAGCATATGAGTATTCAAGGAGAGTAACACTTAAAACATGGGTTGCACACTTGCACTGCTAGTGCTTCTTTACTTTATCATCGGGAAGTATTTACTGCAATCAGCCCACTTAATTCTGATCCATACATCATTACCTTGGGAGGTGCTGTCCAAACTTTCAGAGATATTGATACACGGACAAAATCAATACAATCCCTTTAGCCAAATTTGAATTGAGATTCCTCTTTATTTTCTAGGTGTTAATTTGAACAAACTCCCTCCCTTGTTTTATGTTATCTTAGTTAATTCTCTATTTTACCATTTTTTAAATAACTATTTGGATCAAGTTGGCGTAAAGGGGAATTTTTACATCTGATTTCTTTGTTTATTCTTCTTGCGGACCAAGTTCTATTGATGAGAGTGGAATGCAATTATATATTTACTACTTTAAATTAGAGAGATACTTGTGTAGCTTCTACCTTGTTTATAAACTTTTCAAGTTTATTCTCATATAAAAGGAAGCATTGTAAACTGTGAAACAGTTTCGATAATCTTCTCGGCTGTTATATTCACCATTGGGTTCCAAGATTCGTCTCCCACTTTCTTATTTGGAAAGTTGAGGATAACCATGTGCTCACATAAAGCTTTTGACTGCTTTCGCTTCTTTGTTGAATTCAATGTTTATTTAGGCCTGGTTTGTTTGTTTGTTTGTTTTTTGCCTTAATTCCATTTTGGCTTATTTTTGTCTTTGTTCAAAAATTTTGATTTTGAATCTTGAATTTTTCCTTTTCTGATTCCTCGTCGAGCCGAACCAATAATCCAATTGGCTTATTTAAGCCAAACCAGGCTTTGGTTAATGTCTGCTTTAGAGTTTAATTAGATTGCACGTTGTTTACTTGGTTTTGTGTTAATTAATGTATTTGAGGAACCATTACCTGATCTCGTATATTCCGTGATTATTTAGGTTTCATAGGTTAATCACGCGTGGTTCCTGTAGTGGTGTGGCCCAATTTTGCCAAACTATGAGTTGCTCGTCAGGCTTCACTTCCACAAACCAAGTAGTTGATAACCTACAAGTTTTACATTCATGGGTGTACCCACAGTCTTCTCTACCACCTTCTCTTGTAGCAGCATTGACCATGTCTTCGACGGAACAAGGTTTGGCCAAAATCATAACCATATGCGCTATTTTGTTTTTTTGTATCTTATCCTTTTTAACTCTGAAGTTATCTTCTTTGTTTAGTCCAAATGGATTTCTTGAGCAAAAGGCAATCAGTATGGGAGGATGCATTTCGGAGTCTTTATTACATGCTTCGGAAGGGTGCTTGTGACATTTTTTATGGTAATTAACTTCTTAATGCATTCACAATGTTGATTGTTTAATCTAGCAGGAATTTTGGCCAAGAGCCCTGGGTCAAGAGATTCACTAATTACATCTTCGTAGCCACATTTGAAATTAAGAAAATTCCTTCCCAAATTTGATAACCTCACTAGTTAATACTTTGTGTTGCAAAGTTAAAGATATCATTGTCCTTTAATTTTGAACTGCTTAGCTAAATTTGAGGAGAATATCAAGAATTTGCAGAGCCATGTATGCAGAAAAAGGGCATGCCTTGACTGATGGATATGGCTCTTCAATATCAGCACAGCCTTACCTCCGGTGGACATTGTGAAAAGCTTATAGATTGCGCATTAGCAGCCAAGCATGCCAACAAATCAAGCTTGAAAGTATTTAAGCATGAAAATGATAAAATTGTAGGCAGATTGTTTTAATGATTCAAGCACCGCCCAAAGTGGCACAAAAGGGGGGCACAACCCATAGTTATGTCTTTCTAATTACTTTTGAAGTTTTACACGTATCAATCATTCTTTCTATCTGTGCTTGTGCTTTGTAAACAAAAGTCGGCTAATCGGGTGAAATCTGATAATTGAGTCCCTAGCAAATAGAATTTTGTTAAGAGCTTGTCCCGCATTGGTTACAAAATGCCTCCAAACTAGTTCAAGAGCCCAGGTAGCCTCTCCACTTATTAGCAATTGGCTTTGAGTTGGATGCTTTAACAACCTTGAGAAGAATGGATAGTTGTGGTTGCATTACCTGTTAAAATTCAAAAAGTTACCTTTTTTTTTTAAGAAGCTGATAATCTTTGGATAGTAAGTTGAAGAATTTGCATTTCGAAAGGAAATCATCCTTCAATGTTCAATCTTAGCTTCTATCCAGTCATCAGGCTTAACCTTGTTTACTATTTAGTAAGAGAAACCTCATGGCAGCAAACTTTGTTCTATGGTAGAAAATGGCATTTTTCAATGGCTTTCTGAAGCAAATGATGGTATGGCCATTTGTGGTTAACAAAATCCTCTAGGCGCAGGTGTGTAGAACAATGGAAGGATGGGAGAGTTGTGCAATTTTTTAGAAGGCTGAATTAGGATTTGTCTAGGTTTAACTGTTGATCTCTGATTGCTGTGAAAGTACTTCTAGTTGACTCTGGACTGGATCTGCATTTCCTTTTTATTGGGGAAAGCTCATTGCGGTGAGTTCGTGGAGTATGTCTTTTGATCGATTATTAGGGTGGTGCCAGCAGCTGCCATAATTCTGGTCCCTACAAACTTGCAATGATAATAAATGACTGATGTTTCCATTTGCACATTCTTGTAATACTTAATCTCTCCTTAGTGTAATACTATGACTTTATCTGCTTGCTTGTTCAAATAAGTAGTTTTCACTGATCTGTTCTTTTTTTGAAATGTATACAGTGTGCACTGCGCAGTTTGTGGTGATGTTCATTGGTCATGGTGATTCTAAGGAAAGCAAGCGTTCATGCAACGCATATATATCGCAGTCCACAAGAAGTTTGAGGTCATTTTTAAAAGAACATGTAAGATGGAATCTCTTAGCTTTCCCTTGTGCTTGCACATGGATTTGTTCCGATTATTCTACGGTAGCATGAACAGGAGTAGCTTCATATTTTGGCAGAACCTTGTGTTGCCTAGATTTGTTGTGGAAATTGGCTTTTCTATTTCCTTAAATCAACTGGATCTTACAGAGCCTTTCAGCGCATGTTAGTTGTGATGGTTGCTGGCAGTAAGAGGATATGGGCACGGGTATGACGCGATACGAGCACTTACACATTATTTATCCAGAGACTAGGGCATAGTCACTTTGGGGATATCTGATTACGAACATATATATTGTAGGTATCTAGATAAGTGCATGCAAATGCCAAGTATTATTCTATGAATTTTGGGAAAAATAAACATAGTCGCTAAATAAGTATTGAAAAGTTAAGCATAAATGACAGTTTTGGCCCTACTCAAACTTTTTCAAATTACTTTCTGACCTCTTAAGGTGTCCACAGTGTGTTCAACTAAAAATACTCTGCTTAGAAAGTTGGATGCATTTCAGGGGGGTGTCTGACATGTATCGGATGCATAAGTGAGGCTCTGGCAGTGACATGCCAAGTAACTGAAGGGTATAAGACTTATAATTTGAAATTTTGGCAGACACTGATGGGTTCAGCTCTGGAGTTCCTAGCACTTTTGACTTAACGTCATGGATGTTCATAACTTCATACTGATTAATGGCGTTGTTAGAGGTCCAAACCTAAATACTTGATTTGAAAGATTTTCCACTATATATGCAGTGATCTTGATGGCTCATAATCGGGATCCGTTTAGAATGCTTTTTAAAGGGTTTCCATGGGTTGCTGGTATAACGCATTGAATTCGTATTTTCCAACAGAGGACGCATGTCTTTTGTTTATAAATGGAAGTATACAGTAGGTTTGTGTGACCAATTTTTCTGATCTCGGGATAAAAGATGACGAACCAAAATGCATAATCCATTATTATTATTATTTTTTTAAATGGCGTGTGGAACGCTGGTGACGTAAGTTTAGCTGCTTTACCTAGGTTTGAGGGAACTAAAAGCTTCCTCGAGAGAATTGAAAATATTCTTACCAGGGTGTTTAACCCAGTGAATGGGAAAAGCTTTCATACCCACATTTCAATGCTAGTAAGTTAAACATACTGAGATGACGTTACAATCAAACAGTGGAGTTGCATGGATTGTACTGAAATGGACAGTTGACTTCCATAACTTGCTACTGTTGAAGAAGGTTATATACTCATGGAATTAGCTTCTTTCTGCCTTTAAGGTTAATTATTTCCTGGACACGATGAACTTCAGTTCCGGAAATTTAATGCCTGATGTGCACTGCATTCTAGATAACTGACTCTGGAGTCCTTTTATTTACCAATCGGATATCAGGGTTTGGAAAATATTTCTTTTTGCTCTTTTAACTTGTATACTTTGCCCGATGGGTTTTAACTTTTAACCTATGATTGTTTTATGTTATGTTTTTGTTTTCTGATGGCTCAAAGTATGATTTAGGATATTCAATTCTCAATGCCTCTTTGCCATTCAAAAGTTGAGCAACATACTACAGAAGACCTGGTTGAGCTGTCTGAGATTGAAAAACATAATCTAGGCCAGGTACAATCTATGCTCATATTCTTAGTCCACTTCATCTCATTGAATGTAAATCTAAGGCCTTAGGTAGAAAATGAGACTCCTCTGTAGGTCATCCAACCAGTCTCTTAAATATATCTCCACTGAAGGGGCTCATGCTCCAACTGTTCTTGTACTGGTCTTTATTTGTCCGCGTATTCAATTATTAGTCACAAGAAAGTTTCATCAGTTACAATTTTAGGAGCAGTCTAAAGTGTTTTGTTGCTCCTTTCACATATTTCTGTGTTTCAATGTTTGATGAGACTCTATCTTAATTGGAGATGTTGCAAGCACTGAGAAAACTTCTGTATGCGTTGCTTTTCAGAGACATGAGAATTCTACCAGCTTGAAGTCATTTCTTGTGCGTTGCTACTGATTTCTGCCTTCGATTTGATGCAGATTCGGCGCCATCGTTCCATGTCTGATGTGGATAATAGCCCACAATCTTTGCTTGCATTCAGTGGAAACCAGAATGTGCATGGGTTGTTCGATTTCCTCCTAAATTACAGGTTGGTGTAATATATCATTTGATCATGTCTTATAACATCTCTCTTCTGTATCCTTTGACCTTGAAGGTAGAGCACTCTTTCTGATTTACAATTTGTTTAATCATGTTAGAGAATTTAGCTTGTTGCTGGATTATGATTCCTCTTCTGTGGCTGCCATTTTCCAGATTTTTCTTGACATCTTTGACCAGTGCTGATGTTCCCATACTATATTCATCAGTGCCTTTTCAAAACGCTGCTCTTTCTTCTCCAGAGGTACTCCGCTAACAATGTCCTGCTGATAAAAGAGCTCTTGAGTTTTTTCTCCTTGTATTCTCTCAAGTCTAACTGGAGTGTCATTATTCCTGCAGTATCACTCATATTATGTTTATGTAGTCCATAATCATTTGGGAAATTCATAGTTGGTTAACTGCTGATTTAACGGTTTTTAGTGATGTACCATCCAACTGAAGCTTTCATCATTTGGAATATTAGCTTCCTTGGAACCAATGACTTGGGAAAACTACCATTTCTTCAATTGCCAATGTGGAACTCTATTACCTGTCAGTTTGAGGTGCAGAAGAGTAACTGCCCTTTCTTCTCTGAAGGGTCCCATTTATTTTACTTAGACCTGAAGAGTAACTGCCTTGTGTGTCCACTTGTTCATCTCTGAGGGTCAGGTGGCAATATCTCGGATATAATCTATTTGCTTCATTTCGTAAAGATATAAGCTGTACGAACAAATGGTGACTTAACTTGGTATCAGGGGTCAGGTTTTGTAAACATATTGAAGTTAGATGTTTCTCTTCAATACATGTACTTGGAAAAGTATGAAAACATCATGTATTACATTTCCTAGTCTCTTTCTCCTGAACTTGTTTGTGTGTCACTTTACCTCTATTTAAACAGGAAAGACTGCCTTTGGTATAGAGTGTCGACTAGTTTGTTCTTTGTCCTGAAGCTTGAATCCTTGAATTTAGACTTAGTTTATTCTCCTGCTATAGTTCTCAAGTATTTAATCTGCCAATAAAATATGTGTTTGCCTTCTTTTGCAGGTTAGATGCAAGGAGGTGAGGAAGGCTGATAATTTTCCTTTCCCCCAAAAGGAATTTACCAGCAAAGATGAAACTTGTCAGGGTTCATCTGCTGGTATCTGCTATAGCATTGAAATCAAAGACGCGTATCTTCCTCCATGGATAATATGCAGTTTATGTGAAGCCATGGGCTCTGAGGGAATGAATTTTGAGGCAAGGTATGAAAATTTCAATGAGGTTTGGGAGTGTATCCTAATATCGGGTAAACCCTTTGGTTCATGAAGCAATTTAGATAGATTTCTGCCTAATCATCTCAGTCGCCATTGAGAAGTGTTTTAGAGCCCGTTCCACTTTGGGAAAAAGTGGGTTTTGGAAAAAGAATGTAAATTTCAAGCTCAAAAATCATGTGTTTATACAAATAATTTTCTATTCACTATGGATCTTGTTTGATAGATCTCATTGAGATCTTTAATACGGTGCAAAAAAAATTAAAAAATTATTTTTCATTTTCGTTATATTTGAGTTTAAAATTTGGAAAAAAAGAAGTTTTGGAAAAAGAAGGGAAACCGGAACGGGCCCTTAATACTTTTATTGAACTGTGGTTGTATTGTGAGTATTATTTTGTATTTAGTTCGCGGCTGATGCATTGAATTTGGGTAAAATGCAGTTTTGTCACTGAATCCACCTCAACTGGATTGAACGTTGGTCTTGAAACAATTTGTGAGAAATCAAATCACCAACCCACTGGATCTGCAGGACTGGAAGAAAGTAGCAGTGTCTTCGGTATTTCTAACGCAATTATTTCTCCTAAATTGTGTTCGGCCTTCCTGAAAGGCTTGAAGTACAGTAACGGTTCTTATACAGCTACCGTCTCATCGTTTTGACACTGTTAAAATTGTCTTCGCTGGAAAAGCAACATTGAAACTTTTCACCACAACGCGGTGGTGCTGCTTTGCATCCTTTTTTTTTATTATTATTGATATTTTAATCCTAAACTTTCTTATTTTGGCTCATGGAATCCTGTTGAATTGTTCATATTTTTTGTTTACTTAAAACCCTGCTATTGGAATCCCGTTGAACTAAATGTTTCTATTTGCGGTTTTTTTGTTTTGGAGAAAGCACCATAGAAATGTTTTAAGTTGCTTTCTATGGTTTCTTGTGGTAATTAAATTCTTATTCTTATGAAAAGAACAAAAATCGAAAAACAAGGGCCGAGAAAATAGCCCTCTCGATGCTACATCTTTGTTTCAGGTATGTGGTTGTGCACATAAATATTACGAATTACTTTCTTTCATACATATTTGGTAGTATTACGTACAAATTATGTATTGGTTTTACTTACGGTATACGAAGTTATTCTTAATTGTCTGATGAATGGATGGATCTCTTCTCATTTGCTTGCCCCGTTGGAGCTCCAAAACACATGAATCGACCAAAAGTTTGCTAAATTTTTGGCGTGCCCTTAATTTAATACTCCATCAGTTTTGCTATTGTTAGTCCACTGGGTTGATGATAAGTATACTAAAAGACCAAAAAAAAACACATTTCTGTGTAGTTTTTACATCTTTTAATATACATTCATATACTTATTATTGCCAATCTATTGGACTGCTTTTAAAAAATTTCATTTAATATTCCTACTACAAATCAGACTATTAGATGCTCCAAGGGGGAAGAGTGCAGATGAGAGAAGATAACGGAAAAATGAAATTGGTTCTGGGAAAATGTTGAGCGCGAAAATGACCGGAGAGCTGCACAAAAACTCATATTCCTTGTGGTTCGGATTCTCTCCGGTTCAAGTTTGAAAAAGTTTTGGATTTAACGGGACAGTCCAAATTTGGATCGTCCGTTGCTATATTCAAGGGTTTAGATTTGCTGAACCTTTAAGCAAATTCAAACTATTGATTTTTTCCAGTATTAAAGTATGGTCAAACTATCCTGTCTAATCCTAATTAGCGACCAAAATTGACTAGTCCGGAAGCAAAACACCCTGGTGAAATTTGTCTCGTGCTGATGAATTGGACCTCTAACGCCGGGAGAAAGAAGGTCCGGAGTCCTCTTCCTCCAAAATAATAAAATATTGTATTATTATTTGGAATCTTTTTGCGGAGCCACATTCTGCATGGAAGGATAGGTTTTGTTTTTTTTTTGATCCGAGCATGGAAGGATAGGTGGTTGTCACCTTTTTCATGAAATTCAAAGGCTAGGGATATTTAAAGAATACAAATAAATATCTACTATATTCATGAGTCTCTTGACTCTCGAGTCTTGGCCCTTTGAGGAAATAAACAAAAACAAGAAAATAGACATAAGTTAGGAGACCAATCATATTCCAATTATACCCGCCACCTAATGGTAATAATAATGCCTCAAAAGCACTTTTACTAATCCCTTAAATAATGACATGCTTTAAAGTGATGGCCACGACTTTAAAAGGTTGCTTTATGCCATAATTATGACAGGAAAAGGTATCTTGGCCAAACCACTGTGGCCATGAGAAAGCTACATTTTTTCCAATTTGCCCGTTCTCTTTAAAAAAATGTATTTACACATGAAAAACATTGTATTTATGATATTTCTTAAAAGAAAATGTACCCTAGTTTTTTATTCTACACATGAGATCTTGAAATTGGTGTTAAAATTTTTAGGAAAAAAATTAATGTTAATGTATTATATTTTGTGAACACTTCAATGTGCAGTTTACTTTTCAAAACTCGTTGAGATCATCAATCTCACAAGAAACTATGTTGTGAAGTGTTACAATACACATCTCTTATTTGGATGTGTATCATATGTACTATTATTGAAACACACCAAAATGTTATAATTTCCAAAATGTTATGAATCTATTATTAAAAAGTTACGAATCATATTGATGAAAAATTACGAATTTTTAGTATAAAAGTTATGATATGAAATAAAATGAAATGAATGATTGGCCCTACAAGTAATTTTTTATGAGGTGACACAATATAAATTATACAATAGGTGCATATGATACGCACCTTAAAAAGGTATGTATTGAAGACTTTCCCAACTATGTTTGTCGAATCGATAGATTGAAACACATTTAAACTTAACACTACATTGGAATTCCTTTTACACGACACTATAAATTTAATTACTAAAGATAGGTACACTACCTTTTTACATTACATAATTACACTACAATACTACATCTTATGTGGAATTTATTTTGAGTCTCAAAAAAATCCAAAAAAAAACCGATAAATTTTAAAATATTGTTTTATGGGGTCTTATAAAAAATTAGCTCCAATGAATGTCGATAAGTACTACTTTTGGATTCGTAGGGGTGAAATTGCTTAATTGCGCAGTTTTACCACTACGAATCTATAAATAATACTTATCAATATCCGTTGAAACTAATTTTTTACAGAGTCTCATAAAATAATATTTTAGAATTTATAAATATTTTTCTAGATTTTTTTAAAACCTGAAATGAGCTCCTGTGGTATAACGTGTAGCGTAACCAACATTCGATGAACATAATTTTAAGCATGACCGAACACGACGAGTTCCAAAAAGTGACTGATCATCGAGTGGATCAGGAGAAAGTCCATTAGACAACACCTTGCCGGGTCCCTGAGATGTGTTTACGGGGGTCCTCCCGCAGAATCAGTCTACAGGAGGGGTGGCTGGCGACTGATTCCTCTCTCTCTCTCTCTCTCTCTCTCTCTTTTAACGGATCAGGCGACTGATGACTCGATGAGTCATCGTTTAACAATTATCCCGCGGTTTAATTCGTTGTAGCCTCCGTTTTTTAAAAAATTATTCAATGCACTTCGTGCAGCATGTGCCCCAAGTCTAAAACGGCAAACGAACACAGTTGCTTGCAAGTAGTTCGAAGGTGAACAATGCCACCTTAAATTGTTTTTTTTTTTTTCATTACTTGCGCCCCTTTATTTTAGTAGGCGCCACCCCGTAAGATCAATATCGCAATCAATAAGATTTACCGGTTTCACATTTAACTAATACCCGATCCGATAGTTTACAATATAGATAGATAGATAGATAGATATTTAACAACATTCTACAATAATAATAATAATATATATAGATAGATATATATCTGTTGGCTCTTTTGTAGAGGCTGGTGTAGTAAATAAGCTGAGCGAAACACTTTAAAGCTCGAGTTGGAGTTTTTGTCTCGTTTGTATATATAGGCTCAGCGCTTTTATAGAGGCTCGTTAAGTAAATAAAAGCTTCGCTTGGTTCTTTTGTACATGCTCAACTACTTTACAGAGGCTGTTTTGGTAAATGAATCAGGTTCGGCTATTATACTAACGAGCTGAGTTTGAACTTGAGTTTTAAGCTCATTTAGTAGTAAACAAGTTGAGCTTGAACAATGCAAAACTTGACTCACTCTTTTGCACTCTTACACAAGTCTTTCCTTCATCACACATTCCAGTAGTATGCCTTGTTCGTTAGGGGGATTTTGAGAATAATGAATGAACAAAAATAAATAGAAAAAATTTATTAAAAACTGTACCGAAAGATTTTGGAAACCCAGACAAACAAGGCCATGTGATGAAAAAAAGGCCGGCCAGTGCGCCTTGGGGCACTGGGTAATTATTCTTCCGTTCCATCAACTAAACAGCATTTTCTTTTCTTTTTTTTCTTATCGGTATCGGCAACTAAACAGCATTTTGGGAACACTCTCTCTCTCCCTCTCTTCCTCTCTCTCTCTAAAAAACCAAGATTACACGAAGCACGGATGCAACAGAACAACAAACATAAAATCTAGGGTTTCAAAATTTCTCTCTCTCCCTTCGTTCCCTCTCTTTTTACTCGCTCCTCACTTTTCCCCTCCTCTTGACCTAATTCCTCGTTTCTTTCGCTCGACTGGTTGAAATTTTCTCTCTTTCCCTCAAAAATATTTTCCCGGGAAAAGTTTCACCCTCAGCGTCGAGCTTCCATTTTCCATTTCGAGCCTCCCAGCTCTTTCCGGGTAACTCATTTAATCTCTCTCTCTCTCTCTCTCTCTCTCTCTCTCTCTCTCTCTCTTCATATATATATATATATATAAATTGCTTTAATTATTATTATTTTTCTATCTGTTGTGATTTTCTTGGTTTTGTTTAGGTCTGTGCGTGGTTTGATTTGTTAATTGAGACGATTGATGGAATGGTAGGGTTTTGAGAGAAGGGAATAACATCTTTAAAGGAATAATATTCACACGAGAGAGAGGATTTGGGAGCCCGTACGTAGCAATTGTGGAGGAATTCCTGATCTGTTCCGTATATAGCAATTTGATTCTTGTTACAATAACATTGATTTTCGATTCGGGGTGGGGGGTTTGAATGCGTAAGGCTTTATTATGGATTCAGAATTTATCAAGTCGCCTTCGACAAGTTTGGCCAAATGTTGTGATTGCGGGTGCGGTTGTGGGACAATGAACCGGTCCTATTCTGGGACTTGGCTTCGATCCGTCAAGAGGAAATTCGACGAGTGCGAAGAGCGGAATAGATTTTTCATCCCGGGTTTGAATTTACCACAGGTTGCGCGAGTCGAGATTGAGAACGAGAGGGACGCGTTGCGTGACATGGTTAGTAGCCAACAGCAAACCATACAGGATCTCTCCGTTGAATTGGACGAGGAGAGGAATGCCTCCTCGTCGGCTGCGAATGAGGCCATGTCAATGATTCTGAGGTTGCAGAGGGAAAAGGCTGAGATTCAGATGGAAGCACGACAGTTCAAGCGGTTCGCGGAAGAGAAAATGGCACATGACCAACAGGAGCTCTCAGCTATGGAGGATTTGTTGTATAAGAGAGAGGAGGCCATTCAGTCATTGTATTGTGAGGTTCAGGCTTACAGACATAGGATGATGAGTTATGGGCTTACAGAGTCCGAAGCAGATGGTGAGAGAGGTGGGATTTCACGTAATAATAGTGCACTTGGATTTCTTGATACCCAAGAACTAACCACCTATGATTACCCTCCTCTCAAGTGCAATTTGAATGAAGTTCATTCGGAGGTTGGCAACGATGCGGGTGATGTTGAGAAATATGTATTTGGGGAGACACCACGTTCTAGGGATCATTTGAAGGATTTGGAATTCCGGATCAATCAATTGGAGAAAAGTCCTAGACAAATCCCATTGGATGGGGACATTAACGGTGCAGAGAATGCATTTGAAAAGGTGATAGTTGGGCTATCTCCTAGGCGGCCTAGAAATATTAGGAAAATGTCTACTGATAGTCCGAAATCATTTTATGGTATGGGTAAAGAAGTCGGTCCTGATTTTACCCCTGATTCACCAAGGTTTGGTAGCAGTTTCCATAAGAGAGAATATTCTCAGACAGAGGACTACTCGAATTTGAGAAAGGTGGATAATGCATCGGAAGTGGGGGATGATATGAGTGACAGAGTATATACCATTGATTCTGTGCATCAAGGAATGCCATATAATGGTGTCTCGGATACCAAGCCTTATATTGGAGTGTGTGAAGATTATTTAACCACTCCTAGGGAGTCACTGAACCGGGAAAATGTGGAAGATCCTGAGATCAAGAAGATGTTCATGCGGCTTCAGGCCCTTGAGGCAGATAGAGAATCAATGAGGCAGGCGATCATTTCCATGCGGACTGATAAAGCTCAACTTGTTTTGTTGAAGGAGATAGCTCAACATTTGTGTAAAGACATGTCACCTGCAAGAAGAATGCCTGTGAAGAAACCATCTATTATTGGGAGCTTTAACTTCATGTCAGTGTTCAAGGTAATATGGTGTTTATGTGACCTTACCCAGCTCATGGAATTTTCTGTTATATATTTTTCTCCGGCTTTTCCCTATTTAGAAGGCCTTCCATGATAGTATTACACTCTGTATTTTAACATCATCTTTGCTCGACTTATTTCCAGTTCTTTAGTTAGTATTTGTGTATACAGGTAAACTATGATTTAGTCTTGTAAGGTATGTAGTATTTAGTAAATGCTCGAGTATAGTTGCAGAGATCTATTACTTGGACGATGCAAGATAAATGATGTCTCATTTCTTTACTCATTCAGTGCGTGTATCGAATTTGTGGTAGATAGAATATATTAAAGCATGTGTAATAATGAGAAATACACACAGGACATGCAAGGTTGAATTTGTCAACTTTGAGATGAGGACAACTAAATACTTAATGAAGTCTCATTGCTACCTTGACCTTTCTTCTCTCCTAGTTACACCCATTTATCCTCTTTACTTAACACAATAAGTTGTAAGTTTTCATGACTATTGTATGTTTTCATGCGTGTTCTTTATGTGGTAATTAGGATCGATTTCAGAGAATTTCTCGAGTGGAAATCTGCTATTCCCAAATTGTTTCTTAAAAACATAAACTACAGGTATTGATGGCATGCGGTTCTAAGATGAGTTGTTCATATTAAGGAGTATAAACATTTTAATACACTATGCCAGTATAGTTTTTAGGCCTCATTACACTAAGGCAGTTCTATCTCATGCATTCAGACAGTGTGGATGCAATAATTGAAATCAGTCCTAGTAGATGATTCTCCATGTCAGCGTCTTTATACCAACTTCTTCACAGACATTCAAGCTTACCAGGGAAGCATATCACCATGATAGAGTGGGTTTGGTTTGCATATCCATGTAGATGCAGTACAAGTATATTGTTCTAAATTCTATAATGGTTTTTTGGTAGCCCATTGATGATAGTTTGCAATGCACTAGTTTTATTTCTTGACTTTGAGTGTTCAAGGTGGGGCCAGGATTTGACATTAGGGAGTCCCAAAGCTTTATGAGTGGAAGATAATACCAATAATGAACTTCAACTATAAAAACCACCTGCGAAGTTAAAGGGATATTAACTTGCTTTACAAGGATGTAGATTAAGTTGATCCATTTTATTGGGTGGAACTTGTTGGACTTTGTTGGTGAAACCTATGTATTACTGAACTCCTTTATTACAGTGTCATGAACTTCTGTTACATCATAAACCACGGAGTGCCTCTTAAATTTATTTATAGCATTTGTTTGCTGGTTTTCTGCTTCTTATATAGTTGTATTGGTACTTGCTATCTCATGTCTTTCTTGTTTTGAGCAGTGGGTTGCATCCTTTGTTTTCTGGAGAACAAAAGCCCGCCAAACCAAGTAAGTAGACCATTGTCAGAAGTTTCCTTCCAATTGTGTTATTTAAATTGACCATCCTATGTCCCTTATGCTATTACTTATTTGTCATGAACTCATGGTTAACTTTGAAAAGCTGTATCCCAGAACTACCCCACTTTAATTTCTAGTAAGCTTTTTCTTTATATAAAAGTTATGAAATTCTACCTCAGATGGATCAGAAATTTTCAAATTTGCTGCAACTGGTCATACCTTGAGGCTGCCTGAGTTAATTTATTATCTGGAGTAATTTGGAAGCTAGGATAAATTAAGCTGTCTACTATAATGACAAGAAGCTGGAAGAAAGCTCATACTAATCCATGAAATTGGGAAATGGAAATTTTCACTTAATAGAAGGGAAAACACATCAGGAAAAGCACTTCCTGTGGGAAATTGTTCAGGGTATTTCTGGTATTAGAGACTGACAAGAACCATAACCCTATGGTGTACCTTGATTATCTATTCTACTCCTGTAGTTTAGAAAAATAAGGTCAACCATGCTTTAGTTAATTGAGGGTTACGTTTTCTTTACCAGCTTAGGTGTTTGATTGTTTGATCTCCGTTCTACGTATGTAAAATAAATTTAGGCACTTGGTTGATGTTGGATGTTCTATGTAATGTCTGGTATATCTGGCAGGTACATGTTTGGGATGTCAGCCAACAATATGGGGTTGCTAATGCTTTTAGACAAGGGTCCTCGCGTGGGGCAATGGAGATGTCTTTCAAGTACACAAGTATGAACCCGGGTCTTGACCTTCTGTATCCTCATATGATGTAGCCTGTGCCGTGTGAATACCGATTGGATTTTCAGGCATCCGATTTCATTGCATTCTTTGCCGTTGATTCCTTGTTGCTGCAAAATTAGGTGTTTGGTTGTTTTCGTGCAGTATTCTGTTGATTCTTTTTGTCGGAAGTGATTCTACATTTGTTGGTTGATCACTACATGGGTTTAAGCTTGCATATTTGCATGCTCGTATGGTTTGGAATTTAGCTTTGAGGCGCATGTCAGTTTTGACAGTTCCTCCGTGTATAGCACTGATTTGAGTTCGATTCTCGGTCAAATATGCAGTTTGCCTTTACTTTTCGTACTGTATCACGTGAAACTTGTCATCTGGAAATGATATTGCTGGAGAGAGGTTTGATCATCGTGTTTTTTTTTTTTTGAAGGGATCATCGGCGTCACTTTGCTGTTTTTCTCTCCTTAAAATGTGTTGGGGTGATGAACTTTGTGTTGGACTTAGTGAAGTGATGGTTGAACTCAAGGTGGTTTCACTAGGTTGACGTTCAGGTGGTCACATAGCCATGAAAATATTGGACTAAATGCTGTCTGACAAAAAAGAAAAAGAAAACAAAAAATTGGAAAATGTTTCTTGTTTAATTTTTTTTTTTTGAAAAGGAATATGCATTGATTTTTGAAAGGAATTTTTACCCTCGCGAGCTATGAAAAATGTAGTATCTACTGGTAATTCTTTTAATCAATGGGTGATGATAATAAACACCCAATACACTATGAACACCCATCAATCTTCGGAACTCATAGTTTAATGTTTAATACATTACGTCAAACAAGATCCACTTGTAATCAAAGAATTTTAAAAAAAGAGACAATAAAGATCTATTGACATAGGTTTCGTGCCGTCCCTTCTGTCTCCACTGCGAGGGTAGTAATTTTTGTATTCAAAGCATAAACTAATTTAAATCAATTGTTTATTTATCTTAAAGAATTATGGATAACCTTAAGAAATTCAATTACTTTGCAAACTCTGGTGACTTGAACAATCTTTCTTTGGATCCAAGACCATGGTATATGTCACATCATGCTAATGGTGAGGACCAAATAAGAGCACATTTTCAAGAAGGTCCCCCTTAGCCGATTCGCCAAAATATCTTTCAAAAGGATATTAGTAGTAGTTTAACATTGATCACGCTATTATACTAGTATACCAGATTGTGAATATAATGTTGATTAATAGAAAAGTATTTTTAACACCATATAAATTCTTGAAACTTTCACGGGCTGTTGATCACACTTTCAGAATCATCCGACCGAATGCAAAATGGATTTGTAGTTTTAGTTACACTAATACGCCTGATATCGAAAGAAAAAACAGCAGATAAAAATGGGCAACATAGAGCAACCAGGAAGAGGATTTGACCCAAATTGCTTTCTAAAGGGGGAAAAAAAAGAATTTAAGCCCCAAGTATTATACTCCCTTAGACCCATTTTGTTTGCTTACGATTCCATCCTTTAATGTTTCAAAATGGTCGTATTTTTATAAAAGTCAGAGAAAAAAAAAGTTTAAGTTCAATAAAATTTTGACTGACCCTCATAAATGACTTGCTTCAAAAGTGAAAAATAATGGATAATATTGAAAATCTAGTCAATTATTTAAGGTAACATATGGTATCAGTCACTTCACCCAGAATTGCTGAAGCAATGACTATCCTATCCGAGAAAGGTTTGGAGTTGGCAATGGCGTTAAATGTGGATTAAGGTTTGGAGTTGCCAACTGCACTAGGCAGTGGAACCTCCCCCACGAATGTCAGAAGTTCTTATTTCAGAATTGCATTGTTTTTTCCCTTGTGTGAGGTTGTTTATGTTAGTAGAATCAGGGCCGGTTTTGAAATTTTGGAGGCATAAGACAATCTTTGAAAATGAGACCCTTAATATGCTACGATCACTTAACGTGTAATTTTTTCTTAGTCAGTCTATTGGGTTTGTTTGCTACGTGAATTATCGTTTAAGAGAAAAATATGCATCCATGTTAATAATGCATTCACCACACTAAATAGATTTTTTTAGAGATCAGCGATAACGAGGTCCCCTAATCCAACTTTATTCTCGTTTTTTTATTTTTTCCTCAGTTCCATTTTTACCGGGCCATTGAGTCTTATGTAAAACATATTCATGGGTTAAAAAATGAGCCCTGTATTAAAAACAAGTGGAGGCTTAAGGCTTGCACCTCATGGGCCTTAGCCCGGAGCCGGTCATGAATAGAACTTGTAATTAGGCTCCTATGCATGATTGTGCACAAAGAGCCCTCTCTCTCGGCATGTGGACCATGTGGACCTCTAATTGGCCCTCACGGCTCGCGGTGTATCTCTTTTTTCTAATTTATAGGCATTGCCAATCAAGTTAATAAAATTCTCATTTTCTCACATTTTCTTTTCTTTTCCCTCATTTCTCGCAACGTCCAACAGAAATGAAATTCGTTTTATTTGCCTAATTTTCCTATAAAAAAATGCACTATTTTGACTAATATTCGTACTTAGTAATTATGAATATTAGTCAAAATAGGATTATCTGCTGCTACCAAAGAAAACGATATTCTTTATATTTTGATTTTGGTTATGCTAAATGAATTACAATTACTTGTTCGACTACTAGGGATTAGAAGTGTAGAACCCAGGAGCTGCCAAAAGTGCAATATGAATGGGGATTGGAATATTTGTGTAATTTTCCTTTATATCTGCAAATGCTGATTTTAGGCTTCTCTAGTCTTCTACGGGAGTATTCTGTAGGGCGGAAGGAAAGAAAGTACAGAGAGTGAAGTGAGAGGCCAACCATCGTCACTTCCTCTCTCTCTCTCTCTCTCTCTCTCTCTGCAATTGGGATTGTTGAAATGGATATTTTCTCAGAGAACCCTATGTCCTTCAAGATGGACATGAAATCTCCTCTCGCTTCAATGCTCAAATCCTCCATCTCCGACAAGCTCGTCCACTTCCTCGGCGACTGCACCGACGACGTTCTCGCTGTAACTCTCTCTCTCTCTCTCTCTCTCTCTATATATATATATATATATATATGTGTGTGTGTGCGCGCGCGCGCTGCGATTTTAGATCTCTTTTCACCTAGGGCTGCAAACAATTTGGCGAGCAGTTTGAGGCTCGGACGAGCTCGAGTTTTTAGCTCGTTTAGTGAACAAGCGGAGCTTGAGAGAAAATTATTCAATGTCCACCACACAAATGTGTGGTCCCTTTGTGTTGCCCCCACTAATGTGTGGTAGGGAAGAGTTTGGGGCACCGCCACATGGTGCCCCAGGGCGCTGAATAATTACACGAGCTTGAGTTACTTGTAACTCGGCTCGTTTATGGTTATAGAGAATCGTTTAGTACACGGACTGAGCTTGAACAACCTCGAATACAAAACGAGCCGAGCTCAAGCACCTCGAGAACAAATGAGCCGAGCTCGAGGAGCTTGAACACTTCGAAGCTCTTCTAGGCTAGTTTTGAACACCTAGCTCGAACAGTTCAAAGCTCAGCTCGGCTTGTTTGCAGCCACAGTTTCACCAGATGTTATTTCAGCTGTTGACGGATGTTGTACAACTAAGGTTTTGTTAGGTTCCTGAAAACACTGGATGAAAGAAATAATAAGGAAAATATGTTTGAAGGAGTTCTTTTGGTTCAGCCAGATGATGTCTGATAGTAATTTCTGATTTGAGTTTTGGTTAGATTCTACTTGGAAATCAAAGCAAAATAACGGTTAAGGTTAAATGCATGCGTAAAAAATTCTGCTGCAAGCTAGCCAAATGCCACATTGCTGGTCCATGGATTCTCTCTCTCTCTCTCTCTCTCTCTCTCTCTCTCTCTTGATGTATGCTGATATTGGCGGTTGTTCTTGATTCCGAGCTTTTATTGCTGCATAAATGAACTACTTTGCATCTTCTTTAAGAGGTTATGCAATTGTCAACTAATGGCCTGACATGTTTTTCCTCTTGTAGGAATATATCATAGTGCTCGTACGTAACGGAAAACATCAGATACAGGCAAGAGATGATCTAGAGGCCTTTCTCGGGGACAAAAGTGGTGAATTTGTGTCCTGGTACTGCTACTATTGCCTTTCAGATTATTTATTTATTCCTTCATTATAATATCAATATCGAGAAGGAGAACTCAAGTACTCAACTGTAATCTTGTCAGGTTATCCTGTCATTGGTAAAATTTCTTGTCTATCTGTAGCTATTTAAGTTTTCGGAGAAGGGCATTGGTGGAGAAACCATACAATTAGATATGTGTGTCTTTTGTACATGGGTGGCATCCCCTTGATGCCTTTTCATTGAAAAAGAAAAAAACAATAGAAGTTTATGCAGCTGATTTTGTTTTAGGGGTTGAGAATTGAAGATTTCTCAGTTTTCACACTCTGTGTGTAGGTTGTGGGATCACCTGTTAAAGTGTGCTCATCAATCGGATTCTGCTATTGGTTTGATAGATCTGAAAGACATCACTGTTACCTTTCCCCATAGCAGTTGTGCAGACAGGGATTTGAGAAGGACCAGGTCAAAGTATGTTCAAAATCATGGCAATGGAAATTCTGATAGCTCATTGGTACTATTTGTATCTTTGAATTTTCCTCCCATACATAATCATTCTTTTCCCTCATGGAACTGACACAAGTAGAGTACTTGCCCTTGGCAGATAAAAAACCTCATACCTAAAGGCCCTGTTTCCCCCGTGAATGAGGTAAAGACAAACAAAGTTCACTCAGAGAAACAGAGAAGCCGAAATCCTGGTGAAGTTGGTGCAACGGAGAATTTTCATGATGGTTCCTTGTCACATAAGCTTTCTAGAATAGGATGCTCGTCTCTGATTCCAACTGTAACTGAGCAAAGTTCTGAATGTATAGATAGATCGAAGGTAGGCAAACTAGTACTTCTTAATCTTATGTTTTCCCCATCTATGTTCTCTACCTGAAATAATTTCTCATTGTCAAGCAGATTGCCAATTATAGAGGCAGTGAGTTGCCTAGTCAGCTTGTGGATTTTCCTAGAAGAGAAATAGTTTCCCAAAATTCGGAACCTTCTACTATAGGTATTGTGCATGTTAAGGCTACCAAAATGTGGCTCTTGGATGTTTAAGCGCTGTTCTATTAGGCTCACAAAATAAATGCGATGAATTTTACGTGTGCATCAAATTGGAACCTAATGAACCAAGATTGTTTCTCTTCTGTTTTTACTCTTATCAAATGCAGAGCCTTCTACAGGGAAAATGTATGCTGGCAATATTTCTGCAAGAAGTCCTCCAAGAGCAGTTGAGGAATTATCACGCGGAAGTAAAAAGCCACGAGGTAGTGTATGGGACAGATTGGGGAAGCCATGTGAAGAAACTGTCATCATAAATGACAACAAATCTGTTAATCCACTTTCTGTTACTGTTTTAGAGGCAGAGAAAGAAGTGTCCGACCTAAATACACTAGTGGTCCCTGTTCCCAATAGTGTTTTTTGTGGAAGTATGACAAATCAAGGGCATGACCTTGATAAGAGCTGTAGTGGTAACAACACCGGGGAACATATGAAACGGGATGTGGGTGCAAGTATGATGGGTGAAAGTCATGCAGTAGATAACATAGGGCAAAAGAGACATTTTGGAGGGATTAGTTCACCCAGCTCCTGCTCAGTTTCTTTGTTGGGTAGAAGGAAAATTCAGCACTACAATGAAACTTCAAAGGATTCTAAAAGATCTAACTCAAAGTCAGAGGCTGCTGCTCCGGCACTGGTTTCAGTACGTTTCCTATTTGCTGCTAAACTTTATTCTGATACATAAATATAGCTTGGTAGGAAATTTAAACATCCATGGACTATGAGAAAATTGACGATAACCCCCTAGCAAAAGGAAAAAGTGCTGCTTTTTTCATTCAGTGTATTGACCTTTATGTTAACGTGTCTTAGCTGTATCCCATGCAGCAAGCACAAGACATGAAAGAGAGATTGCGCAAAATCGAAAGGGAGATGTTTACGCTTCGAACCAAGCAGTTGGAGATGAAAAAAGATGGACAACCCCATGTATCATCGAATTCTGGTAAGACAGATTCCATTGCTTCAAAAAAATTTTTGAAATTTCAGTCAAATGGTCGCCTTTCTCATCCATTTATCAAATATAAAGATACCTTCAATCCCACTGGCTCCCTTGCTCATGAAGGGAAAACCCCGCACAAGTGATGCTTTTTAGCATTTGGTTGTGTGTATTCTCTTTCCAAACATAGGACCTGAGAAATTTATTATCAACTTGCTCTATAATTGAATGGAGCATGTCATCATTTCTCGTTCTTCACAAGTGAGAGATACAGATTGTTCTCTTAAGTTGTCATTCTTATAGCAGGCCTGGTTTGGGTTTTGCCTGCATGAAAATTGCTTTGCCTTTGACTGATATGAGTAACATAAATAGTAGATGCTGCTGATCTTTGCGTGGTATCATGTATATCAAGGCTCATCCTTGAGCAGGAAATATGTTTATGTTGTGTGTTTGCAGGTGTAATCAAGCATTCAGAGGAGGACGTGAAGTCAAGAACTGTATTTGTGACTAATGTAACCTCATGAAACACTTGGTGTCTTTTCAATCGGCTTTATTATTGTTACTTTTTGCTTTTTCGATTCTTGTTTGTCATGTATTTGTTCTTGTTTCCAATATGAATTGTATTGGCACAATGCAAAAGATTGTTTCATAGGTTTGGGTAGCTAGTCTATCTATGCGAGTGGTGGTTATTTAGTTGGTTGCAGGTTCTGTGGTGAGTATAGTTCAAGCTCAGTGTAGGCCATTTTCGAAATAATATATCTTCAAGCTTGAGTAAATGGAGAAACTACAAGCAGACTATGAATATCCAGGAATCGTGAGTTAATCTTTGCTTATGTGCTCCACATGATAAGATAATCTGTTGGGTTTGGGTTGCGTGGGTGCAGCATTTACAAACCTGCTGCCAGCCAAAATTTCAATTTTTTTGTAAATCAACTAGTACAGCGAATAGAATGTTTTCTCGAATTCATCCATTAGAGTGTTTGAAGGGTGGAATTGAACGGATTAGACTTGCTCAGCCCTATCCTGTATATATAAATCCATGACCGAGGCTTCCGTTAAACTAAATTTAGTGTTGTGGCACATGAAATGTGAGTGCATGGTTGCTATTGTATTTTTCTTTCATGATGACAAATTACAATAATTTCAAGAAGTTTCTAAATTTAGTGTCCTACACTGCTGGTTTGTTACATACAAGATAAGAATCACGAGGACCAATTTTGATATGATTGTATGAAGTTCCACTACAAAGGCTGAGAAGCCAAGCTAGAGGTGCAATCCTTGTCTTACACCATTATGTAGTGTAAGAATTGAATGGAAGACTTAACGTGGCCATTTCCTGGGGATAGTTCCCGGCAATAGATTGTGTTTTCGGACGGGTAGGCACTATCCCGGATACATACCTGACCCAGCATACTACTAACTAGGTGACTGGTTCCCGATAATGGAGGGACTGGGAAGGGTAAGCTGGATGCCTAACCTTGAAATAATTACACAAAGTGGGTACTTTCATATTCAAGATTCTTATGACCCTATCACTATACACCAAAAGTGCCCATTATATATCGACATACAAATTACTATACTTGTTATTCTTGTTATTGTACATAGTAATTCCTAGAGTCCAAGGGGTCTTTTGATTGTCTTGCTATAATAAGACGATACATATCTACAATCACTTCTCAGCTACGGTTCCATAAATCATGCTCTGCAGTGCTAGCTTAAGTTTGTACTTGCAGATGTTTCAGAATGATGCCTTCGATTTCTGAATATATCAGGTACATTTTGCTGCGACTAAGGAAGCTCTGTCATTGCATTTTGCCAAGTGTGGAGTAGTTCTCAGTGTTGTGATTTTGACCGACATATTAAATGGCCAACCAAAAGGGTTAGTGCCGTATTTATAGCTATTTTCCTAGCGCCATCTAATTCTATAGTTAGGCATATAATGTTGATCAAGCACCCGTTCGCTAATGTAATCTACTGTTTGTTTTCAAGGTCTGCTTACATTACTTTTGCGAACAAGGAGTCTGTTGATAAAGCAGTTTCATTGAGTGGGACCTCATTCTTTTCAAGGATAGTTAAGGTATGCATTACATTATACCTTGAAACGAAAGTTAGATCATTGATGTGGTATTGTGGCATTTGATGGATAGATGGTAAAAACTTTGACTACATGTGTCATGAATAATAACAATGAGAAGAAAAAATATGAACTGCAGTGAGGACCTCTGGACACTGTTTTTTTTTAATCAGGTCAGAGTCTTAGTATGTTGAAAATTGAGTTGTGGAGAGTTTGTACTCTATAAGCAAAGTAAAATCAGGTTTGTTCCCCTGCCTCAGTCCCTCCGGGTCTCCTTTAGTTTATATAACTCTAAAAATCAATGGAACGTGTCCACCATTTATAAGCGAAGTTTCATTTTGTGCTGAGAAGATGACAACACTATCTTCTGTCCACAGATTACCTGTTCTGCTTTTCCTCGGTGCAACCTTATAAGCTATAACAATAAGCTTCAAATTTGACAACATTTCTGATGAATGGAAACTATTTCAGAAAAGATTTCCTGGAGTCAGAGAATGTGTTCGATTTTGGATGGAAGTTGCTTATCCAACAAATAATTATATCAGAAAGTTGCTTATCCAACAAATAATTATATCAGAACTTGTCTGGTGTGGTAATAGGGTTCTTCAGGGGGACAGACAACAAGAAAGAGCCCTTCCGTCAGGATCGGCAGCCAATTTTGATCCAAGTACTAATTCGAATTTTCTTTAAGACAATTTGGTAGAAAATGAAACAGTTTGAATCTTCGTTCTTACCAGAGTAGGTCTTGAGTAACATTCTATCCATTTCATGTCTCTTCTGAGACATAAGCTAGTGTGGCCGTTTCCCCTTGAAATGCCCATTCAGAAGGTAATACATAGATCTTTTCGAGCACTTTTCATTAATTAGTAGTACTATCGTACTTATAGTTTTAGGGTTTTTTATTGCTTATAAGTTTTGGTGATATTTCTGATAAGATAGTTCTTGAGCAGTCTGAAATTGGTATTGGGTTCTCAATTTTTTCTTATCTAGCCGTTTTCTACTTTCATAATTCGAAAAAAAACCTCTAGTTTAGAATTGAAACTCGAGATGCATCTGTAAATGTTCTGCAACTGGTCAGAACGGATGTGCTCCTTTTTACCTTAAGTTCTCAGTTATCCTTGTATGTGAAAAATTTTAAGGGCAAATTTTCTCTGTCTGCTGCGTTTGGCTAGTATCATGAATTGACATGTTCTATGTTCTCAACTCTCAAAGCCTCTCTCTTGCCAGTTTTTTTTATTTATTATCAGCACCTCTCTCTTGCCAGTTACCAGTTATACAACTCCAAGGATGTGTTTTTCGACTTAAGAGTGTATTTCATGTTTAGTAATAATGTGGGCTAATTTTGGAATCCACTTAATCGTTTTTGTCATTCACTTTTATAACGTTGAAAGTAGAGTTTTTGTCCAGGTTATAAGGAAGGTGGATGAGGCTGCTGTGGGCAACACACCACCCCAGCGTGCTGGGAAGCCCTCGCAAGCACAATCTTCTCAGATGAAAACTATAAGACCCTTTTATCCCAGCTCTCATCTACAATGGTGCCGTGAACCTCTTTCTGCTCCATCCGAACCACCAACTTAATCAATCACGAGGAAGGAGTCAGCCCTGCTGCTTCCAAGCAGCAGCTTTCAAGTTCACTTGGATCAATAGGGACTACAGAATCTGCTGCTTCTTCAGAGACACCTGCAGCTGCCTAATGTCTCGTGCAACTGTGGAGCAATTAATCTGGTGACTTACCAAAATCTCGCTTTTGAATGTAAGTAATTAGTGAAGGATCTGGCTTAACTGATACCACTAAGTAGATGGGATTTTTTCCATAGCATCATTTCGTTCCTCGAAATTGGACGTAACTTTTTGGGTCACGAGGTGTCAAAATTTAGACCAATTTTTGTTTCGCACCTGTCTTCCTTTGCTATTAAAATGCCACTAAAGTTCTCCAGTACAGCTGTAAATTGATGCGCGATTTTTGATTGAATAGTCTCAGAAAACCTCATACTGAGATTTTATGGCAATCAAAGAAACATTTTTGGTATGGGGGAAACTGACTCTCGTGATTCAACTATCGTCAATGCCGGTTTTAGTGCAGTTGATTTGGTGGTTTGTTTGGACATGCAGGGGCTGCTTAAGCCATGGCATTCAGGACCAAGAGAAAAATAAGAAATTAAAGAGAAATCTGGACCTTGTTACCAGTGCTTCGTTTTTTCATTTCATTTTTGGTAGTTCAAGTTAGTCATAATGATCCTGATAGTGTACCCGAGGAGAAGATATAAACCAAACATATGCAAAATTTATACGGAGAAATCAAATCACAAAAAAATGAAAAAAGACACGGAAGAGAGGCTAATATGTATGTGGTTCGACTTACTAGAGTATAAACTCACTCCATGGGCAAACAAACAAGAGATAATGATTAAAAAAAAAACAAACAAACAAACAAGAGACGGCTTCAATTGGAATCTCTTAGCCAAAAGTCTCTCTCATCAAATCTCTCAAAATCCAGCTTTGGGTTTTGGCTCTTGGATCTGATCGTCTTGATGATGGATTTTTGAGCTCTCTAACAGCAACAATGGCGGTGTCTGTAGCGGATTTGGCAGTGATTTTTCAACCTGAGGTGGAAACCAGCTTCAGCTAGGTGCAAATCTAGTTCACCCTCTTTCACGAGTGTCTGATAGGTTCAACTTGGTGCTGATTTGTTGCGGCTTTTCTTTATTTTTTGTTTTGTTTTATTGTATTTTCTTTGTATTGTAGCTGTAATCTTTTCATTTTAATATAAATGGGTTGATCTTTTGCTCTAAAAAAAATTGAGATCTCCAAAGAAAAAGTTTCAAAATTCGGAGTGACTGGAGGCCACACCAAAACAAAAATCTTTCCGAGACATGAGGCATACCAAGCCGGCCAAAGAAGGGCAACGAAATAACCACAAAGATCTAACAAAGAACCTTAAGGGCCCGTTTGGATGCGGGATAAGGATTGAGGGTATTAGTTATGAAAGGAGATAAGATAGTAGGAGATATTATGTAAGAATGGTAGACCTACATTGATGTGTCGTGGGGATTAAATAGTACTTGGTTTGGATGAGAGATAAAATAGGGGGGATAAGGTTGTTTTGTACTTGAAAGGGAGGAGAGAGGGGTATTATCCGGGGGTATTATGTAATGACACCTTAGGACCTTCCCATAAATAATCCCCCTTCCGGAGGTATTAGGGGGTAAAAGTGAATCCGAAGTATAGCTAATAGCTCCGGCAAAATATGTTCTCAAACCATAACTTAACCATGGACCCACAGTCTTAAGAGGGATATTACTAATACCCCTTCGGTAGCCCCATCCAAACAGGCTCTAAGGTTCTACCAAGAATCCCCTGTCCATAGGGGTTCTCCAAAGAAACTACTAATAAGTTCAACCCTGATTGAGAGGATAGAGCAATGAATAATTAAGCACTTGTTATCCTTCATCATTCATTATTTGACTCGTACATTTCTTTTATTGGTAAGTACTTAGACTCTTTTACATATGTTCTTCCATTTTAGTCTTCAAACTAATGGAAGTCCACAAAGCACACTAAATTGACTACAATGAAATTAAAAGAAAAAAAATACAAACTATAACAAAATGCTAGTAATACATATTCAACATATAACTTAAAACCCTAATTGGAGTTCATATCCATGAAATTTTTGAGAAGTTGCAAAACCCTATTCGCCACGTCCGAATAGGGTTCGTTGATGAAGAAGCCGTGGTGTTGTCCCTCAAACTCGACGTACTCGATTTTCTTCCCCATCTCTTTTAGCTTCCTTGCATAATCTTCCACCCTGTCTTTCAACACTTCGCTGCCTCCGACGATAGCCAAAATTGGGTCAAGCATCACTGGTTCAAGATTAGGGCTCCGTGGTCCGAACGGGTTCGCGAATGGATGGTCTGCTGTTTCTCCAACTGGAATTGACAGCCTCCAAAACCTTTTTTTTTTTTTTAGAGTTATTGATTAGTACACATCACAAGAAAGTACATCACAAGAAGTCGTGTGGCCCTAACAGCTAGCGCAAAATCGCATGAAATGAAAGCACATGCTATTTCAATTATTGCTTGCGAGATGCGAAGATGTGATATTTTGTGTCTTTCTACTGATCAGAGTAGGCATCATCGTGCTAATGACTGAGTCCATGTAATCCTCGTCCCACATATCTTAGATAATTATCGGACTACCCAATAACAGTTTTCTGGAAATTCATGTTCGTTGTTTAGGCATGAGAGAGAGTACAACACTAATTTTTCCGTTTTGCGTGTTTATTGTCAGCAAACATAGATAATTTATTACACAAACTGCCTTCATAAAACGTTTCACATGGATTTTTGGAAAACAACCCATTTTCCCAAAAAAAATTTAAAAAAAAAAAAAGAAGAAGAAAAAAATTATTTTTGAATCTAAAAAAACTAGATCCGTATAGAAGCGAAGATGATGAAAATGGTTAGTAGTATTTTCGAAGTTCATGTACTTGGACATTTTCCATTCACTCATGTATGTTCAAACAATAATAAGTCCTTGTACTTAATCAACCTACCTTGACTAGCCCAAATACTAGTTATTGGAGTTGAGTTTTGTTCACCCTATTAAGAGGGTGAACATTACTCTGCTTCGGTCCTTCTTATTTATTGAAATGGTGTGGGTTCCACCACAGAGTGATGTCAAGTTCTTTTAGGTATGGAGGGTTCAAACCCGTGCCCCTTTACCTATGGCAATGACCACTTGAGTTATGAAAAAGGAAATGACTTGACTCCAGTCCAGTCTTGGACTGGACTGCCGAATGCCGGTTGCAAGATCTCGGCCGTTCAAAGTGTTTTCAATGGTCCAAATTTGCGAAGACTATCTTGTAGGATACTTTCGCAAATCTGAATCATTATTGATCGAGATGATCGAACGACTTTGATTGAATGACATAAGCCTCCTCTTCAGTTAACTGTTGAGAAACCGGGTCCTTATCTTAATAGAGATGCTACATTAATCTTCTATGGTTACAACACAAAAACAAAATAGAACAAATCACCTGTCACAACTACCAAAAAGAGGAAAATCTCTGATTGTGGGATAAGATAAGGATATGACCTCAATATAATGGGATTAGCACTAAGTTTTAGTGGGTACGTACTACATGAAAAATATGTGCGATAGCGAAGAAATGAATGCTCATATATATCTTAGGTTGTATTGGTGGAGATGATCTTGGACGCGGCTCTAGCGTTTTAGTTCAGCGGTGACAAAAATATAAAGAAATTTTTCGTATACGAAACTCTTCATAAAATAAAGGGAAAGTCTACAATATACACCCCTTAAAATGGATTGTGCCTAATTTATTTTGTTTTGTTGGATTATATTAACTTCATACTTGCAAATTTAAGTGATTTTTTTTTTTACTTTAACTACTCATGAACAATTTAGTGCCGACAATATGAAAAAGTATGAAAGAAAAATCAAATTATATGTAATATATATATATATATATATATATATATAATTTTAATGTATTTTTTGAGTCTAGGGTTTGCTTGAACCCCCTCAAACATAGGTGCAGCTCCCCTGGTTGGGCCTACCAAATCTTTCAAACGTGGAATTGAAGATATGCTATTTCATTTTTCTTCTAGAAGTAACGAAAATGACTTGCCTTACGTGACTTGCATATAAAGACAGAATGGATTTAGGGATGGCAATTACCTCCGATCCGTCCTGCCTCTGACCTCCCCGTCCCGATCCAAGCGGGTATTTCCTGATTTGATAGGCAAATGGGGCGGATATAGCATTTGCTTCTCCCGCTCCATTTTAACCCAATCCAAACCCGATTATAGATATTTATATTTTTTATGTATATGTCTACGTAAATTTCATTATTTTGATATAATAAAAGCAATAAACCAATTAATCAAACACTAATTTATGTATTTGTTTTTTTTTAATTTCTATTTTTTTTTCAAAACATTCAAAATAGAACAAAACTAGTCAAATTATTATGGTGAATAGAGACCCAATTTTCCCCAGACACCTCTCCGATTTCCCCCGCTCCGACTCCGACTCTGATTCGATATAGAACGGGCCGGGTTTGGGGGACGCTAAATCCAACTCCAATCCGCCCCATTGCCATCCCTAAATGAATTTGTAGATTTGGCCATTTTGCTGATACACACAACCTCAATATACAATTGTGTTCGGAATCGTTTGATCGATGCTTATGGGTTCATCAAACGGTTTTGAACATAATTGTATCTGGAGTTGTATTTTAAAGGTGGCTGCATAAACTTTTTGAAGTCAAAGTGACAAGTCATGATAATGCATGTAGGATGGAGTAACTTTTTGTACGCGTATGTATTAGTCATTCGATCGCATAACAAGAACCGATTGATCAATTTTGTCCGGTATAGAATATTTCTGGACATTTTGAGATTTTGCAGATGCGTGTGTGTGTATATATATATATATATATATATATATCTCTAAAACAAGAACAATTAATTTGTTCGATCGAAAAGTACGATGACATATTTCTTTAGATTGTTCAGAATAATTCCTCCTCCGGTTGAATCATTTCGATACGCTTATGCCTAGATTGTTAATAAGTTCTGGTTTATAAGATCTTAATTTAGAAGGGAAAAAAAACTAATATATGTTCCCGGATGCCTTAAGGGCATCTGAGAAACGAGCCGATCTTTAAGTTGTTAAAGAAGAAGGATCCCACTAAAAGTGGACAGAAGAATGCCAGGAGGGCTCCCCATGCATGCGCGCACCTAAGCACCTATAGGATATGAGACTCTATTGACAAGAATGAAAAGCTAATTGAGGGATTTTCAACACTACGATGATTCACCCAGAGAGGAATCCTTCATCCTTCCACAACCACAAAAAAGGTTTTATTTATTTATTTTTTATTTTTTGGTGTTATTCGTAAATTCTAATCTATATTATCTTAAGGGACTTGGGGAGGGGCCGGGATGAGTGCTTACGGGAATCGAACCCTGCCCATGTGTATGGAAGTATAAGGAAGACACCAATTGCACTCCACTCCACTTGCCACAAAAAATGTTATTTTCTATACAAAGCAAATTGTCCTAATTAGCTAACCAACCTGGACAATTTTTGTCCCTAGCTACTCTTTATTACGTAATTCTTAATTTTATCACATATCCTAACATAAGAACTTTTTTTCCTCCCCTCATATCTCAGGTGTCTATAATAGCGAAAAAAAATACTAGGATTCAATAATTACAAAGATAATTACGTCATATAACTTTTCAGTATTCCCCTTTCATTTTCAAATTTCAATTCAAAGGCAAAGCCACCTTTTGGATATCTAGTGGAGAATTTATGTGGAGGGGAAAGATGAGAAAAAATAGGATATTATCATTCCACGTATTCAAGATCTAATCGCAATTAGTACTAATAATAAATATCTGAATTGAAAGGATGGATTCCTAAACATGTTTCCTTTGAAGAACCCGTGTCTACATACAGAGACAGACAAGAATCATACCAACGGATACGTGGGGCCTACATTGGATCTCGCATAAATAATTTGAGCCGTTTAATAATTTGAAAAAATAACGGAATAAGTCTGTAAAAATTAGCTCAATTTAATTTTATAAATACTCGGTACCCCCGTCGGTGTGATTGTCGTCGGTCGTTTTAACTTTTTCGCTCCCTCTAACGATTTTGACTCTTTCAAAAATTTTCCTCCCTCTGTGATGTTGATGTAAATGCCAAGGAATATTCTCCTGTCACAATCTTCACTTTTTACAAGGATGGGTTCAACTTTGAAGACAGCATCCACCCTTGATATTTAAGGGAACAACAAAATCACACGTACACCAAACGCACACCGCATTGTGTAGGGCCCCAAATAGATCTCATATAAATAATTGGAGTCGCTCGGTTTTTTTGAAATATAGTTTTAAGGGTTTCTTTAAAAAATCAACTTAGAGTCAAATATTGCTAAAGGTTTGATGGTTATTTTCTCAATTTTTTGACAAGAAATTTAGCACGGAATCGATCAAGTTCTTACCGATTCTAACTGAGCTGATTATTTACAGGAATCTATTGAGAAAATCATTCTAAATGAATTGAGTGATTCCGATCATTTGTGTGAAATTCAGAGGTGGATCTCACATAACGCCGTGTGCAAATGGTGTACCTACAGAAGGACTCTTGAGGGAAATACAAAAAACAACCCAATAAGATATTATTAAGGTTTTGGAAAACGTATTAAAAGTTGTAAAAAGTGTATAAAAATATGTTGAAAAGTTATAAATAGTGCACTAAGTTTGTTTATTGTTTTCGTAATTTTATATATTTAGCTTACCCGTGGGCTGTCAATTTTATGGAAAGTTAAGATTTTTCTCGATCTTTTAGAATCATTATTTGTGGCTTCCAAAAAAGAGAGAAACTTGAGTCGTGAACAAATTCTTTACGGCAGCAACTTATCGCGACCGTCTAAATTAGGATTTTAATGAATTCTTCCCCGAAAAAGTTTTTTGAACATTCAAATCTTTTAAAATACTTTTGGACGACTGCGATTAGTTCCGTAAACAGTTATTCACTGTTCCGCTGTTAAAAAGATTCTCTTCCAAAAATCGTTTGTTGCATATATAGTACTATTTGTGAATTCAAACAATGGTGCAAGTTGATCTCAGAGTCACGCCAAAGATGATGACAGTTTTATCTTTGAAAGCGCCACCTTCGGCTACTAAATCCTAGTACATACATATGCTCATCTAGGTTTTGTTGTCTTTATTGTAAAGTGGTTTTACATGCAAATAGATGCCCGCACTAAAAACTCAATGGTTGTTGTAATAAGAGAAAAACTTATGCACAGAGTAGGGGTGAGCAAAAAAGACCGTTGATCCGCGAATTCCGTTCAAACCAATCCAAACCGCATAGTTTGGTTTTTTAGAATTGTGATTTGGCTCCGATTTCAAACAATTATAAACCGTGTTCAATGGTTTGGTCTATAGATTAATTTATGTTAACGTTCGGGTTTCAATCCGATCCGATCCGAACTGTATATATGTATGCATGTATGTATATTGATAAATACACGATTTAGATACACCAAATAAAATTTGTATGTTGAAACTATATTCCTATTTTATCTAAACCTAACATAATAAACATAAATTGGCAAATTGCATCCATATCTTTCTTTCCCGGTCAATAATATGCGCTCACTATTTTGTTAGACACTATTTTTTTCTCTTAATTAGTTTTTTCTTTACATTCTTTTTGATATGATCTTTACTATATTCCTTACATAGGAAAAGAATCGGTTTTTATACCAATAATGATTGATTTAATATGTCTCTCAGTATTAATTTAAGTAATTTATGAAGATAGATATCTCAGTTTCATACGAACCGTGATTCAAAACCTAAACTGAACCGTTTTTTTTATTTTTTTTTTTATTTTTATGGTTTGGATTGGTTTGGTTTTATGCATTCTATGAATTGGTTTAGTTTTTCAAATTCACAATCTGTAGGTATTGATTTGGTTATTGATTTATTATAAAACCGAACCAGTTAAGACTATGCTCATCCCTGGCACGGAGGAGTTGTAAATAAGTTTTACAACGCTCGATCTCGACCGTTCAAAACAATTGAGATTGTGCGGAGCTTATTCACGGTAGAATTGGATTGAAAATATAAATGCGGTGGCATATGACTGTCGAATAATCGCAACCTCGTTGGATTGCACCTTCACTTCGTTGTGATACCGTACGTACCGCCCTTATTTCCCTTTAATTGTTGTGATTAATACAACCTTTCTTTGCCAATAAAAAAAAAGGTAGAGGGAATGATGATACGTAATGGAAATTGAGTGAGATCGTGAATTTTTTACAATTTTTTTTGGGAAATGATATTGCTACACCCTTTTTTGATAACGTCACAACCTGCAAGTATATTTTTGCACCAAAAAAATACACTTGCAGGGTGTGACGTTATTAAAAAATGGTGTGCCAAAATCACTACCCTTATTTTTGGTGCTTTGTATGAAGCGGCCATAGGGGATAAAAAGTCAGATACAAAGGCTTTGTTTGGAATTAATGGAAAGTAGGGGAAAAAAAATAAGAGGGAAATGGGAGGAAAATTTCACTATTCTCAATTTGAATTCTTTATTTTCTCTTCGATCCAAACAATTTGAGGTAAAATTTTTAATTTTTCTTTCTTTTCTTCCACTTTCCCTAAGTCTTTGTTTGGAATTGAGAGAAAGTGATAAAAAATGGGAGAAATTTTTTACTATTCACAAAGGTGGAATTCTTTATTTTCTCTTATCTTTCTCTTTAATCCAAACAATTTGAGGGAAAAATTTTAACTTTCATTTCTTTTCTCACTTTCCCTAAATTTCAAACAGAGCCTAAGTTTCAAACAAAGTAAAAGCGAAACTTATCGTGTTACGTAGCACAGGTATATTGAAAAGTAGTGGCATTGGAGGGCCAAAAAACTACTACATAACGTATCAGGGTCGGGGACTGAATAACCGTTACGTAGCAGCTAATACGCTATGTATCGACCGATATTTAAATCTATGATTGTGTGGAAGTGGAATACGTACCTGTCAAGGATCTCCAAATTCAGCAGCGGTTCAGGCGGCCCCTCAGCCTCGGATTTGGTCCTCGCACACCCACCGAAAAACGGCGCCATCAGCACGAACCCCCTCACCCTCACCGGTTCCAAATCACCAAAACCCAAACCGAACCGGACCGCCAGGTGGTGGGCAATGTTACCCCCGGACGAGTCACCCACCACGAAAACCCTGCCAAAGTCAACCGCCCCGCCACCCAGCCACGGTTCGGGATTCTCGGACGTGGCTTGCGTCCGGACCCAATCGAGGGCGGCGAGAGCGTCGTCGATGGCGGCAGGGAGGCGGTGCTCGGGGGCGAGGCGGTAGTCGGGGGAGACGACGACGGCCCGGAGGGCGGAGGAGAGGCGGAGGCAGAAGTTGTGGAAGTTGGGCCAGGTGCAGGAGCCGACGCAGAAGCCGCCGCCGTGGAGGAAGAGGAGAACGGGGAGGGAGGAGGGCGGGTTTTTGGGTTTGTAGAGGCGGAGGCGGAGGTGGTGGGGTTTGTGGTAGAGACAGTCTTTGAATAGGACGGAGGAGGCGGCGACGTCTTTTGGGGGATTGTTGTTGAAGAAGGAGCGTAGGTTGATGTTGGAGCGGGAGATGGAGCCGTCGCTGTAGAGTTGGAGGATGCCTTGGCAGTCCTCTACTATGTGTGGATGTGGAAGGGAACCCATTCTCTCTCTCTCTCTCTCTCTCTCTCTCTCTCTCTCTGGTTAGTTGTGTTGATTAGGAGTTGACATGAAGTTGATGAAGTGTATAAATAGTGAATGGTCTCGCATGGTCAATATTTTTGAAGAATTCTAAAAAATATAATTAAATAATTTCTATTATTGTTATAAATCTGAAAAGGACTCACAAATGATTCAAACTGAGCCGAATCGATTGGAACCCAACTGGACGAAAAAAATTTCAGTGTCGAGCGGGTATCATGTGGTGCCCGCTCGGCCATCCGAGCCGTTCATTACGTGTATGGACGGCTCAGATTTGGAGAGAGAAGAAGAGAGAGAAAGTGTTAAAATGAGAGGAGAGAGTGTGTTTCAATCCAAATCGTCTAAAAATGTATTAGACGGCTGGGGTGCGCCGAACAAATATTGCCGACCGGGCGGATGCCACGTCGGCAATACCCGATCGACACCGGAGAATTCCTCCAACAGGACGAGATATGGCCCCATAAACAAAAGCACATAGGTAGTGTATTACTAGTACAAAGTAGTGTTGATGATTTAAGCACCTATCATGCTGCAACATGTAATTAAAGGATGTCTTGTTGAAATGGATATTTGATTAGATTGATCAGTGTACTCCTTTATCTCTACTTCTGTGATTATTTTTAATCATTTGTGTGAATTAGTTTACAAAACTTTTTGCAGTTTTTTTTTTCTTTGACTTATAAACCAAAGAAAATATTTTGAGACAACCCAAAATACAATAGTAAGCGAACAAAATGGAACGATGAGGGTACTTACTGATGTTAACGCAAATATATAAAGGCTTGGAGTTACGTTTTCGATTCTTTTGATGGACTTCAAATAAGATTAAATGCATTTAAATGTTAGTTGAATCTCGACCTCATGATATAAAATGATCATAAAATGTAATATCGTTAATGAGTGTAGAACCCACAACACCATAGGGTGGAATGTGAAGTTATAATTAATGGGATTGGGATCTAATGCTCCATCCGTCCCTTTTAAATGTCCTGCTTCGTAACTCCAACTGATTAAGTAGACATTATCATTACACATTTCTTATCAACTTTTATCTACATTTTCCCTACTTACCCTCTAAGCAGACATCATTATTACACTTTTACTCACTAATTTTTCAAAATGAAATCTACTTTTAGGGGCAAAATAGAAAATGCACCAACTTTTGTTCACTAACTTTAAAAAATGGACATTTATTATGGAACAAACCAAAATGAAATACTGGACTTTAAAAAAGAGACGGAGAGAGTACATTTAACTCATTAGAATTCTGTGAGACCCACAATATTGAAGTAAATATCTAAATTTCCGTAATATATATAGGACCAATAATATTAAAATTCCGATCATCAATGAACCAAGGTAATTTACTAAAAAAATTAGTAAGTGACAAACCTCGAGTGTTGATCAAGGGGGTGACCAACATTCGTGATTGAGAAAATATTGAAACGCGATTTTCAATGTTGCTCTTTATATTCTCTACTTCGGTGATTATGTTAATCTTTTAAGAGGGTTATTAAGCCCCGCTCCGCTAAGCTTCTTATATAGAAGCCGGCGTTTACGTTTTTCATTGCCATTTGATGAACTTGGAATGAATGCAATACGGTTTTTCACTGCTGTTTGATGAACCTGAATGAACGCAATACATATTGTGTGAGTCTCTCCTTATAACCCTGTTTTAGTGAAGTTTCGTTGGTAGTTCGCAAATTTCGTTTCCCTGCCATGGTCAGAAACGCTGAGTAATTACTTAGCGAACCACATCATGGTTGATAAGTACGTAAATGCATGCAAAGCATACCGACAGTAGGGATGGCAACAGATAGAGTATGAGTCGCGGACCCTATTCCGCTCTCAATCCCCACTTAGGGAATCTTCACCATCCCTTCCCCAAAGCTGTCTATTGATGAGAATGGGTTACGCTCGAATATACCCAGACCCGAATGACAAAATAGAACAATAAATAAAGCAATAGTACAAGCACAGCATCCATGCTAACAAAACATTAGGAGCAACTTCAATTCATCATATTTGATTGATAATTGCCGGGTGTATGACACTGTTTTGGATTTCCCAGATAAAGAACACAATAGTAGTAGTATTCTCTTACCTTAACTGTATTTAATTGCACGAAAAAACCTTGGCCGTCTCACCATGATTAAATTGATAATGCAAATCCCTTCAACATCAGGAAGAACATCTTCATAAGTTCGAGCTATGTTCTTTCTCATACACTGATGCTCGAATTGACTGAAGACAGGTTTTCGCCCCATACGTAGCGAAATGGTCAGGCAACTTGAAAGTGACAGTGAATACAAGAGCTTTTTATTCGATCAGTACGGAGAAGGAAAGGGGAGAGAGAGAGAGAGATCAAAAACAAACATGAGGAGGTATGAGCTTTCCTGGATTCATAATGTTGTTGGGGTCCAAAGCTGCTTTTATACTCTTCATTGTCCTCAGAGCCTCGATTCCGAGCTCCTTCTCAAGGTACTACAATATACAACATTCCAGGACTCATTATTATTTTGCACTTGTCAAACCATAGACAATGCAGAGTTCAGTTCAAGTACAACCAAGCTCATCGGTTAAACCTTGTTTTGAAGTGCTTTGAAAAGGATTGACAAAAAAAAAAGAAAAAGGAAAAAGGAAAAAAAAAAGTGCTTTGAAAAGCATTACAAGGCGTTACTCCAATGTTCATAGCATAACCCCATGGCCCCGCTTTGATTGATTAGACTATTGACGAGAGGGTTTAAAACCCTCTATGATGGGTAATCCCGCATAAATAATACTGTGGACTACCAATACCAACATTTACCGACGGACCCAAGAATTTGGATTTGTTGGGGGCGCATATTAGCTGTAATGGTGAAAATAAATTTCATAAGGAACATGTAGAGAATTTCACTCATCACTTTCAGTCAATATTTTATTATGTCTTTCAATTTAACTTGAAAAAATTTTTGCATTCATAATTCATTTATCATTATAACAGGTGACTTTATAGGATAACAAACCAAAATGAGTTGAGTTTGGACATAGTGTGAAAAATGTTAACCTAAGAAAAAATAACATAATAAAATTAGGATACATTCACCAGATGATGTCATCTATCCTATGTCTTGTGTGATTAGCTGTCGAGCACATCCCTCAACTAATTGAAGCATTCAAACACTAGAAATGCGGTGAATCAATCAAATTTGGTATCTAATCTGGTCAATCAAACAGGCCCTAACAATCAAGTGCGGCGTACCTTCATTTTCCCTGTACCAACACCATGTTCTCCTGTGCAGGTTCCTGTTCCGTCACAAAAGCACATAAACCAAAACTATGTTAGTGTTCTTACATAAGGCCACAACCTTCATAGACTAGCATGTTTCAGAAAATTGTTATTGGATTGCGGCAGAGATTAGCATCAAACCACTGGTTGTATAGCTGGATTTGGTTGATTAAGGAAGCCCTGGTTAAGATAAGCTAAAAAGAGTGGCAATATAAGCAAACATTGCAGGATTTGCTGCAATACAGATTTGCATAATTGCCTCACTAGAGCTCGATTCAATTGCCATACCAAAGAATTTAATTGTTCACATAATAGGTCTGAAAAGCGATGGCATCTTCTATACTTCTTGACAGAGGATAATCACCATTAGATATATAAAGCTCAATATAACAGCAAACACAATAAGCTACCCTCTCTAACAGCTCTAGCCAGGTTACGAGCCCCTCAGACTTTGCAGCAATCAGCTTTGACAATTTGCATTCTATGGAAACTATTACAATGGTAAGGACGATGATGACCATGAGGATGATTACGTCAGTCTTAAATCAATCGTCAAGATGAATTAAGTCCACAAGTAACTGTTTCCATTAGGTCAAAAACCTTAATAATCCAACTCAAATTACTACAAGATTACGCCATTAGATTTGAATTGGAGCATCATTTTTTCGATTTTTAGGTTACGTAATATAGATATCATCGCCCTTCTTGGTTAGCGATTGACAAACTGCCATTGTCTTCTTGTTTCAATTTCAAGGAAAATATAGGTTCCCTTACCAATTGCCTTATAAATATCTGATTTCCATGTCGGGCATTTCTAAAATCTAAGGCCTTGTTTGATAAGTGAGTTAGAGGGTGGGATAGGATTACTAATCCTATGAGTCCCCTAATTCTATGTTTGATTGCACAGAATGGAAGGGGATTAATAATCCCATGGGATGAGCAATCCCCTCACTAGGGAGGATTAGTAATACCTTGGGGGACTAGGTATTAACAATCCTATCCTATGAAATTAATTACATTAACCCAATTACCCTTGGTCATTTGGATAAATTATGCAATTACCCTTGGAATCTCACCCGTGCACCAAAAAACCACTAGAAATTGCCACTGATATAATGGCTGTGTAAATATTAGATTATCAACGCATCAGTCCATTTTTGAAGAGTGAGTTAAAAACATCCATTATTTTCCTACATTTTTCGCGCAAGGGTAATGTTGGAACATCAATCTTCCAATCCTATCCTACGTGTGGGAAACAAACGTAATATTACTAATCCCATCTCCTTACGAATCCCACTCTACAATCCCATCTCCTTACAAATCCCATCCCAATCCATCTCATTACTAATCCTATCTAATCCAACACATTTATCAAACAAGGCCTAAGATGCTAATGAAGAACATCCAAAAGACAAGAAGAAATATAAAGAATAACCTCAGTAACTGTTCATAAGGCAAAACCACAAACAAATTACGCAACAACGTAGATTGGGTACCTTCCATTGACAAAGCAGTATGCACCATGAAATGGTTTAATCTGTCAGCTTCCCGTCGGTGTTCCTCCCGGCTTGGATCAAATAAAATAATTGTGTGGAAGTTTCCATCACCAGCATGAGCAACAACTGTGCTGTCGTAAACAATAAGAACATGAAAAGAAATGCCTAAGCATATCAAATTAGCATATAGAACAAAAAAGGATGTCCTCAAATATCCTGTGAAACAAAGCTTACAGAGAAAAACCATGTACTTGACAATAGGATTTGTCTGAATATGCAGTTCATTCAAAGCTACATACCACACTAAAGGTGATGCGTCAAGCTCCTTTTTGGATCTTGATATCAATTCTGCAAGATGCGATAGGGGGACACATACATCCTGCAAGAAGTGAAGAAAATGTGGAGAAAGTTCCTTAATCCTTATCTAAAATAAGAGGGGAAACAGCTACTAAAAGAGGTAATTACCACTCTCATCTTCTTTAAAGGGTAGAAAGACAACTCCTAATAATGCTTAGATTCATCAATACAATTCATTTAAATTGGCGGGATTAATTTTCATGAACACAATTTCATTCAGATTGTTGGGGCAGTAGTATTCGGAACAAAATTTCATTCAAATTGACAGCATAAAGGGAATGCCACAAGCATACGATAGAAATTTTGGTCTAGAAATTTTCTACCGTAAAGGCAAGCTAGCCCTTTGCCTTTCTTTTTGGTGGTTGTTTTCAATCGATAATCACTTACCCAAAAAAAGGTGAAAACACACAAGGTGCATTTGGTGGCGGTAAGGACAAGCTAGTGATGAATAATTAAGAAACCAGTTTGGCAAAAATTTCAACTTATAGGATCCTGCCAACTGGACAAACTAGCTATTGATCAACGTTTTAAAACCTGCCCCATTGGAATTCTGTACATTCACACTCTAGAATTAATTGATGAAAGGAAGCAAGGGAATGCAAGGAAATGACATGATGCCAAAACATTCAATAAGTGGGGCTCCAAATTACTAGGTAGGTTAGTGTTGAACATTTTATCTCAAAAGCGTAAGTAACAATGAAACCAAATCATTTATAAAAAATGAAATATTCGAGCAGTTATCAAAAGATCAAATACATGTAAACCTTCCTAAAGGACTGACCGATATCATTGCTTCAGAACTAGGCTCCATTGCAAAGCAAGCCCATAGTGCCTCCTTTCTTATCTACATGAAAGCAACCAACATAGTATGTTAGCAAATGTGAAGATACTCTCATGTCTGATAAGCGACCTCAGCAAAAAGATCACCAAGGACCTATACACAAATCACTTGGAAATACGCAGCCAACCATGAATTTCCAAAAATAAATGGAATGCAACTGAAATTATTCGAAATCTGGTTGAAGTTTATGCTATATGACAACTTTTTATGGTTTCGAGAATTTAAAGTCCAAACCATGGATTGAAAAACTGTAGGAATCCTCAAAAAGAAAACTGAAAAGCAGCTACCCCAACACGTACACTACAAATACAGCAACTAGAGGCACAATTACCTGCCAGAGTTCCTTTTTAGCTTCTGGATCTTCTGCAAAGATGAAATTCGAACCGTTGTGCTCAGTTGCAATCTTCTGAACAATTAGAGTTTGCTCACGTGAATATGCTTCTGATTAAACAACAAAAATGGCTTTAAGTTGTCTTTCAGTTAGTAATAAGTCAGTAAAGAAATAGCAATTCCAAAATTTTGCTATGGTCGATGCCTGGAGGCTGGAGGCTACAGAATGAATGATTTGAAGACTTCCATTTAGTAAACTGATTTTCTTACGTTCATACAAGTCAAATTTACAAACACCACTATTATGTTTATCTTAGTCTTATTTAACTGAAAGAGCCACAATACAGATTGCAGGGTTCCAGTAATCAATTAAGCTTTTCTTATCCTTTTCCTCACCGAATTAATTTTATTTTCCTTTTCCTTTCCTTTTTTCTTTTTGGTTGAAACTCTCACACAATAAGTTGAATCCAGTGAGTAAAGAACCATATGCTAAATCAGTACGAGGCACATCAACCCTGGCTAGGAACTGCCGTCACCATTGTGTTATTTGAAAATGGTCACAAATCGATCTTCAAAAATAAAAAAGTCACAAAATAGTTACTCAAAGAAAATGAAGACAACAAGGTTTCATTCTCCGTCACTTTCACAACAAAAAAAAAAGGTTTCATTCTCTGTGTAGTGAGATACTATGAAAGAAACAATAAAGCAGTGTGATATAACTGATAATCGGCTAAAACTAGTTTGATTATCAACTGAAGCAGAACTAAACGTTCACCGCAAAAACAGATCATTATTCACCTGTGCCTACAAATTCAAACATTAGAGTTGGGACTTCAGGCAAGTTTCTCCCGTTGGCTATATTGATAGCTTTCACTTGAACCTCATCCAGTAGCTCCACCCGTGACACCTAATCAGAATAGGAACAGAAAATATGTGAATGGTAGGCACAACTATTGAACTTTACATTACCCCACTGAATTTCACCCTGGACACTTTTGGAGCACCTTCATGCACTCTAATACAAGTTTCTTTGTTGTTGATCATAAATAAAAACAGTACAAAAGTTCCATTTAAAGTAAGCTAGCCTAATATGAGCAATGTTTGCTCCGAAAACTCAACATCTTAGCACGTTATTCCTACAAATTTAACTCACTACAAACAATTCCAATCGAATTTTAAATGCACTTAACCACTGATCAAATTAGCTTTTTAAATCCCTCAAGACTATTACAATCTCGCTAATGTGAAGAGTATCCCTAAATCAATATTGCCTCTATAACTCTCTGTAATACAAGCTCTGTATAAAAGACCATTTTAAGTAGACTCCAGCACAAGTATATAAGCACATCAACGCAGCTAGTGTTTAGTTATATAGCACTTTACCTCAGTAGGTGGGACTTTAAAGGAGAAAAAGCACTCCTTTAAACCTTTTCAGGTGATGTTCACCAGTCCTTTGAAATGCGAGAAGCAGCTTCTTCAGCTTGCAAGTTCGGCCAACTTTGAAAAGAAAATGAAATACCAATACAAGACCTTCATTTTAAAATTGTTTCCCTTGAAATAGTAAGTTCCCGAAAAAAGTTTTGCCATGAACCCAATATTAACAAATCTTTTTCTTGTCATTGTGTAAGACAAATATCTCCACTCTTTTTTCTTTACTTCCTCGGATTTTCACATGAATCACATCATATGACCAGGCCACAAACTACAGTTATCGAACCATTTTCCTTAATTTCTAGAATTTTTCAACTGGAAAAAAGGATAGTGTACACATCCAAATAAAGTACGTAGGAACAAGAATGGTGGAGCTTTACTTATTTTATATTTCCAAGTTGAATTGCACTAGATACCAAAATTTAACAATAACAAAAGAAGTTGAACATGCAATGACACAATGGCAAAGAAATTTAGCAACGGAACTGTTACCTGTATACCAGAAAACATTGTTGCAATAGCAACATCTGCTGCATCCTTAATTGTTGGGAAATTACACATTGCTACCTGTAACATAGTGATAAGTCACAAATGATTCAACAATACATAACACTCTAAAGTGAGATTTTGAGACTGATAGGCTGTAAAGCACCAGAGGAGGTCGCTGGGAAGACTGATACAATGGGGACACTCCAAAATACAAACGGGACAAGCCACATCGCAAGTCCATTAAATTTAGTTGATTTTGGAAGGTGGGACGCGGCTGAGACATGAGGGGACACATGAGGGACAACACAGCAGGGTTAATATAACTTTTTTAGAATCTTCAAGGGTAAATATGTGCCACCTACAAAGTTTTGGGTTGAAGGTGTAGTATAGACATGCATACAAATAAAGGTACAAAACCATACATCGACAGAGCCCATAGTCCATCCATTATGCTCTCTCTCTCTCTCTCTCTCTCTCTCTCTCTCTCTCTCCATTAAATAATTTAAATTTAGTTGATTTTGGAAGGTGGGACACGGCTGAGACATGAGGGGACACACGAGGGACAACACAGCAGGGTTAATATAACTTTTTTAGAATCTTCGAGGGTAAATATGTGCCACCTACAAAGTTTTGGGTTGAAGGTGTAGTACAGACATGCATACATATAAAGGTACAAAACCATACATCGACAGAGCCCATAGTCCATCCATTATGCTCTCTCTCTCTCTCTCTCTCTCTCTCTCTCAAAATATACACACACACACATATAATGTATGTGCATATGTACTTGTAGGTATGTATGCGTGTATATACAGAACAGTTACATATAGATCACCAGAGGTCCAGAATATACGTATGGAAAAAAAGGCAAAGGGTATGACATGTGTATATGTATCCACAATCATCTCATAAATTCACTTCACCATTAGTAATTATGGAAAATAATGTATAAAAAATTTGCCGTGCCCCGCTGTGTCTATGTTCTCCATTTTTTAGAGACCATGTGTCTATGTACATATCTGTGTGTGCCTGCACGACTTAGCTTATAAGAGAAGGGTTTTTAATTCAACAAGAAGAGAGAAAGGATAAGTAAATAGCATACAGAGAATCACAAATGGGTTTAATTCGTAGAATGATGCCAATTTGGGATGGAGTATCCCAACATATAGTAAAAATGGCCAAATAGGCATGTCCTACATTTGAAATAATGTCCATGTATGGACTGCCAATAAAAAGCAAACTGAAAACCTGAGGAATCCTCCCAAAATTAAGGGCATTCCATAGTTTTCAGCTTGTTTTAGTATCAAATAAGGAGGAAAGCTTGAAGACTGCAGTGAATTACCTCAACTAAAGCGAAAGTTTTGCTTTCAAGACAATACATGCACCAAGAAGTAGAAATTATGTATAGAGTCCAGCCAAACTAGAAACTTAATAGTAAGTGCATCATTTCCTTGTCTTTTAGAACATGGTAGAACAAATGGATACAAAAATTACAAGGAAGCAAATGTATCAGACATCATATGAGAATCAACATGAAAACGAAGAAAGAAACAAATAAAAGTACCACGGAGTATTGAGGAATTTTCTGAAGGCGTAAAGTAACTTCTGTTATCGCACCTAATGTTCCTTCACTTCCAATCATCAGGCGCGTCAGATCGTACCTAACACGTGAAATTTGAAATGTTAATGGGGTAGTCTAGCTGAAGATAATAGTCATAAGTTACAAGAAGAATATATTCATTCAAATCAATTAAGACCAAAGAAAATCAATTAGTAAATAATGTCAAAAGACAGGAAGCTCATGCATCAGGATTGGCTTGAATTACTCATGAGAACCAATCGTGACTTATCTACTGAAATGAGTGTATGATTTTGCACAACAATGTGAGGGCAAGGGCTGCAGCAAAGTTCACTTGGTCATAACACCGTTTGCCATGTCAGCCTAGAAAACAGAACCTATGAATGGTCAATTATATGCGTTTTTATCCTACACCCAAATACCAATGCCACATGCTTTCAACAATGAAATCAGCTACATTCAATTTTTATTCCTTACCTCCTCCATTACATAATCATTAGTTCTTCAAATACATATGAATTAGACTAAATGTCAGTTGGACGTATGTAAATTGGATGTGGTTGAAATCAAACAGCCTTTGAAACCTTTTGTGTACTTCGACTTCGATGGTTTACCAACAAAGAATATAACACGGGCAGAGCTCAACCAGAACAGCAAAGCTCAAGATTCAATAAACAATGTTCACCAAAATTCTGAATATAGTACCAGTAATGATAGCATTCTTCTTATTGGTACGGTATGTACAAGCACTGGTAAAATTTCGCATACTCTTTTGGACTTAGCATTATAGGAATAATATATAAATAATTTGCTTATATGTATGCTTAAAAATCTTAAAAACATTCAATCAACAGGAAGATATCGATTAAAAACTTGTAATACCAAGGATTATGAAGATTGTATGTTAACTGATAAAGAAGATTACCATCTTTGGTAAAAAAATAATTTACAATGGAATTACCTCCTGAAAAATTAAAAAATATAGTATGACCGGTTCCGGCTGGTACTTAAACCGAAACGGAACTACAGGGTTAAGACACCAGTTTTGGGAAAGAAAAAGGTACATACAAATTGCTATGAAACGGTATTCAAAACCTTGATGTAGAACTATGAAAGTAGATGACAAGGTCATAGCTCAACCAGACGAGCAAAAGCTCAAGATTAAATAACCAATGTATGTCAGTAGATCAAAAAATTTGATGCGGTGGTTATTTGATTGGGAAAATTTCAAAAAAGCCTCTAAACTTTCAAAAGTTTACAAAAAACACCTAAACTTTAACTAATGACAAAAAGACACTTGAACTTACCATTCCGTTAACAGAAAAGCCCCCGCTGTCCAATTCTGTCAATTTGTAACAGATGGAGTTAATGGAAGGCGTAAACCTCCCCTTTTTTTTTACTTTTTACTTTCAAAAATTACTTTGAACTCTTTCCTTTTTTAGTAGTAAATAAAGGCAATAAAGTTATTTTTTTTCTTACTATTTTATCAAAAATTACTTTAACCTCATTTTTTATTATTTACTATAATAACTTTAACCCCACATTTTATTTTACTAAAATAAAGTTCTCTCTCCCTCGTTTTTTTAGAAATTCAACCTCACACAACCAATCAACCTCACAACCAACCGCCAAAGCCTAGCCCCAATTTCATAAATAGTTAAAAAATTGTGGTGAAAGTAATTTTCAAAAAATAGTAAGAAATTTTGTTTTATTGCATATTTATTCATTACTAAAAAAGAAAGAGTCAAAAGTAATTTTTAAAAGTAAAAAAAGGGGAGTGATTTTCACTCTCTCCTTTTTGAGAGCCACGCTGCTTCTTTTTTTTTTTAGTATTGAAAGTGTATGAATTTTTTTTTTGGTTGACAAAGAGCAATGAATAGGAAGAGTGAGTTGACCTCAAAAAGGGTGATGGGGTAGAAAAATCCATCTTCCCAAACCAAAAATTAACCCAGAAACAGAGTTGAAAATGGTAGTGCATTCCTCAAAAAAATTCTGAAATTGGGGCTAGGGCTTTGGCGGCTAATTGTGGGGTTGATTGGTGGTATCAGGTCGAATTTCTGGAAAAAAAAGGGAGAGAGAGAGAGAGAGAGAGAGAGAGGTAAAATTTGAAAGTAAAAAAAAGATGAAGGGGGTTAAGTGTCCGAGTTAAACGATGAAGGGGGTTACCGAGGTATAGTTGAAGGGGGCTTACTGTAATTCCCCCCCCCCCCCTCCCTTTTTTTTTAGTATTGAAAGTGTATGAATTTTTTTTTGCTAAAAGACAAATGGGGTTAAAATGAAAATCATCTTAATTTTTAATAAATTGGGACTAGGGCTAATTGTGGGGTTGATTGGGGGTATCGGATCGAATTTTTGGAAAAAAAGAATAAAATTTGAAAGTTATTGTAGTAAAAAATAATTTTTAATAAATAGTAAGGAAAAAAAGAATTTTATTGTATATTCATTTATTACTTAAAAAAGTTGAAAGTAATTTTTTGAAATAAAAAGTAAAAAGAAAAGGAAGGTTAACGCCTTCCGTCTGCTCCATCCGTTACAAATTGACGGAATTGGACGGTGGGGTTTTTTTGTCAACGGAATGGTAAGTTTAGGAGTCTTTTTGTCATTAGTTAAAGTTCAGGTGTTTTTTTGTAAAGTTCTGGAAAGTTCAGGGGCTTTTTTGAAATTTTCCCCTATTTGATTTGCAGTATCTGTTTGTCATAGCAGAATATTATTGTCACTAAGCCACAGGTAGGGCTTCATTTAGTAAACATTTCTACAATGATCAAGAAGGAGAGGGCATAGGGCAAGCGATCGATTTAAGTTCTGTTGAAAAAATGTGTAGGGCTGCTTAGGGAATTGTTTGGCCTCAGTTTAGGAAGAAAATGGTGGGTTTCTGAAGCTGTCCAGGCAGGTTCTAGTATAGCAAACAGGACCCAAAACAGAAACATAGGTGCAGTTTAACTTCCTTCTCATTCGAGGTTTTAAAGGTTGATCTAAGTGATTACTAAGCTTGTGTTTTGAGAATGTTAGTGGAGGAAAGAATGGAAGAAATCAGGTTTTTGTGATGTTAAAGGTGAGGTTGCGTAACACATTCATGAAGTAAAAGAATTAAGAAACCTATGAATAGGGTTATGAATATGCATCCCACAATACCAAAAGCTCCAAAAAGAAAGTCTAAAAGTATCCTCACGTACAATAGACATAGTTAAATAGCTTTATATACACTTAGAGAACTCCTTATCCAACTAGATTTGGACTTCCTTTTGTGGAACCATAAACCAAATTATACAACTCTACCAAATACAACTTCTCCTATAAGTAACATACGCAGTGGACTACCCAGGAGAACACAAATTACACCATAAACCTCACGAGAGTCCCAAAGATTGTGCTGAAATCTACTATAGATTATGGTGTGCCGTAAAGTATCATGTTCTATGGGACACCTCCAATAACCAATTAGTATTCCCTCCGTTCCTTAATGTTAGTCACTGCTTTTCTCCGTACCTAAGAAGTACCCCAATACATAAAAAAAAAATGTTGCCGACAAGAGGATGAAGCTAAGTTGACAAGACTTCCTTCTAATGCTTAGCATGATTGTAGAATAAGATTTGGGTCTGTAGGACTTTTAGTGTAATAACATCAAACTCTGATTTGTATCGTAAACTTCACATTAACAGAAAAAAAAAAAAAAAAAACACAGTGGAGTCAGGACTAGATATGTGATGTACGGAATATGTGACAAAGTTGGGCGTTGGAGTATTGCTTTCAGTCGGTCATGTATGGACCCAAGTCAGATGTTAATTGCTTCAATTTGAATTATCCGGAGGATGCTTTTAAACTAGTACTTGATGCTGGATCCCTTATCGCGCAAGTCATTTACTTATTTCCTTAAATTGCAATTTCCTAACTGTAACGCATTTCTCCAAATTATAAAAATACAATGGTTACAGTCTTACCCCAGCTGTACTGTACCCTACATTTTTGGTTTTGCCATATTGAGTACCCGTATCATACAAGTTACCAACCATACACGTACCAGTACATGTGCTTCTCAGGCAACAACATTCCCCAAACCAAGACCCCCTTTTAATGGAAGTTATTAAGTCCCAACTAATTAAATGAGTTTTTCCCAGCAACTTCCTACAAAAGGTCCACACTTGTTTTCTCAATTTGGGCAACCACAGAAACCAGAATTCCGAACAAAGGCAATAGCGGAAAGCTTGGCAACAACAGACTTAACAAAAGTCAATCTCCCTCGTTCGAAATCGTAGTCTCCTTCCACTCCTCTAATCTCTCATAAAAGTATGCTTATAATCATAAGGTTGCGATTAATAGGTTCCCCCACTGGGATTAATGGGTTCCCCAACCATCTTAGATTTCTGACTTTGCCACTGCCTAATTGAGATTCTGGTTGGCCACGCTTTTGTATTTAATGTGGATGAGAAATACGTCCTATAAGTATAAATAGGTTTCAAAATCACTGAACACACCCTGCAGCACTTTTTTGAGCACGAGATCCAGTCTTGACGATATCCCCATTGGCTAGAACCGCCTGCAAGCAAAGTAAAATGTAAAATACAATGCTAGACATCTACCTTGACATAAGAAGAGGAAATAACACACCTTGAGGTTGATAACATTATCTCTCATAGTTCCATACCTACATGCTAAAAATGAAATCATTTATTGAAATCCACTAAGAAAATAAATCGTTCAAACTTAAAGATATAAAAATGGCACTAAACAGACAAATAGAACAATCATCCTACCAATAGCATATCCTCAACACAACACAAGAAATTGAAAAGAAAGAACGTTAAGAAACATCCATAACAACCAGATAACCAATGTCGACTCACAAAAATAAGAGAACAAAGAAGGAATAAAAGGCGGAACAAGATATCCATAGAGGGAAGAATTTTTTACTAACGTATCTTCCCTAAATTTGTTGCCCCTAGACAACCCAAGTTTAAACCTTGCCAAGGCTTATTTGGTTATCCTCAATTCTAGGCACACGTAGCCCACACAATGTCCGGCCTATAAGCAAAATAAATCACCGAAATATGTGCTCTAAAGTAAACTCTAGCTAACTAAATTGGTTAAATAATCCCCTGAGGTTGGAGTCGTGGTAGTCACCTGGCAACCAGGGCCTCAAGCCTTTGGTCAGGGGTTTGACTCCAACTCCCTTGCTATCAATTTATGTATTGGGCAAGTCCCTATGGGGCTTTGCCCTGGCTAATTAGGACTGACTAGCGGTCGGTGGGATTGGTCCCCTTAATCACTTGATGCACTCGGCCAGACATCTAGTTTTTCATAAATTAATTTTTTTTTGGGTAAGTTACACTAACACTTGAGGAAGAGTGAAGAGAGAGGCCAAGGGAGATGACAGAGAAAAGGAGAGGAGTGGGGAAGAGGTGGAGAGAGGGAGGATAAGAGAGCGATACAGGTGGCCACAACGATCGGGGATGATATAAGAAGTTGGACTGACGAAAAGGTCCCTCTGACCTAAGAGATTTGCTTTTTCTTTATCTTGCTTTAGCAATGAAGACCACCAAAATCGTCAGTTTCCAATAATTGACGCCAAACGGTATGTCTGGTTTCTTTCCATATGTTTCGCCTTTTTGTTTCTGTTGGGCAGCCATCAACAATGCATGAATGAGTTCCACAAAAAGTTGTATAAAGAGGATATGAATGGCAAGTTTGTGAAAGTCCTTAATAAATAAACAACAAGGCATTGCGTGGTAAGCTGCTAAAGAATCAATTCTTTTGTTCTTTTGGCAGCGTATCCACTGGCAATGATGTGAAATGCAATAGACCAGAAAAGACCTTTGATAGTGAGTCACAAAACAGAGCACCAACCTCACAGCCAAAGAACCAGAACAGCGTGTAGCACACATACCCCCAATGGTTGCTCCTGGCCCTGCAAGCCAGATTCATATATTCTATCAATATAAAAATAATTTGACAAAAAGAAGCAGTTGTGCATTTAGTGTACCAAAACCAACTTCAAATGACCAAAATTACAAATAACAAGATCCTGCAAGCGACAAGACTTCTCAACAAAAGGATTTATTTTACCAACTTCTACTCGATGCAGAGCGTGTTTCAAAATTATCTTTCTTTTCTTGCTTGATGTTTGTTTACACCTAAGATATCAAGTTTTCATGCGGTCTTAACTTTCTGATCTCTATAAAATTACATACAAGTTCTGAGACCCTATGGCTTGCATGTTTAACATCCTATTGTGGAATTAAATCTCAACCATAAGCACAAAAATATATTAGAGATAAATTTTGACAATCAATGATATATAGAACCTTCAAACAGAAAAGACAAAAAACTGACCAGGATCAAGAGGAAAAAATAGACCATAAGGCTCCAGGTATTCATTGAGCTCGATCCATCCAATCCCAGGCTCAACAACCACATCCATATCCTCAACATGCAACGATTTCACTCTCTACAATATCAATATCAGTGCAACAAAAGTAAGGAAGGATAAAAGCAAGTGATGCAGAGCCAACGGCAATAGGTCATTGAAAATACAAGTACACTCAATGAAGCTCAGACATCTGCTCATACAATTCCACACACTGGCTATGCTACCCTCCTACTAGGCTGTCTCACACTGTCCTCCAGGTAATAATGTACACTTAAACACATTAAGTCTGTTCATGCATATCAAAAAGGAAACATAACTTCGAAGTCTTGCTTTCAAAAATTAGGAACAGCATGGAGAGAAGAATAGTTCGTAAAATCTAAATATCTAGCTGCACGAACCCAAAGTTACAGTTACAGAGAGAGAGAGAGAGAGAAAGAGAGAGAGAGAGAGAGAGAGGTGGGTCTGCACAAGCTTTAACACACAAACACAAACCAGTACCGAGCCCTAATAACTGAGGCAGAATCCAGAATGTGCAAATTGGGTCTCAAAGGGCCAACTGAAACATGACCAAGGTAGATCTAAAACAAGTATTCAAGATACCCTTCTATGACACCAAACACATGAAAACCTACATTGACATGCAAATGCAGAAGGAAACACAAAAACATAAAATTTGACAATTAAAACAAAAGTAGGTTATTAATGAAGGGTCTTGAAATAAAAGGGACATCATTTACATCTTGAAAAATGCTCATACTTTCATTAAAGTCATGTCAATGCAAACGCCTCCTTGAGGTGATAAAGTATGACCCTCAATTGATGTAGCTCCACCGTATGGTACAATAGGAACCTGATCATCAAATTAAACCAGAGACAAAAAAGAGATTTTAAAACAAAGAGAAACTCCCCAATAAAATAAGCCAGGCCAGAACTTGCTTAAGCTGGCAAAAAAAATCAGCATTTAAGTAAAACAATCAACTGTATAGGATCAAGAGTTTTGGTTCTCTACTTATTTCATTGTGAATATCTCAGACTATATGGATCTAAACAAATAGTTACAATAGAGGAGTTATCCAATCCAAAAGGAAAAACACATTGACTGAAAAAGATACAAAACCATTGAACAGAGAAGACAGGGAGCTCAGACCTTATACTCATTACAACATTTGACTATCTTGGACACTTGGTCTTCAGACCTGCACGTACAAACTACCATTTAGGGTGCCGTTTGGAGAGAGAGCTAGAACTTATACTCCACGATATACTACAGCGTGGACAACGAAAAATGAAAAGCAAGGACTCAAAAAGAACTTGATCAACAATCTCTCATAATGGACAAAACAAAACAAAACATACAAGAACAGAATGCACCTAAAATCCTAGCTCAAAGTGCTCCCCAATGAAGAATGAGAAGGGGGGAGGAAACAAGTATTTATGTGTTCTGCCCGAATATTTACAAGGGTTTCCTTGAATCTTCGAGTAAAGAAAGAAACTCTCAGTATTGAATTATTTATAACTTCAACTTTACTTTGCATAAGCTAGTACATTGTATCTATAGTACAATTAAGACGAAGATAAGAAAGACTACACTCCATCAGATCCTAATCTAAATCTTCAATCTACACACTACAAGACTCATCAACAAGGAAAACCAGTCAATCCCTTATTTTCCTATATACTAACTATAAGTTCACAACTAAAGAACAGAAAAATACAATTGTTAGAAGGTTCAGATCGTTCTGATCTTCTGACCATGTCAGCACACAAAATGTAACCATTCTTTCGTTGTAAGAATATTACTCGGCAGCACCCTGCTTGAAGAGCGACACACATATCTATCAATGAACCATTCATGTCCTTCTAGAACCATGTTGAATAAGTAACGAGCATGTCCAGCTACATGAAACTAATGCTACAACAAAATAGCCATCAACACCTAGCCTCAAGGTCATCAGTTTCCTTTGGAACCTATTAACTTTTTCGCCCCTAGGATCCAACTGTAGAGGAACATAACCCTATGTGCTTCTATATCATCTCCCCACAAGGAGAGGCAACCTCGTCCAAGAGTCTGCCATCTCAGAGAATCAACCCTCTCCTTGCAAATCAAATAAGGCTTCTAATGAGTGCTGATTCCAATTTCCAAGCAACAAGGCCCCAGATAATTGAGCTTAAAAAACTGATAATAACATGTCAAAGCTACAACAAGGATAATCAAACCCCATTTCAATTGATCCATCCCAGTTGCAAGCAAGCTAAATTCTGATCAACCACACAACTAAGAGAGACGCAGGCACCAGAAATTCAAGCGGTTAGAAGAGACTCATATAGACCATCGATCCACGTAGCCCAAAACCCATGCTTACCCCAAGAATCGAATCCACCAAAGGACACTGCCATAGATGAATAGTGAATTGCCAATACAAAACAGATGAATATTGAAACTAGTCTTGAGGATCTGCAATTCGTGACCAATGATTGCCATATCCTCTCTTGATCTTTGAGAAATTAAGAAACTACTCTCTCTCTACAAAACAATGTAACTGTTTCACTATGAGGACGACATAAAAAATGCAGCTTGGGTTGGAAAACTGAAGATGGCGCCTTTAAATAGGTGCTCTTCTCGAAGGCCTCTGCACAAGCTCATTGCCATCTGTTTGTGCAGGTTTGACAGATTCCATTTGACCAGGCTCAAGTTATCTCGAACGGACTTTACAGCATCTGTGTTTCTCACCATAGGGATCCGATATCCAGCAATCCTCCAAGGTCCACTAGAGCGGATGCTCACAAAACTCTGCTCTAAAGCTCCCCGTGGCTATCTGGACCACTTCTGAAGCCGTTATGCTTGCTTGATAAGTAAGTCCATGAAGGGATTGAACTCAAAACACATAAATGGACTTGTAAATTTCATTACTGATCGTCAAATAGATTAACAAAACAACACAAGGAGGACTGTTGTTCCTAATTCAAACCACAAACATCAATTTAATAACTGCTTGATGTAACAGAAGAGAGTAATATGTTTTTTTTTTGATCCGCAGAAGAGAGTAATATGTTGATAAATATAAAACTATCTCTACAAAAGAAAAAGAAGATTTAAATTCCAAATTGCAAAGGAAATTATGCTATAGTTTCCAAGGATAAAATCCAATCTTACCTTGGAAAAACTACCACGTCAGGAATATTCACCGCTTTATGGAAGCTGTTCTGTGGTGTCCCATGAAAGTGCCTCTCATCGAAATCCATTGTCATATCATCCTGCATAACTTCGCTGATAAGTCTTAATATCCTGCATATGATACCTATCCATTTCCCAACAGAACTATATGCATCTGCTCAAGTATCACATGTTTCAATTTTACGTTTCAAACTTAATAACACAGAGAATGCCAGCAGTGAACATTGCTACTAAAGAAGGAGCGCAGGGGGTAGCAGTTGTTGAACTGAAAACAAAATTAGAGATTCTTCAAACCTTTTCAAAACTTATTTCACAAATTGAGACTTGTAATGAAAAGGTAATTGATAGAATACTTGGCAAATAGCCTTCAACTTATTAACAAGCTCTTGTGGGATATCCTTGTGAGAACCCTTCACCAAGTACTCTCCACTTCCCTCGCCCCCGAAGCTCAACCCCCTGGCAACAAAACCCAAGAATAAATTCTCTTCCACTTATCCAATAACCAATTCCACAAGGACATAATCAAGGATATGGAAGTTGAAACAATGCTTCTATTTCAAAGAAAACCTTAAGGCTCTGTTTGGATGTACATGAATTTCAAGTGGAGAAATTTATGTTCAACTTTCAATTTAGGTGGCTAGTGAAACAAGCCTGAAAGATATATTAGAGCATCTTCAACAGCCTAAGCAAACATGAATTTTAGCAAAAATGGCAACCAACAACAACAACAACATAACAGAACCCATTAAGTCCCCAATCATTGGGGGTATGGCAACCCAAACCACCAAATTGCAGGCCCAGAAAACTCAACATTTTGAAGGGTCGCTACAGTCACTCACCAGACCTAAAGCAAGTTATTGTAGCACTCGACAGATTCCTTCTCCCTCTCTTCCCCTCACTTTCTCTCTCCTGCGCATCAGATTTGCCTCGAATTTGTTTAGACATGATGTGAAATTAAGGGTTTCAAATCGGTGGGTTTTTCGTCGTTTTCATCATCTTGTTCGGCTGTGATGAGGATATGAAGATCAGGGGCGTGGAGGAGTTCCTCGAGGAACTGGCAGCATTGGCTGCATGGGGCGGCAAAGGTGAGGGGGCAGGGCTTGCCATAAATAGCGAGGTTGGTGACAAGGAGCTGCTCAGCGTGGACAGAGGAGGGGGCGCTAGGGAACTCGAGGTTGATGCCGATGAAGATCCAGCCGTCGGAGCCTAATCACAAATCTTGGTCTATTCATTTTGGGGATATAGTTATTGTTAAAGCATCCAACTCAAAATCGATTCGCAATGAGTGTAGAGGCCTGCCCAGACTCATACACTAGTTTTGGAGGTTATTATTAGTCAATGTGGGACAAACTCTAACATTCCCCGAACGTGGACCCCTGACCCGCATGTGGAGAAGTAAACAAATGATCCATAACATAGGGATCACAACGAACATCAAAACAAGGTGCACATGGTGACAATCAATCAAGAGTCTTGTCCAAAAGCCTCTGAAAGTCTAGCTTTGATACCATATTAAGGCCCCGTTCCGCTTTCTCAAAAAACCTTCTTTTTCAAAAAGAAGGTAATTTCAAACTCAAATATAACGAAAATGAAAAATAATTTTTCAATTTTTTTTGCACCGTTTAAAAGATCTCAATGAGATTTATCAAACAAGATCCATATTGGTAGGAAAATTATTTACGTAAATCTATGATTTTTGACCTTGAAATTTACCTTCCTTTTCAAAAACCTTCCTTTTTTAAAAGCGGAACACCCCCTAAACCATCTAACTCAAAACTAATTGACAATGAGTGGAGAAGCCGCCCAGGCTCATACACTAATTTGTGAAGTTATTATTAATCAATGTCAGAAAAGCTCTAGCAGAGGTACGTATGTTTGGATATTGTGTGTATATGTAGTTTATGTGATTGTATCGAATACCTAAATGCCTAGGCTGTTGGGGAGTGCATTTATTTGGTGGCTAGCCAAAGTAGAAAATGACATTTCTCAGGCAACATGCCTAGGAATTGTAGGAGATGCTTCTAGATTTAGAAGAAATGTATCACATTGGAATCATTGTATTCCTACAATTCACAACAAAGGATTTCAAACCACTCCTATGAATAGTTATTTCAAATCCACAACAATGGAGCTCTCAAACTCAACATCAAAATGCCAATGTAAACAATGAAATCAAGATTTGAATTTGAATTCTTCTCATTGAATTACAGTGTCGAGCCCCCTCAACTCAAATCTATCCAAAGTTCGAAACAGAGACTAAGGCCCCGTTCTTCCTAAATTATTGGTTTGGTATTTTTGTTCATCCTTTCTGATTTTTGTTAAATTCGCATCAAATTTAAAGTACTCCTTATCGGTCTCGACGAGGGGAGTCTTAAAAAATAAAAATTACAACCAAAACAAAAAAAAAATATCACTAAAGATGAAGGATCTTCGAAACAAATGTCTCTTTGTCTCAAGTATCGTCTCAACTATTTTCAATGTTCATTTTAAAATACTTTTCTACTTCCTCTCAACGACGAATGGTTGCCGATAAAAACTTTGACAAAAAAAGAACAAGAAATTACTAAAGGTATATAACACCAAATTAAATACCGTACCAACGATTCAGGAAGAACAAGGCCTAAAAGTTTCAAAGGCAGCAGCATCTCATCAAACAATACAAAGAGATTATACAAAAAGAAAGACTCAAAAACTGTGAAGCCAATCCATTAAAAACCAGAATAGAAGACCAAAGTAGTCGAAGTAACTCCTTTGGGACCAGTCATACAGAGCTTAATTGTGACCCCGCAAGTGGGCAGTGGGATTAGTCCCTGAAATTAGTCGCGCTGCACATACGCTGACCCGGTCCCGGTCACGGAGTTATAAAAAAACAAAAACAAGTAGGCGAAGTACGCATTCGGGGCCAGTCATACCGAGCTTAATTGGACCCCACATGTGGGCAGTGGGATTTGTCCCGGGATTAGTTGAAGTGCGCTTAATTGGGACCCCGCATGTGGGCAGTGGGATTGGTCCCGGGATTAGTCGATTAGTCGAGCTGTGCTTAATTGGGACCCCACATGTGGATGGTGGAATTGGTCCCGACTCGGGTGTGCTTAAACTGGCCCGGACCCCGAGTTCTCAAAAAAATTAAAAATAAGTAGTCGAATTGAATACCGAGGATCGACATGGGAGGTGTCGCAGAGCGAAGGGTTGGTGTGGGTGTGGAGGGAGAGTGATCCAGCGGAGACTGCTAGAGCTAGTGGAAGCAGCAAAGAGGATGCCCATGAAAATATGGGTTTTCGTTTCTTGTCTGAAATCAGGGCCTCTCTAATTTGAGGACCTGGTGAACCGTTCCTGTTGAGAAGTGAATGGCGTAGGTTGCCGTAAAAGGGTTTTGAGGAAGAACGTAAACGGGAGAACCAGGACAGAAACGCCATCGCCGAGCTTTGAAGAGGAGTCTGACCAGTCCCAGGGAGAGAGAGAGAGAGAGAGAGTGAGAGCGTGAGTGTTCTTTTTTTTTTTGATCCGTAGAGAGAGTGAGAGGGTGTTCCACTTTACCTTCTTTTTGAAAAAGTACTTTTTTTTTAAATTTCAAACTCAAATATAATGAAAATGAAAAATAATTTTTCAATTTTTTTTGCACCGTATAAAAGATCTCAATGAGATCTATTAAACAAGATCCATATTGATAGAAAAATTATTTGTGTAAACGCATAATTTTTGAGTTTAAAATTACCTTCTTTTTCTAAAAGTTCCTTTTCCACGAAACCGGAACACCACCTGAGTGTTCAATTTCAGTTTGATCTCCTAAAGTACACTATTTTCTGACCTCTTTTCCAGTGGCAGAGCAGTGCACCTAGACATCGTTGGGCCAAGCCTTCTTGAACGGATTTCGTGGGACAAAAGTGGACTCTTTACGGGTATGTGGGGAAAAATGTCTTTTTAAAGGGGTAAAAATTCAAAAAAACCCCTGAACTTTGAACCCAATATCAAATAGGCACCTGAACTTAAATAAACTTCAATTGAACCCCTGAACTTTCAATCCGTTATTCAATTTACCCCCTTCCGTCTCAATCCGTGACTTTCCTAACTGCAACCGCTGAGCTGGACACTAACAGACAAACCAAAAAGTTAGAGAGAGAAATTGGAGGGAAACAACAGTGATCTGACACCTTTTTAAAGTCCTGTTCGGCTAAATAAGCCTACTGGCTTATTTTTTGTCCTTATTCAAAAAATTTTTTTATTTTTTTGGGTCTTTTTTTGGGAATTATTGCATCGTCATGAAAAGAGGAATCTAAAAAGTAATAAATTACGATCGAAACCTACTTTTTTTGAATAAAGGCAAAAATAAGTCAATAAGCTAATTTTTTCGTCTTTATTAAAAAAATGGATTTCGATCATAATTTTTTACTTTTTAGATTCCTCTTGTAATGACGATGCAATAATCTCCAAAAAATTGACGAAAAACTAACAAAATATGAAAAAAAAAGTTGAATAAAGACCAAAAATAAGCCAATAGGCTTACTTAGCCGAACAGGGCCTTAAAAATGTGCCAAATCACTGTTGTTTCCCTCTAATTTCTCCCTCTAACGTTTTGTTTTGTCTGTTAGTGTCCAGCTCAGTGGTTGCAGTTAAAAAAGTCATGGATTGAGACGGCAGGGGGTAAATTGAATAACGGAGTGAAAGTTCAAGTGTTCAATTGAAGTTTATTTAAGTTCAGGTGCCTATTTGACATTGGATTCAAAATTTAGGGGTTTATTTGAATTTTTCCCTTTTTAAAGGAGTAAATGATTTTTCTATTTAATTCAAGAAAATAAAGTTCTTTTATCAAATATACTTTAATCTCTTTTCCGATTTTCGAAACATACCTTAAAAAGAGAAAATTATCGAACGACCTCACCACCGGTTCCAGTTTTTTTTTTTTTTTTAACCATTAATTCCAGTTTGCTCTACTGCAAGTCTGCAAGATTTGAACTCCTTTAAAAAATAGCACCAACCCAGCCTCGTCTTCCGCACGCCACTATCTGATAAGCCAATAAAATAATATGATTCATTACGATAACTAATTAAAATTTAGATAAAAAAGAACTCTTGATAATAGAAAAAATCTTAATGGGCTAGGTATCTTTTAATAATTATCTCTAAGACCCTCTTTTTTCCTCTATAAAATGTAGAATACCCACCCTTTATTCTTAGGATTTTTCCATCAATTAAAGTATTGAGATATTCTAAAAAAGTAGAGACAGAGAGGAGAAGGTGAGCCAAGAATTAAGGTGTTTCTACTTACAGGGTTTGTTCCTTCTAATCTCGATGGCCAACAAAGGTATGCTATTTATTATTCTTGAGATACGTTGAATTCAAGAAGCTTGTGTTTTGGTATACAGGGGATCCCATGCATTTTTAGTTGTCCTGATGGATTTTGAGATATGGGAATCTTAAAACACAGCCGAGTGATTAAAAATGCACGGGAACATTAACCTCAAAAATTCGGTACAGAGGACTAGAGCCCAACTTGTCAAAGCACATAACACGTTCCACCATTCAAATGAACGAGTGTTTAGTATCCTTCACACACAACAATCTTGAGATCAAAAGAAAGGGAACAAAGGCACAAAAAAGCCATACGCCCACGCTAGTTATAACTTTGATCGAGATTTTTCTTCTTTTTTTCCTTACCGAGAGTGACTCTGATCAAGATTGAGAGACGGATATCAAATCGCGTGGAAAATTAGATGCGGGAAGGTAGGTACAACATGGAAATTTAACACAGAGAAGAACTTTACTACACTGAGATATAACCACGGGAATAAGAAGACATAATAAGCCCAGGCATCAACCAACTGCAGGTGTATGACACTGTTTTGGATTACCAGGACAAATGAACATACGAGTATTTGATTACATTAACCGTATTCAATTGCACGAAATAACCCTGGCCTTCTCGCCGTCATTGAATTGGTAATGCAGAACAACTTCGTCATAGGTTTATTAAATAAATACTGGAGGCTGGTTTTTCGCTTCCATAACGCAACAAACTGGTCTGCCAACTTGAAACTGACAGTGAATACAAGAGCTTTTTTATGAGAGAGAGAGAGAGAGAGAGAGAGAGAGAGAGAGAGAGAGATCCAAACCAAACATGAGGAGGTATGAGCTTTCCTGGATTCATAATGCCGTTGGGATCCAAAGCTGCTTTTATACTCTTCATTGTCCTGAGAGCCTCTATTCCGAACTCTTTCTCGAGGTATTGCCACATTTCAAACAATAGCAAGTACAACCAAGCTCATCGGTTAAACCTAGTTTTGAAGGTGCTTTGAAAAGGTGTTAAACCAATATTCATAATCGAAGTCGATGCGTACTCCATGGCCCCGTTTGATTGATTAAACGATTTATGAGAGGGTTTAAAACACTATATGGTGGGTAATCCAACACGTACTAACGGTTCCAAGAATCTACATTATTTGGGGGCACATATTAGTTATAACTTGTAATGGTGAAAACATGAGGAAATTGTAGTGGTCCAAACAATTTGAGGGAAGAATTTTAACTTTCATTTCTTTTCTCACTTTCCCTAAATTCCAAACAGAGCAAAGTAAAGTGAAACTTATCGTATTCCATAGCACAGGTATATTGAAAAGTAGTGGCATTGGAGAGCTGAAAAACTTACTACATAACGTATCGGGGTCGGGGGCTGAATAACCGTTACGTAGCAACTATCGGGGTCAGGGGTTGAATAACCGTTACATAGCAGCGGGGGCTGAATAACCGTTACGTAGCAGCTATCGGGGTCGGGGGCTGAATAACCGTTACGTGCAGTAGTTAATACGCTATGTATCGGCAGATATTTAAATCTATGATGGTGTGGAATACGTACCTGTCAAGGATCTCCAAATTCAGCAGCGGTTCAGGCGGCCCCTCAGCCTCGGATTTGGTCCTCGCACACCCACCGAAAAAAGGCGCCATCAGCACGAACCCCCTCACCCTCACCGGTTCCAAATCACCGAACCGGACCGCCAGGTGGTGGGCAATGTTCCCCCGGACGAGTCACCCACCACGAAAACCCTGCCGAAGTCAACCGCCCCGCCACCCAGCCACGGTTCGGGATTCTCGGACGTGGCTTGCGCCCGGACCCACTCGAGGGTGGCGATAGCGTCCTCGATGGCGGCCGGGAGGCGGTGCTCGGGGGCTAGGTGGTAGTCGGGGGAGACGACGACGGCCCGGAGGGCAGAGGAGAGGCGGAGGCTGTTGGAACATTGGGTGTGTATTTGTAAAACATTGAGTTTTTCACTAGTCCCACATTGCCTAGCCACAAGACTTCTCTCTACTTTAAATGAGTTTACACACAAATGAGTTTGTGAACAAGGAATCAAGGAGAGGTCTCGCGCGCTCAGGAAAATGGGCGGCAATTTGGAAAACTGATTCGGAAACCAGTTAACCAGGTGTGCGTCACGAGTTATTCGCGCAAGGGGGGGTGCAAATCCGGAATTTGAGCCTCGCGCACGTACTAGTAAAGCCCACGTTTTTGCTAAAGAAATTTTTGAAACACGTTTTTAACATTACAGAATTTTCAGAGTCAATCAAATCTTTTTCAAAATGGAAAACTGAAATTTCTTACTGATTTGATTAAGAAAAAAAGTGTTAAAAACGTGTACATAATCAGCGGGATTTGATTAGTGGCTGATTAAGAAATGATTTTCGGATTGATTATAAAACATGTGCTAAATCAAAGTAATTTGATTTGATTTGATTTTTGCTTCCAAAAATCAAGCCCGGCCTGCACCCTATAAATTCAGAGTTTTGGAATAGGTTTCAACACAGAAAAAAACCGTTCTCTCATCCACCCCAAAAACATTTTCTGAGTTCGAGCAATAGGTCGATTGTGTGTTTTTGTTTTCGGTCTTCTTCTGTGCAGAGAAGGCCGAGCAGAGGTGGTGAATTCTGGGCTGTTTTATCCTGGGGATGGCGGGGCATTTACGAACTGCTTGCACAATCTGGTAGGGGTGTTACTCGAAACCGGAAAATCGATCGAAACCGGAAAAACCGGACCGGACCAAATTTTTTAAACCGGTTGAATAATTTCGATTCGATTCCGGTTTATAAAATTTTATAAACCGGAAAAATAATTTCGATCCAGTTTATGTGTTTTAAAAACCGGTTGAAACCGGACCGGTTATATATATGTATAATATATACATATATATATATATATATATATAAAAACATAGGGGAGGGATTGAATTATGGGTTTTTGGTTGATATTTTGTAGTATATATTGGTCTAATAAATATATTTATTATATAAAAACTGTTTTTATGAGTTTTTTTTTTAATGTATTGGGCTCAAAATTGATCCTTTTTGTTGGGCAAAAAAAAATGGTTGAATTATAGATTTTTGGTTGATATTTTATAGGTTGAATTATGAATTTTTTGATGTGTTGGACCCAAAATATGGCTCATAAATGAAAACCGGATAAACCGGATAAACCGGACCGGAACCGGTTGAGCCGATCGAAACCGGAACCGGTTTATCTCAACCGGTTTCCGATTCTAAAAATCTCAAACCGGATAACCGGTTTCGACCGAAAAATACACCCAAACCGGTCGAAACCGGACCGGTATCACCCCTACAATCTGGGCAGAGCCGCGAAACGTCTTAAAGAGAGCGACCTAGTCCGCGACTCAACCCAGCCATTGTTCTGCGAATTGGTATTCTGTTTTCAATAGCAGGATTCGAGGTAATACGTTCTTGTTTTACAGCAGTTTTCCAACAGAGGCAGAAGTTGTGGAAATTGGGCCAGGTGCGGGAGCCGACGCAGAAGCCGCCGCCGTGGAGGAAGAGGAGGACGGGGAGGGAGGAAGCGGAGTGTGGGTGGTTTGTTGGTTTGTAGAGGCGGAGGCGGAGGTGGAGGTGGTGGGGTTTGTGGAAGAGACAGTCTTTGAATAGGACGGAGGCGACGTCGTCGTCGTTTGGGTTTTGGGGATTGTTGTGGAAGAAGGAGTGTAGGTTGATGTTGGAGCGGGTGATGGAGCCATCGCTGTAGAGTTGGAGGATGCCTTGGCAGTCCTCTACTATATGTGGATGTGGAAGGGAACGCATTCTCTCTCTCTCTCTCTCTCTCTCTCTCTCTCTCTCTCTCTCTCTCTCTCTCTCTCTCTCTCTGGTTAGAGTATCTAACACCCATACTCTATATCTGTATTTGAGAGTATCAAAGCATTTCAATCCATCCTCTCAACCCCTCTTTATTTGAGAGTACTAGCGTTTAACCTGTTCTATGCACGGACAAAACTAATTCGTTCTAGCGTTGTGCCCGTTCGAACGGACTTTTCGTCATGTGCATCAAACAGGCATAAAGCTAGAATGTGTTAGTTTTGCACGTGCATAGAGCGGGTTGAAAGCTAGTAATTAGAAAAGGAAAAGAAATTGGGACGTGGGTGAAAGGGAAAGTTAAATGAACGGGTTCCATATGGAGTTTTGTAAACAAAAATAATTGGAAAAGGAAAAAGAAAATTGGGACGTGGGTATGAAGTTATAGGTTTTAACGTGGGTTTTTTTTTTTTTAAAAAAAATTGAAAAATCTAGGAAATTAGGGAAGAGAGTTTGGAGGGTTTAGAAGCTCACACACATTCCTATAGAATATCGAACTCGCACAAAAATTTTTGTCTGTTCCGTGCATCCAACGGAAGCGATGCTAGTTCAACATGCATGGGCGAGATAAACGTACTTAGTATATACATGGCATACTAAGTAACATATAGACCCAAATCATACACTGATAACATGTGAAACTAACTCCTGTAGCAAATTGGAAAGTAGTGTGGTGCGGTACAATGCTCGTAATTAATTGAATACAACAACTTGCTTGAAAACCAATATTTAAGCAATTGGTAATTGGTCCGTCAAATCTTCATACCTAAAGGAGGCTAGCTTGAACCAATCTTTGGCTTGATTGAAGGTAGCGATTTTGTGGAATCAAGACCTTAGTAAAAATAATATAAACAACATTAAGAAATGAAATGCGATTCGATTGTAAGCAGGCAATTACAAAATGAAGACTAACCTTTGAGTACGATAAATTCTGGTCGAATGTGCGTTGGAGTTGGGAGTGGGCAACATGTGGCTTGGGAGTTGGGAGTGGGCAACATGTGGCATGGAAGTTGGGAGTGGCTTCTGAGATGGGAGTATAGAGGAGGGTGATTTTTTTTTTTCCCGTTTGATGACAGTTTTTCGTGGGAGCTAAAGTAGAAGAATAGAAAAGGTGGATAGAAATTGCATGGTTAGAGTTAAATAGTTGAATGAAAGGAAAAGTGGGGAGAATGGTGGCTTGTGAACGTGGGTGAAATTTATTTTTTTTAAAATTCGTTTGTAGTCTATGAACGCGGGTGGCTGTGAACGTAGTGGGGAGAATGGTGGCTTGTGAACGTGGGTGAATTTGTTTTTTTTAAATTCATTTGTAGTCTATGAACGTGGATGGCTGTGAACGTGGATGAGTGTTTTTTTTTTTTTTTAAATTAGCAAAGTCTGTGAATGCTTTTGGATGTGGGGGTAATTTATGTTTTTTTTTTTTTTGAAAATTAGCTTGTGAACACTTTTGGACGTGGGGGTTTTTTTTTATGTTTTAAAAAATTTATAATTTAGGAAATTAGGAATGGAGGTTTGTGGGGGCTCACTACATTCCTATATGATATTGATAGATAGATTGGATTTTGATCCTCTATATTTAGAGGGTAAGAGAAAATATAGAGGACATCTCCATAACACTATTCACCTTTTTAAAAGACATTTTTGTCCTTGTAAGCTTGTTTTTACTAAATTTTTATACCAACCATATCCTTATGAGAGTATAAAAAAAAGGGTTTTTTTTTTCGTAAAGTGATTTTAGAGGGAAAAATAGAGGCTTTGTGGTTGGAGTAAATAGGAATAGTGATTTCCTCTAAAATCACTTTATGAATAAAATAGAGTATTTTGATACTCTCAAATAGAGTATTGGATTGGAGATACTCTTAGTTGTGGTGATTAGGAGTCGACATGAAGTTGATGAAGTGTATAAATAGTGAATGGTCTCTCTTTCTCCAATATCCCAATCAATGTGTTATTGGCATGGTCAATGTTTTCGACTAATTTTAAAAAATATGATTAAATAATTTTTATTATTGTTATAAACTTGAAAAAGACCCACAAAAAATTCGAACTGGACTGAACTGATTGAAACCAGACTGGACGGGATATGGCCCCATAAACAAAAGCACATAGGTAGTGTTTTACTAGGACAAAGTAGTGTTGATGATTTAAGCACCTATCATACTGCAACATGTAATTAAAGGATGTCTTGTTGAAATGGATATTAGATTAGATTTTCAGTGTTACTCCTTTATCTGAGGAATTTTTCAGTGCCGGGTATTGCCGCCGTGGCACCCGCTCGGCGCACCCGAGCCGTCCGATACATTTTTGAACGGCTCGGATTAAAACACTCTCTCTCCTCTCATCCCAACACTTTATCTTTACTTCTCTCTCTCCAAATCTGAGCCGTTCAGATATGTAATGGACGGCTTGAATGCGCGAGCGGGCATCACGTGGTACCCGCTCGGCACTGAAAAATTTTCCCCTTTATCTCTATTTCTGTGATTATTTTAATCATTTGTGGGAATTAGTTTATAAAACTTTTTGCTGGTTTTTTTTTTCTCTTGACTTATAAACAAAAGAAAATACTCCGTATTTTGAAACATCCCAAAATACAACAGTAAGCAAACAAAATGGAACGATGAGGGTACTTACTAATGTTAACTCAAATATATAAAGGCTTGGAGTTACGTTTTCGATTCTTTTGATGGACTTCAAATAAGATTAAGTGCATTTAAATGTTAGTTGAATCTCGACCTCATGACATAAAATGATCATAAAAGGTAATATCGTTAATGAATATAGGACCCACAACACCATAGGATGGAATGTGAAGTTATAATTAATGGGATTGGAATCTAATACTCCCTCTGTCCCTTTTTGAGTGTCCTGCTTTGTAACTCTAACTTATTAAGGAGACTATCATTACACATTTCACATCAATTTTTATCTCCACTTTTCTTATTTACCCTCTATGGGACATCATTATTACACTTTTACTTACTAATTTTTCAAAATGGAATATACTTTTAGGGGCAAAATGAAAAATGCACTAACTTTTGTCCACTAGCTCTACAAAATTGACACTTATTAAAGGACAGCCCAAAATAGAATACTGGACTCTAAAAAAAGAACGGAGGGAGTACATTTAACTCATCACAATTCTGTGAGACCCACAATATTGAAGTAGATATCTAAATTTCATAATATATATATATGGAGAAATCTTTAATACACACCCCTTTAAGGTGCATATCATATGCACCTATTGTGCGGTCCATATTGTGCCACCTCATTAAAAATTACCTGCTAAATAGGTCATTCATAACATTTTAGGTCTATCGTAACTTTTATACCCAAAATTCGTAACTTTTGATTCATAACATTTTTCTTACAAATCATAACTTTTTAGTACATATCGTAACTTTTACGAATGAATCGTAACTTTTTAGCAACAGATTCATAACATTTTTAGAATCATAATATTTTGGTGTGTTTCATAACTTTATAAAAAAAATTGTAACATTTTCAGTTCGTAACATTTTCACTATGGAATCGTAACATTTTAGTCTATTTCATAACTTTTCTATAATCAATTGTGCAATTGATTACTTAATCAATTTTTTTTTAAACAATAGCTAATCAAATATGTAATCTATTATGTGAATGTTCAATTCCATAATCAATTAGACTTTATAATTGATTTTTAAATTGATTAGACATTATAATCAAATATAAAGTAATTGATTTTGCAATTGATTACATATTCAATTAGACAGCATAATTGAATATGTAATCAATTTTATTATGTTCAATTATGTAATCGATTAGACAATATAATCGATTTTGTAATTGAATTGAGTACAATTGGATAACAATGTGAAGTCGATTACTCAATCGATTTGCTAATTGATGGGCCTCAGTAAATCCTCTAATCAATTGCAAAATAAGTTAAAAACAACATTGCAATAGATTTAAAAATCAATTGTTCTAAATAACACAAATAATTGATTACATGATAGATTATATTTTTCTCTGCGGTTTCAATTGCGTAATTGATTGGTATCGATAACACTTGTAATCGATTACATTATCAAATATGAGTATTAGTTATTTGTAATTCAGATGCGAGCACTAATTTACAAAACTCTAGTAGTATGTTTATTGACCAAAAAATAAATAGCACGTCCTAAATTTTGTTGTCTTTTACACATAACTCTAAAATTTATTGATAAATTTATCTCGTCACCATCACTCTCTTGATCACCCATTAACTTTGTTAGTGTTTCCTACTTGATTAATACGGATTATTGACTTCGCTATTCTTTTTGGACTATTTGTGTGAAATATTTTTTTTTTTTGATATGCATGTGAAAGTTCACTATGCAATTGAAGGTATTGTGAAAAATGTAAACATCATAATATTTCAAAAAATTCCAAAAAAAAATGACTACATTTATGAAACATTTTAAAAAGAGTGTTGATTTTGGCACTCCCCTTGGGAGCAGGGGCGGAGGCACATGGGTACAAGGGAGGGCAGCCGACCCCCCTTGTTGTCAAATTTTTGTAGAGATAGGTATAATTTTTATCCCATTTTTACTAATTTGACTCCAAATTTTCGTAGGAATAGGTATAATTTAGCTATTTGGACTCCACAAAAAATCTCTAAATTGCCCCAACTTATTTTAAGTGTATATGAATCTACTTTTTGACCCCACTAACCAAAATTCCTGGCTCCGCCCTTGCTTGGGAGTGTCACTAACAAAATGGGGAGTGCCAAAATCATTGGCCTTTAAAAATCCTGCAAAAAAAAGCCTTAACTTGACTTTTTATTACATTATAATAATGATAGTATCTTTTTTCTTTAATAATTATCGAGAACAACGTATTTTAAAGAAGTAAATTATTTTCACTTGAAATAATTTTAGCTTCAAAGTTTTTAAAAAATAAAATTATTATTTTTAACATAAATTAATTATCAAAAATAAAATTGAGCCTAATTTTTCGAAGGAAAAGAAAGATATACGCTGGTTGAGAAGGGAGTGAGAGGCTTGAGAGGATTTTCTTTCCATTTTGGTTAATTCATAGGGTTTACCTGTTGCACTGGTAACAAGTTATTTGTTAGTAACCTATCGTAACATTTTAAAGGATCTAGATCATTTCTCAAACATCCAATGGTAATTAATAAGGGTGCATATGATACACACCTAAATAAGGGGTGTGTATTGTAGCACTTCTCTATATGTATAGGACCAATAATATAAAAATTCCGATCATCAATGAACCAAGGTAATTTACTAAAAAATTAGTTAGTGACAAACCTCGAGTGTTGATTAAGGGGGGTGACCAACATTTGCGATTGAGAAAATATTGAAACGTGATTTTTCTCTACTTGGGTGATTATGTTAATCATTTAAGAGGGTTATTAGGCCTTGTTCCGCTAAGCTTCTTATAGAAGCTAGAGTTTATGTTTTTCATTGCCGTTTGATGAACTTGGAATGAATGAGCAATACGTTTTTCATTGCTGTTTGACGAACCTGAATGAATGCAATACATATTGTGTGAGTCTCTCCTTATAACCCTGAAAAAGTGAAGTTTCGTTGGTAGTTCACAAATTTCGTTTCCCTATCATCGACAAAAACGCTGAATAATTTCTTATTGAACCACATCATGCGCTGAATAATTTCTTATTGAACCACATCATGGTTGGTATGTACGTAAATGCATGCAAAACATACCAACAGTAAGGATGACAACAGATAGAGTATGGGTCGCGGGCCCTATTCTGTTAGATTTCTTAGAGGGTTCTAACCTAAAACCAATTGGCAATAGGTGGAGTAGCCTCTAGAATTTATTAACTAAGTTTGGGTGGCTTAGATGAGCAATGTGGGACAAGTCTAACACTCCCCCTCACGTGCAGCCCGGATGCACGTGGAGGTGACTGACCAGAAGCTGACTGATTGACTCGGGCGACAGAGATGTCAAAGACTTTCCCATGAGAGGTGAGGCCACCCAAGACCTAGCTTTGATACCATGTTAGATTTCTTAGAGGGTTCCAACCTAAAACCAATTGGCAATAGGTGGAGTAGCTTCTAGAATTTATTAACTAAGTTTGGGTGGCTTATATGAGCAATGTGGGACAAGTCTAACATTGTTAAAGCATCCAACTCCAAACCAATTGGCAATAGGTGAAGTAGCCTCTAGAATATATTAACCAAGCTTGGGTGGCTTAGATAAGCGATGTGGGACAAGTCTAACACTCCCCCTCACGTGCAGCCCGGATACACGTGGAGGTGACAGACCAGGAGCTGACTGACTGACTCGGGCGAGACAGAGATGACAGAGACTTTCCCACGAGAGGTGAGGCCACCCAAGACCTAGCTCTGATACCATGTTAAAGCATCCAACTCCAAACCAATTGGCAATAGGTGAAGTAGCCTCTAGAATATATTAACCAAGCTTGGGTGACTTAGATAAGCGATGTGGGACAAGTCTAACATATTCCACTATCGATCCTCCACTTAGGGAAACTTCACCATCCGAATGCGTTGCGCTTGAGTATGCCCATATACCCGAATGACAAAATAGAACAATAAATAAAGCAACAGTACAAGCACAGCATCCATGCTAACAAAACATAAGGAACTTCAATTCATCATTGCCCGGTGTATGACATTGTTTTGGATTTCCCAGATAAAGAACACAATAGTAGCAGTATTCTCTTACATTAACTGTACTTAATTGCACGAAATAACCTTGGCCGTCTCACTGTGATTAAATAGATAATGCAAATCCCTTCAACAACAGGAAGAACATCTTCATAAGTTCGAGCAACGTTCTTTCTCATACACTGATGCTCGTATTGACTGAAGACAGGTTTTCGCCCCATATGTAGCCAAATGGTCAGGCAACTTGAAAGTGACAGTGAATACAAGAGCTTTTTATTCGATCAGTACGGAGGAGCAAAGGGGATTGAGAGAGCGAGAGAGAGAGATCAAAAACAAACATGAGGAGGTATGAGCTTTCCTGGATTCATAATGTTGTTGGGGTCCAAAGCTGCTTTTATACTCTTCATTGTCCTCAGAGCCTCGATTCCGAGCTCCTTCTCAAGGTACTACAATATACAACATTCCAGGACTCATTGTTATTTGCACTTATCAAACCATAGACAACGCAGAGTTCAGTCCAAGTACAACCAAGCTCATCGGTTAAACCTTGTTTTGAAGCGCTTTGAAAAGGATTGACAAAAAAAAAGAAAAGGGAAAAAGGAAAAAAAAAAACTGCTTGGAAAAGCATTACAAGGCGTTACTCCAATGTTCATAACATAACCCTATGACCCCGCTTTGATTGATTATAGACTATTGACGAGAGGGTTTAAAACCCTCTCCGGTGGGTAATCCCGCATAACTAATACTGTGGACTACCAATACCAACATTTACCGACGGACCCAAGAATTTACATTAGTTGGGGGCGCATATTAGATGGGGCCGCATATTAGCTGTAATGGTGAAAATAAATTTCACAAGGAACATGTAGAGAATTTCACTCATCACTTTCAGTCAATATTTTATTATGTCTTTCAATTTAACTTGAAAAAATTCTTGCATTCATAATTCATTTATCATTATAGCAGGTGACTTTATAGGATAACAAACCAAAATGAGTTGAGTTTGGACATAAAGAGTGTGTGAAAAATGTTAATCTAAGAAAAAATAACATAAAAAAATTAGGATACATTCACCAGATGATGTCATCTACCCTATGTCTTGTGCGATTGGTTGTCGCATCCCTCAACTAATTGAAGTATTCAAACACTAGAAATGCAGTGTATCAATCAAATTTGGTATCTAATCTGGTCAATCAAACAGGCCCTAACAATCAAGTGCGGCATACCTTCATTTTCCCTGTACCAACACCATGTTCTCCTGTGCAGGTTCCTGTTCCGTCACAAAAGCACATAAACCAAAACTATGTTAGTGTTCTTACATAAGGCCACAACCTTCATAGACTAGCATGTTTCGGAAAATTGTTATTGGATTGCGGCAGATATTAGCATCAAACCACTGGTTGTATAGCTGGATTTGGTTGATTAAGGAAGCCCCGGTTAAGATAAGCTAAAAAGAGTGGCAATATAAGCAAACATTGCAGGATTTGCTGCAATACAGATTTGCATAATTGCCTCACTAGAGCTCAATTCAATTGCCATACCAAAGAATTTAATTGTTCGCATAATAGTTCTGAAAAGCGATGACATCTTCTATACTTCTTGACAGAGGATAATCACCATTATATATATAAAGCTCAATATAACAGCAAACACAACAAGCTACCCTCTCTAACAGCTCTAGCCAGGTTGCGAGCCCCTCAGACTTCGCAGCAATCGGCTTTGACAATTTGCATTCTATGGAAACTATTACAATGGTAAGGACGATGATGACCATGAGGATGATTACGTCAGTCTTAAATCAATCGTCAAGATGAATTAAGTCCACAAGTAACTGTTTCCATTACGTCAAAAACCTTAATAATCCAACTCAAATTACTACAAGATTACGACATTAGATTTGAATTGGAGCATCATTTTTTGGATTTTTAGGTTACGTAATACAGATATCATCGCCCTTCTTGGTTAGCGATTGACACACTGCAATTGTCTTCCTGTTTCAATTTCAAGGAAAATATAGTTTCCCCTACAAATTGCCTTACAATTATCTGATTTCCACGTCTGGCATTTCTAAAATCTAAGATGCTAATGAAGAACATCCAAAAGACAAGAAGTCGTACAAAGAATAACCACAGTAACTGTTCACAAGGCAAAACCACATAACCAAATTACGCAACAACATAGATTGGGTACCTTCCATTGACAAAGCAGTATGCACCATGAAATGGTTTAATCTGTCAGCTTCCCGTCGTTGTTCCTCCTGGCTCGGATCAAATAAAATAAATGTGTGGAAGTTTCCATCACCAGCATGAGCAACAACTGTGCTGTTGTAAACAATAAGAACCAGAAAAGAAATGCCTAAGCATATCAAATTAGCATACTCAAATATGCTGTGAAACAAAGCGTACAGAGAAAAACCATGTACTTGACAATTGGATTTGTCTGAATATGCAGTTTATTCAAAGCTACATACCACACTAAAGGTGATGCGTCAAGCTCCTTTTTGGATCTTGATATCAATTCTGCAAGATTCGATAGGGGGACACATACATCCTGCAAGAAGTGAACAAAATGTGGAGAAAGTTCCTTAATCCTTATCTAAAATAAGAGGGGAAACAGCTACTAAAAGAGGTAATTACCACTCTCATCTGCTTTAAAGGGTAGAAAGACAACTCCTAATATGCTTAGATTCATCAATACAATTCATTTAAATTGATGGGATTAATTTTCATGAACACAATTTCATTCAGATTGACGGCAGTAGTTTCGGAACAAAATTTCATTCAAATTGACAGCATAAAGGGAATGCCACTTGCATACGATAGAAATTTTGGTCTAGAAATTTTCTACCATAAAGGCAAGCTATCCCTTTGCCTTTCTTTTTGGTGGTCGTTTTCAATCGATAATCACTTACCCAAAAAAAGGTGAAAACACACACGGTGCATTTGGTGGCTGTAAGGACAAGCTAGTGATGAATAATTAAGAAACCAGTTTGGCAAAAATTTCAACTTATAGGATCCTGCCGACTGGACAAATTAGCAATTGATCAACGTTTTAAAACCTGGCCCGTCGAAATTATGTACATTCACACTCTAGAATTAATTGATGAAAGGAAGCAAGGGAATTCAAGGAAATGACATGATGCCAAAACATTCAATAAGTGGGGCTCCAAATTACTAGTTTGGTTGGTGTTGAACATTTTATCTCAAAAGCGTAAGTAACAATGAAACCAAATCATTTTTAAAAAATGAAATATTCGAGCAGTTATCAAAAGGTCAAATACATGTAAACCTCCCTAAAGGACTGACCGATATCATTGCCTCAGAACTAGGCTCCATTGCAAAGCAAGCCCATAGTGCCTCCTTTCTTATCTAAATGAAAGCAACCAACATAGTAAGTTAGCAAATGTAGAAAAGAAGATTATGAAGACACTCTCATGTCTGATAAGCGACCTCAGCAAAAAGATCACCAAGGACCTATACACAAATCACTTGGAAATACGCAGCCAACCATGAATTTCCAAAAATAAATGGAATGCAACTGAAATTATTCGAAATCTGGTTGAAGTTTACGCTATATGACAACTTTTTATGGTTTCGAGAATTTAAAGTCCAAACCATGGATTGAAAAACTGTAGGAATCCTCAAAAAGCAAACTGAAAAGCAGCTACCCCAACGCGTACACTACAAATACAGCAACTAGACGCACAATTACCCGCCAGAGTTCCTTTTTAGCTTCTGGATCTTCTGCAAAGATGAAATTCGAACCATTGTGCTCAGTTGCAATCTTCTGAACAATTAGAGTTTGCTCACGCGAATATGCCTCTGATTAAACAACAAAAATGGCTTTAAGTTGTCTTTCAGTTAGCAATAAGTCAGTAAAGAAATAGCAAATTCCAAAATTTTGCTATGGCGGATGCCTGAAGGCTACAGAATGAATGATTTGAAGACTTCCATTTATAGTAAACTGATTTTCTTACATTCATTCAAGTCAAATTTACAAACACCACTATTATGTTCATCTTAGTCTTATTTAACTGAAAGAGCCACAATACAGATTGCAGGGTTCCTGTAATCAATTAAGCTTTTGTTATCCTTTTCCTCACCGAATTAATTTTATTTTCCTTTTCCTTTTCCTTTTTTCTTTTTGGTTGAAACTCTCACACAGTAAGTTGAAGTGAGATACTATGAAAGACACAATAAAGCAGTGTGATAACTGATAACCGGCTAAAACTGGTTTGATTATCAACTGAAGCAGAACTAAACGTTCACTGCAAAAACAGATCATTATTCACCTGTGCCTTCAAATTCAAACATTAGAGTTGGGACTTCAGGCAAGTTTCTCCCGTTAGCTATATTGATAGCTTTCACTTGAACCTCATCCAGTAGCTCCACCCGTGACACCTAATCAGAATAGGAACGGAAAATACGTGAATGGTAGGCGCAACTATTGAACTTTACATTACCCCACTGAATTTCACCCTGGACACTTTTGGAGCTCCTTCATGCGCTCTAATACAAGTTTCTTTGTTGTTGATCATATATAAAAACAGTACAAAAGTTCCATTTAAAGTAAGCTAGCCTAATATGAGCAATGTTTGTTCCAAAAACTCAACATCTTAGCACGTTATTCCTACAAATTTAACTCACTACAAACAATTCCAATTGAATTTTAAATGCACTTAACCACTGATCAAATTAGCTTTTTAAATCCCTCAAGACTATTACAATCTCGCTAATGTGAACAGTATCCCTTAATCAATATTGCCTCTATAACTCTCTGTAATACAAGCTCTGCATAAAAGACCATTTTAAGTAGACTCCAGCTCAAGTATACAAGCACATCAAGGCAGCTAGTGTTTAGTTATATAGCACTTTAACTCAGTAGGTGGGACTTTAAAGCAGAAAAAGCACTCCTTTAAACCTTTTCAGGTGATGTTCACCAGTCCCTTGACATGCGAGAAGCAGCTTCTTCACCTTGCAAGTTTGGCCAACTTTAAAATGAAATACCAATACAAGACCTTCATTTTAAAATTGTTTCCCTTGAAATGGTAAGTTCCCGAAAAAAGTTTTGCCATGAACCCAATATTAACAAATCTTTTCCTTATCATTGTGTAAGACAAATATCTCCACTCTTTTTTCTTTACTTCCTCGACTTTTCACATGAATCACATCATATGACCAGGCCACAAACTACAGTTATCGAACCATTTTCCTTAATTTCTAGAATATTTCAACCGGAAAAAAAGGATAGTGTACACATCCAAATAAAGTACGTAGGAACAAGAATGGTGGAGCTTTACTTATTTTATTTCCAGGTTGAATTGCACTATACCAAAATTTAACAATAACAAAAGAAGTTGAACATGCAATGACATAATGGCAAAGAAATTTAGCAACGGAACTATTACCTGTATACCAGAAAACATTGTTGCAATAGCAACATCTGCTGCATCCTTAATTGTTGGGAAATTACACATTGCTACCTGTAACATAGTGGTAAGTCACAAATGATTCAACAATACATAACACTCTAAAGTGAGATTTCGAGACCAATCGGCTGTAAAGCACCAACACTCCGAGGAAGTCGCCGGGAAGACTGATACAATGGGGACACTCCAAAATACAAACGGGCCAAGCCACGTCGCAAGTCCATTAAGTTTAGTTGATTTTGGATGGTGGGACATGGCTGAGACATGGTGGGACACACAAGGGACAACACAACAGGGTTAATATAACTTTTTAAAAATCTTCGGGGGTAAATATTTGCCACCTACAAAGTTTTGGGTTGAAGGTGTAGTATAGACATGCATACATATAAAGGTACAAAACCATACATCGACAGAGCCCATAGTCGATCCATTATGCGCTCTCTCTCTCTCTCTCTCTCTCTCTCTCTCAATATATATATATATATACACAATTATATGTATACACACACATATAATGTATGTGCATATGTACTTGCAGGTATGTATGTGTGTATATACAGAACAGTTACATATAGATCACCAGAGGTCCAGAATATACGTATGGAAAAATAGCCAAAGGGGATGACATTTGTATATGTATCCACAATCATCTCACAAATTCACTTCACCATTAGTAATTATGGAAAATAATATATAAAAAACTTGCCGGTGTCTATGTTCCCCCTTTTTTAGAGACCATGTGTCTGTGTACATATCTGTGTGTGCCTGCATGACTCAGCTTATAAGAGAAGGGTTTTTAATTCAACAAGAAGAGAGAAAGGATAAGTAAATAGCATACAAAGAATCACAAATGATTTTAATTCGTAGAATGATGCCAATTTGGGATGGAGTATCCTAACATATAGTAAAAATGGCCAAATAGGCATGTCCTACAATCAGTGTTCTAAATGGCGGCCGCCTAGGCACTTGGAGGTACCCTGCCGCCACGCCAATAGCCCTTGGCGTTTGATTTGGCGCCTAGGGAGGTTTGGTAGCCGCCTAGCTGGGCTTGGCGGCGGCGGTATCTTTGGAGGCCTTTGACGGCCTAAAAAAAAATATAAACAATAATGAGGGAGGTGAGCAAAACCCAAATACTTATTGTCTTATTCAACTTATTTGCTAGTTGCTACTACTTAATTTCATTCGGGTTTGTACTTTGAAGTTTGAACTTGCATTATGGATACATAGAATATAATTTGATTAGATAATGGTCTGTTAAAAATAAATAAATAAATCCGCCGAATTGCTTGGCGCCGCCTAAGCGGCTTGGCGCTTGGAGGTGGGTCTCCGCCCGACTACCGCCAGGAGCCATTTAGAACATTGCCTACAAGTGAAATAATGTCTATGGATGGACCGCCAATAAAAAGCAAACTGAAAACCTGAGGAATCCTCCCAAAATTAACGGCATTCCATAGTTTTCAGCTTGTTTTAGTATCAAACATGCGAGGAAAGCTTGAAGACTGCAGTGAGTTACCTCAACTAAAGCGAAATTTTTGCTTTGAAGACAATACATGCACCAAGAAGTAGAAATTATGCATAAAGTCCAGCCAAACTAGAAACTTAACAGTAAGTGCATCATTTTCGTATTTTTAAGAAAATGGTAGAACAAATGGATACAACAATTACAAGGAAGCAAATGTATCAGACATCGTATGAGAATCAACATGAAAACGAAGAAAGAAACAAATAAAAGTACCACGGAATATTGAGGAATTTTCTGAAGGCGTAAAGTAACTTCTGTTATCACACCTAATGTTCCTTCACTTCCAATCATCAAGCGCGTCAGATCGTACCTGACACGTGAAATTTGAAATGTTAATGGGGTAGTCTAGCTGAAGATAAATAGTCATAAGTTACAAGAAGAAAATATTCATTCAAATCAATTAAGACCAAAGTAACTCAATTAGTAAATAATGTTGAAAGACAGGAAGCTCATGCATCAGGATTGGCTTGAATTACTCATGAGAACCAATCGTGACTTATCCACTGAAATGAGTGTATGATTTTGCACAACAATGTGAGGGCAAGGGCTGCAGCAAAGTTCACTTGGCCATAACACCGTTCGCTATGTCAGCCTAGAAAACAGAACCTATGAATGGTCAACCATATGCGTTTTTTATCCTACACCCAAATAACAATGCCACATGCTTTCAACAATGAAATCAGCTACATTTAATTTTTATTCCTTACCTCCTCCATCACACAGTCATTAGTTCTTCAAACACATGAATTAGACTAATAAATGTTGGTTGGACGTATGTAAATTGGATGTGGTTGAAATCAAACAGCCTTTGAAACCTTTTGTGTACTTTGACTTCGATGGTTTACCAACAAAAGAATATAACACTGGCAGAACTCAACCAGAACAGCAAAGCTCAAGATTCAATAAACAATGTTCACCAAAATTTTGAATATGGTACCGGAAATGATAGCATTCTTATTGGTAGGGTATGTAGAGGCAGCGGTAAAATTTCACATGCTCTTTTGGACTTTGCGTTATAGGAATAAGATATAAATAATTTGCTTATATATATGTTTAAAAAGCTTAAAAACATTCAATCAACAGGAAGATATCGATTAAAAACTAGTAATACCAAGGATTATGAAGATCGTATATCAACTGATAAAGAAGATTACCATCTTTAGTAAAAAATAATTTACAATGGAATTACCTCTTGAAAAATTAAAAAATATAGTATGACCGGTTCCGGCTGGTACTTAAACCGAAACGGAACTACAAGATTAAGAGACCGGTTTTGGGAAAGGAAAAGGTACATACAAATTGGTACAAAACGGTATTCAAAACCTTGATGTAGAACTATGGAAGTAGATGACAAGGTCACAGCTCAACCAGACAAGCAAGTGCTCAAGATTAAATAACCAATGTATGTCAGTAGATCAAAAAATTTGATGCGGTGGTTATTTGATTGGGAAAATTTCAAAAAAACCTCTGAACTTTCAGAAACTTAAAAAAAACACACCTAGACTTTAACTAATGACAAAAAGACACTTGAACTTACCATTCCGTTAACAAAAAAGCCCCACCATCCAATTCCGTCAATTTGTAACAAATGGAGTTAATGGAAGACGTAAACCTCCCCATTTTTTTTTTACTTCTTACTTTCAAAAATTACTTTTAACTCTTTCGTTTTTTAGTAGTAAATAAAGGCAATAAAGTTCTTTGTTTTCTTGCTATTTTATCAAAAATTACTTTAACCTCATTTTTTATTATTTACTATAATAACTTTAACCCTCCATTTTTTTTTACTAAAATAAAGTTCTCTCTCCCTCTTTTTTTTTTTAGAAATTCAACCCCACACAACCAATCAACCCCACAACCAACCGTCAAAACCCTAGCCCCAATTTCATAAAAAGTTAAAAATTGTGGTGAAAGTAATTTTTAAAAAATAGTAAAAAAAATTTTATTGCATATTTATTCATTACTAAAAAAGAAAGAGTTAAAAGTAAAAAAAGGGGAGTGATTTTCACACCCTCCTTTTCGATAGGCACACTTTTTTTTTTTGTTTTTAGTTTTGAAAGTGTATTAATTTTTTTTGCTAAAAGACAAATTGAGTGGTTATCAAAAAGGGGACGGTGAAAATCATCTCCCTAAAAAAAGTTATTTCAAAATTCTGAAATTGGGGCTGGGGGCCTGGGGCTAGGGCTTTGGCGGCTAATTGTAGGGTTGATTGGTGGTATGAGGTCCAATTTCTCAAAAAAAAAAAAAAGGAGAGAGAGAGAGGGGGGGGAAAGGTAAAATTTGAAAGTAAAAAAAAGGGGTTATTTTTTGTAAATAGTAAAAAACGGGGTTAAATTAATTTTTGATAAATAGTAAGGAAAAAAAGAATTTTATTGTATATTCATTTATTACTTAAAAAAGTTGAAAGTAATTTTTTGAAGTAAAAAGTAAAAAGAAAAGGAAGGTTAACGCCTTCCGTTAGCTCCATCCATTACAAATTGACGGAATTGGACGGCGGGGTTTTTTTGTTAACGGAATGGTAAGTTTAGGTGTCTTTTTGTCATTAGTTAAAGTCCAGGGGTTTTTTTTGTAAAGTTCTTGAAAGTTCAGGGGCTTTTTTGAAATTTTCCCTATTTGATTTGCAGTATCCGTTTGTCAAGGCGGAATTGTTGGCACTAAGCCACGGGTAGGGCTTCAATTAGTAAACATTTCTACAATGATCAAGGAGAGGGCATAGGGCAAAAGATCAATTTAAGTTCTGTTGAAAAAATGTGTAGGGCTGTTTAGGGAATTGTTTGGCCTCAGTTTAGGGAGAAAATAGTGGGTTTCTGGAGCTGTCCAGGCAGGTTCTAGTATTGCAAACAGGACCCAAAACAGAAGCATAGGTGCAGTTTAACTTCCTTCTCATTCGAGGTTTTAAAGGTTGATCTAAGTGATTACTAAGCTTGTGTTTTGATGATGTTAGTGGAGGAAAGAATGGAAGAAATCTGGTTTTGGTGATGTTAAAGGTGAGGATGCATAACACATTCACAAAGAAAAAGAATTAAGAAACCTATGAATTGGGTTATGAATATGCAGCCCACAATACCAAAAGCTCCAAAAAGAAAGTCTAAAAGTATCCTCACGTACAATATACATAGTTAAATAGCTTTATATACACTTAAGAGAACTCCTTATCCAACTAGATTTGGACTTCCTTTTGTGGAACCATAAACTTAGCCCATCTCAGTCTTAAGAGGCCACAAATAAAACCAAATTATACTACTTGACTAAATACAACTTCTCCTATAAGTAACATACGCAGTGGACTACCCAGGAGAACACAAATTACACCATAAACCTCACAAGAGTTCCAAAGATTTCGCTGAAATCGACTATAGATTATGGCGTGCTGTAAAGTATAATGTTCTGTGGGACACCTCCAATAACCAACTAGTATTCCCTCTGTTCCTTAATGTTAGTCCCTGCTTTTCTCCGTACCTAAGAAGTACCCCAAAACATAAAAAAAAATGTTCCCAACACAAGGATGAAGCTAAGTTGACAAGACTTCCTTCTAATGCTTAGCATGATTGTAGAGCAAGATTTTGGTCTGTAGGACGTATCGTAAACTTCATATTAACAAGAAAAAAAAAAAAAAAAACAGTGGAGTCAGGACTAGATATGTGATGTACGGAATATGTGACAAAGGTGGGTGTTGGAGTATTGCTTTCAGTCGGTCATGCATGGGCCCAAGTCAGATGTTAATTGCTTCAATTTGAATTATCCAGAGGATGCCTTTTAACTAGTACTTGATGCTGGATCCCTTATCGTGCAAGTCATTTACTTATTTCCTGAAAGTGCAATTTCCTAACTGTAATGCATTTCTCCAAATTATAAAAATACAATGGTTACAGTCTTACCCCAGCTGTACTGTACCCTACATTTTTGGTTTTGCCATATTGATGTACCCGTATCATACAAGTTACCAACCGTACACGTACCAGTACATGTGCTTCTCAGGCAACAACATTCCCCAAACCAAGACCCCCTTTTAATGGAAGCTATTAAGTCCCAACTAATTAAAAGAGTTTTTCCCGGCAACTTCCTACAAAAGGTCCACACTTGTTTTCTCAATTTGGGCAGCCACAGAAACCAGAATTCCAAACAAAGGCAATAGTGGAAAGCTTGGCACCAACAGACTTACCAAAAGTCAATCTCCCTCCTTCGAAATCGTAGTCTCCTTCCACTCCTCTAATCTCTCAGAAAAGTATGCTTATAATCATAAGGTTGCGATTAATAGGTTCCCCCACTGGGATTAATGGGTTCCCCAACCATCTAAGATTTCTGACTTTGCCACTGCCTAATTGAGATTCTGGTTGGCCATGCTTTTGTATTTAATGTGGATGAGAAATACATCCTATAAGAATAAATAGGTTTCAAAATCACTGAACACACCCTGCAGCACTTTTTCGAGCACGAGATCCAGTCTTGACGATATCCCCACTGGCTAGAACAGCCTGCAAGCAAAAGTAAAATGTAAAATACAATGCTAGACATCTACCTTGACATAAGAAGAGGAAATAACATACCTTGAGGTTGATAACATTATCTCTCATAGTTCCATACCTACATGTTAAAAATGAAATCATTTATTGAATTCCACTAAGAAAATAAATCGTTCAAACTTAAAGATACAAAATGGCACTAAACAGACAAATAGAACAATCATCCTACCAATAGCATATCCTCAACACAACACAAGAAATTGAAAAGAGAGAACGTTAAGAAACATCCATAACAACCATCTACATATAACCAATGTCGACTCACAAAAATAGGAGAACAAAGAAGGAATAAAAGGCAGAACAAGATATCCATAGAGGGAAGAATTTTTTACCAACGTATCTTCCCTAAATTTGTCGCCCCTAGACAACCCAAGTTTAAACCTTGCCAAGGCTTATTTGGTTATCCTCAATTCTAGGCACACATAGCCCACACAATGTCCGGCCCATAAGCAAAATAAATCACCGAAATAATGTGCTCTAAAGTAAACTCTAGCTAACTAAATTGGTTAAATAATCCCCTGAGGTTGGCGCCGTGGTAATCACCTGGCAACCAGGGCCTCAAGCCTTTGGTCAGGGGTTTGACTCCGACCCCCTTGCTATCAATTCATGTATTGGGCAAGTCCATATGGGGCTTTGCCCTGGCTAATTAGGATTGACTAGCGGCCGGTGGGATTGGTCCCCTTAATCACTCAATCCACTCGGCCAGACACCTAGTATTTCATAAATTAATTTTTTTTTTTTGGGTAAGTTACACTTGAGGAAGAGTGAAGAGAGAGGCCAAGGGAGATGACAGGGAAAAAGAGAGGAGTAGGGAAGAGGTGGAGAGAGGGAGGATAAGAGAGGGCAACACGTGGCCACTGTTAGAATATAGTATTAGTAGTAGTCCCACATTGCTTAGTTTACTTATTTAATATGTGAGTCGTCTATATAAATAAGATTGTTATGTGTTAGGGTTATTAACACCCTACACACTTTTCCTTCCTAAACAACATGGTATCAGAGCGGGTTCACCATCCACCTTAGATATACAAAACCCTAGCCGCCACCCTTTACCGCCATCATCATCTCACCATGAAACCCTAAATCTACTCAATAATCCCAAACCACCACAACCAATCACAACCCTAATCTTAGCCTCTGTCTTAACCCTAATCCCTTCCATTGAAATCTATCGCCATAATCACTATTTACCAATTATTGTTCATCGCGTACTGTTCACAAGCATCAGTGTTACTGTTCATTGATTATTGTTCACAGTGTTACTGTTCGTCAGCAACTCCTGCTGTTTCAGTCAGTAGATGGCTTTCGTTCAATTATATTTTTGGTTTAAAGTGGTAATCTGCCACTCTGAGGTTCTGGGTCTTGGTTATTGATGATGTTGGGTTGATCTGTTGGTCGATTGCTGGTTTCTTGTCCGATGATATATTTGCAATGAAATCTGATTCTACTTCTGTTGTTTTTGTTGCTGTTGGTTCTTCATTCAATCATAGACATGAATATAATTCTGGGTTTTCTAATAGGGTTTTTGGCCATTCTTTTGGTGAGCGTGGTAACATATCTTATTTTGTCGTTTATTTCGTTGAAGTTGGTGGTTGTTGGTTGGTAATTGAAGTTGAATATTATTGGTCGTTGAAGTTGGTAGTTGAAATTGGTTTCGTTGGCTGTTGAAATCGTTCGTTGGTCGTTGAATTCGTTCGTTGATTCGTTAGTTGTTGAAATCGTTCGTTGGTCGTTGAATTCGTTCGTTGATTCGTTGGTCGTTGAAATCGTTCATTGGTCATTGGTCGTTGAATTCGTTTGTTGATTTATTGGTCGTTGAATCGTTCGTTGGTTGTTGGTCGTTGAAATCGTTGAAGTTGAAGTTGGTTGGTCGTTGAAGTTGTTTCGTTGGTTGAAGTCGTTCGTTGGTCGTTGCTATTGAAAGTTGTTCCATTATTTTAACAAGTTGATTGTTTTTCGTTATTGCTGTTAGTAGTTGAGGTAACTGTTTCGTTGGTTGATATATAACAAGCTGGAGAGTCTTCAGCTTGAGGGGGAGTGTTAGAATATAGTATTAGTAGTAGTCCCACATTGCTTAGTTTACTTATTTAATATGTGAGTCGTCTATATAAATAAGATTGTTATGTGTTAGGGTTATTAACACCCTACACACTTTTCCTTCCTAAACAACAGCCACAACGATCGGGGATGATATAAGAAGTTGGACCGACGAAAAGGTCCCTCTGGCCTAAGAGATTTGCTTTTTCTTTATCTTGCTTTAGCAATGAAGACCACCTAAGTCGTCAGTTTCCAATAAATGATGCCAAACAGTATGTCTGTTTTCTTTCCATATGTTTCGCCTTTTTGTTTCTGTTGGGCAGCCATCAACAATGCATGAATGAGTTCCACAAAAAGTTGTATAAAGAGGATATGAATGGCAAGTTTGTGAAAGTCCTTAATAAATAAACAAAAAGGCATTGTGTGGTAAACTGCTAAAGAATCAATTCTTTTGTTCTTTTGGCAGGGTATTCACTGGCAATGATGTGAAATGCAATGTACCAGAAAAGACCTTTGATAGTGAGTCACAAAACAGAGCACCAACCTCACAGCCAAAGAACCAGAACAGCGTGTAGCACACATACCCCCAATGGTTGCTCCTGGCCCTGCAAGCCAGATTCATATCTTCTATCAATATAAAAATAATTTGACAAAAAGAAGCAGTTGTGCATTTAGTGTACCAAAACCAACTTCAAATGACCAAAATTACAAATAACAAGATCCTACAAGCGACAAGACTTCTCAACAAAAGGATTTATTTTACCAACTTCTACTCGATGCAGAGCATGTTTCAAAATTATCTTTCTTTTCTTGCTTGATGTTTGTTTAAACCTAAGATATCGAGTTTTCATGCGGTCTTAACTTTCTGATCTCTATAAAATTACATACAAGTTCTGAGAACCTATGGCTTGCATGTTCAACATCCTATTGTGGAATTAAATCTCAACCATAAGCACAAAAATATATTAGAGATACATTTTGACAATCCAATGATATATAGAACCTTTAAACAGAAAGACATAAAACTGACCAGGATCAAGAGGGAAAAATAGACCATAAGGCTCCAGGTATTCATTGAGCTCGATCCATCCAATCCCAGGCTCAACAACCACATCCATATCCTCAACATGTAACGATTTCACTCTCTACAATATCAATATCAGTGCAACAAAAGGAAGGATAAAAGCAAGTGATGCAGAGCCAACGGCAATAGGTCATTGAAAATACAAGTACACTCAATGAAGCTCAGACATCTGCTCATACAATTGGCTATGCTACCATCCTACTAGGCTGTCTCACACTGTGCTCCAGGTAATAATGTACACTGAACACATTAAGTCCGTTCATGCATATCAAAAAGGAAACATAACTTCGAAGTCTTGCTTACAAAATTAGGAACAGCATGGAGAGAAGAATAGTCCGTAAAATCTAAATATCTAGGCTGCACCAACCCAAAGTTACAGAGAGAGAGAGAGAGAGGGGTGGACCTGCACAAGCTTTAACACACTGAACACAAACCAGTACTAAGCCCTCATAACTGAGCCAGAATCCAGAATGTGCAAATTGGGTCTCAAAGGGCCAACTGAAACATGACCAAGGTAGATCTAAAACAAGTATTCAAGATACCCTTCTATGACACCAAACACATGAAAACCTACTTTGATATGCAAATGCAGAAGGAAACACAAAAACATAAAATTTGACAATTAAAACAAAAGTAGGTTATTAATGAAGGGTCTTGAAATAAAAGGGACATCATTTACATCTTGAAAAATGCTCATACTTTCATTAAAGTCATGTCAATGCAAACGCCTCCTTGAGGTGATAAAGTATGACCCTCAATTGATGTAGCTCCACCGTATGGTACAATAGGAACCTGATCATCAAATTAAACCAGAAACAAAAAAGAGATTTTAAAACAAAGAGAAACTCCCCAATAAAATAAGCCAGGCCAGAACTTGCTTAAGCTGGCAAAAAAAATCAGCATTTAAGTAAAACAATCAACTGAATAGGATCAAGAGTTTTGGTTCTCTACTTATTTCATTGTGAATATCTCAGACCATATGGATCAAAACAAATAGTTACAATAGAGGAGTTATCCACAATCCAAAAGGAAAAACACATTGACTGAAAAAGATACAAAACCATTGAACAGAGAAGACAGGGAGCTCAGACCTTATACTCATTACAACATTTGACTATCTTGGACACTTGGTCTTCAGACCTGCACGTACAAACTACCATTTAAGGTGCCGTTTGGAGAGAGAGCTAGAACTGATACTCCACGATATACTACAGCGTGGACAACGAAAAATGAAAAGCAAGGACTCAAAAAGATTGGAGAGAGAGCTAGAACTGATACTCCACGATATACTACAGCGTGGACAACGAAAAATGAAAAGCAAGGACTCAAAAAGAACTTGATCAATGATCTCTCATAATGGACAAAACAAAACAAAACATACAAGAACAGAATGCACCTAAAATTCACTCCTAGCTCAAAGTGCTTCCCAATGAAGAATATGAAGGGGGGAGGAAACAAGTATTTATGTGTTGTGCCCGAATATTTACAAGGGTTTCCTTGAATCTTCGAGTAAAGAAAGAAACTCTCAGTATTGAATTATTTATAACTTCAACTTTACTTTGCATAAGCTAGTACATTGTATCTATAGTACAATTAAGACGAAGATAAGAAAGACTACACTCAATCAGATCCTAATCTAAATCTTCAATCTACACACTACAAGACTCATCAACAAGGAAAACCAATCAATCCCTTATTTTTCTATATATATACTAACTATAAGTTTACAACTAAAGAACAGAAAAATACAATTGTTAGAAGGTTCAGAACGTTCTGATCTTCTGACCATGTCAGCACACAAAATGTAACCAGTCTTTCGTTGTAAGAATATTACTCGGCAGCGCCCTGCTTGAAGAGTGACACAGATATCTATCAATGAACCATTCATGTCCTTCTAGAACCATGTTGAATAAGTAACGCGCATGTCCTGCTACATGAAGCTAATGCTACAAGAAATAGCCATCAACACCTAGCCTCAAGGTCATCAGTTTCCTTTGGAACCTATTAACTTTTTCGCCCCTAGGATCAAATTGTAGGGGAACATAATCCTATGTGTATCTATATCATCTCCCCACAAGGAGAGGCAACCTCGTCCAAGAGTCTGCCATCTCAGAGAATCAACCCTCTCCTTGCAAATCAAATAAGGCTTCTAATGAGTGCTGATTCCAACTTCCAAGCAACAAGGTCCCAGAGAATAAAAAACTGATATTAGCTAATGTCAAAGCTACAAGTATAATCAAACCCCATTTCAATTGATCCATCCCAGTTGCAAGCAAGCCAAATTCTGATCAACCACACAACTAAGAGAGACGCAGGCACCAGAAATTCAAGCAGTTAGAAGAGACTCATATAGACCATCGATCCACGTAGCCCAAAACCCATGCTTACCCCAAGAATTGAATCCACCAAAGGACACTGCCATAGATGAACAGTGAATTGCCAATAAAAAACAGATGAATATTGAAACTAGTCTCGAGGGTCTGCAAGTCGTGACCAATGATCGCCATATCCTCTCTTGATCTTTTGAGAAATTAAGAAACTACTCTCTAGCCTCTCTACAAAAGCATGTAACTGTTTCACCATGAGGAGGACCTAAAAAATGCAGCTTGGGTTGGAAAACTGAAGATGGCGCCTTTAAATAGGTGCTCTTCTTGAAGGCCTCTGCACAAGCTCATTGCCATCTGTTTGTGCAGGTTTGACAGATTCCATTTGACCAGGCTCAAGTTATCTTGAATGGACTTTACAGTATCTGTGTTTCTCACCGTAGGGATCCGATATCCAGCAATCCTCCAAGGTCCACTAGAGCGGATGTTCACGCAACTCTGCTCTAAAGCTCCCTGTGGCTATCTGGACCACTTCTGAAGCCATTATGCTTGCTTGATAAGTAAGTCCATGAAGGGATTGAACTTAAAACACATAAATGCACTTGCAAATTTCATTACTGATCGTCCAATAGATTAACAAAACAACACAAGGAGGACTGTAGTTCCTAATTCAAACAACAAACATCTATTTAATAACTGCTTGATGTAACAGAAGAGAGTAAAATTTTATTTTATTTTTGATCCGCAGAAGAGAGTAATATGTTGATAAATATAAAACTATCTCTACAAAAGAAAAAAAGATTTAAATGCCAAATTGCAAAGGAAATTATGCTATAGTTTCCAAGGATAAAATCCAATCTTACCTTGGAAAAACTACCACGTCAGGAATATTCACCGCTTTATGGAAGCTGCTCTGTGGTTTCCCATGGAAGTGCCTCTCATCGAAATCCATTGTCATATCATCCTGCATAACTTTGCTGATAAGTCTTAATATCCTGCATATGATACCTATCCATTTCCCAACAGAACTATATGCATCTGCTCAAGTATCACATGTTTCAATTTTACGTTTCAAACTTAATAACACAGAGAATGCCAGTAGTGAACATGGCTACTAAAGAAGCAGCATGGGGGGTGGCAGTTATGGAACTGAAAACAAAATTAGAGATTCTTCAAACCTTTTCAAAACTTATTTCACAAATTGAGACTTATAATGAAAAGGTAATTGATAGAATACTTGGCAAATAGCCTTCAACTCGTTAACAAGCTCTTGTGGGATATCCTTGTGAGAACCCTTCACCAAGTACTCTCCGCTTCCCTCGCCCCCAAAGCTCAACCCCCTGGCAACAAAACCCAATAATAAATTCTCGTCCACTTATCCAATAACCAATTCCACAAGGACATAATCAAGTATATGGAAGTTGAAACAATGCTTCTATTTCAAAGAAGACCTTAAGGCTCTGTTTGGATGTACGTGAATTTCAAGTGGAGAAATTTATGTTCAACTTTCAATTTAGGTGGCTAGTGAAACTAGCGTGAAAGATGTATTAGAGCATCTTCAACAGCCTAGCAAACATGAATTTTAGCAAAATTGGCAACCCAAACCACCAAATTGCAGGCCCAGCAAACTCACCATTTTGAAGGGTCGCTACAGTCACTCACCAGACCTAAAGCGAGTTATTGTAGCACTCGACAGATTCCTTCTCCCTCTCTTCCCCTCACTTTCTCTCTCCTGCGCATCAGATTTGCCTCGAATTGGTTTAGACATGATGTGAAATTAAGAGTTTCAAATCGGTGGGTTTTTCGTCGTTTTCGTCATCTTGTTCGGCTGTGATGAGGATATGAAGATCAGGGGCGTGGAGGAGTTCCTCGTGGAACTGGCAGCATTGGCTGCATGGGGTGGCAAACGTGGGGGGGCAGGGCTTGCCATAAATAGCGAGGTTGGTGACAAGGAGCCGCTCAGCATGGACGGAGGAGGGGGCGCTAGGGAACTCGAGGTTGATGCCGATGAAGATCCAAACGTCGGAGCCTAATCACAAATCTTGGTCTGTTCATTTTGGGGATATACATATTGTTAAAGCATCCAACTCAAAATCGATTCGCAATGAGTGTAGAGGCCCGCCCAGATTCATACGCTAATTTTGGAGGTTATTATTAGTCAATGTGCGAGTCTTTAGTCAATGTGGGACAAACTCTAACATTCCAAAACGTGGACCCCTGACCCGCATGTAGAGAGGTAAACAAATGAACATATAGTTCACAATGAACAACAAAACAAGGTGCACATGGTGACAATCAATCAAGATTCTTGTCCAAAAGCCTCTAAAAGTCTAGCTTTGCTACCATATTAAAGAATCTAACTCAAAACCAATTGACAATGAGTGGAGAAGCCGCCTAGGCTCAGACACTAATTTTTGAAGAAGTTATTAATCAATGTCGGAAAAGCTCGAGCAGACGTACGTATGTTTGGATATTGTGTGTATATGTAGTTTATGTGATTGTATTGAATACCTAAATGCCTAGGCTGTTGGGGAGTGCATTGGTGGCTAGCCAAAGTAGAAAATGACATTTCTTAGGCAACATGCCTAGGAATTGTTGGAGATGCTCCTAGATTTAGAAGAAATGTATCACATTGGAATCATTGTATTCCTACAATTCACAACAAAGGATTTCAAACCACTCCTATGAATAGTTATTTCAAATCCACAATGATGGAGCTCTTAGACTCAACATCGAAATGCCAATGTAAACAATAAAATCAAGATTTGAATTTGAATTTTTCTCATTGAATTAAAGTGTCGAGCCACCTCAACTCAAATCTATCCAAAGTTCGAAACAGAGACTAAGGCCCCGTTCTTCCTAAATTATTGGTTTGGTATTTTTGTTCATCCTTTCTGATTTTTGTTAAATTTTCATCAAAGTTAAAGTACCCCTTGTCTCGAGTCTCGACAAGGGGAGTCTTAAAAATAAAATTACGACCAAAACAAAAAATATATATATCACTAAAGATGAAGGATCTTCAAAACAAATGTCTCTTTGTCTCAAGTATCGTCTCAACTATTTTCAATGTTCATTTTAAAATACTTTTCTACTTCCTCTCAACGATGAATGATTGCCGATAAAAACTTTTGACAAAAAACGAACAAGAAATTACTAAAAGTATATAACACCGAATTAAATACCGTACCAACGATTCAGGAGGAACAAGGCCTAAAAGTTTCAAAGGCAGCAGCATCTCATCAAACAATACAAAGAGATTATACAAAAAGAAAGACTCAAAAAATGTGAAGCCAATCCATTAAAAACCAGAATAGAAAGACCAAAGTAGTCGAAGTAACTCCTTCAACTCCTTTGGGACCAGTCATACAGAGCTTAATTGTGACCCCGCAAATGGGTAGCGGGATAAGTCCCGAATTAGTTGAGGTGCGCATACGCTGACCAGGTCCCGGTCACAGAGTTATAAGAAAACAAAAACAAAGTAGGCGAAGTACGCATTCAACTCCTTTGGGGCCAGTCATACCGAGCTTAATTGGGACCAGGCCCGGCTCTAGGCTAAGGCCCAAGTGGCTGGTGCCTTAAGCCCCCAAGAATGTGTAAAAATTAGGGCCTCCTATGATTTTAGGTACCCATTATATGTGTCCAATCTTTTTGGGTGTAGTAACACTAAAGACCCATTTTAATACCCAAACCATCTATTTTACGCTTAAGAGACACATGCCCAATGGTTGGACCCAACCTGACTTGCTCAATCAAAGGAAACAAAAAAGGAAAAAGAAAATGCAGATCACGGGCGGCTGTCTTCATGTAGAGTCCCTTGGAAAATGATCCCATGTGGTGGGTTCCTATATAAGTTTTATGCATATTATACCCTTAATAGCTCTAATCTCCTGAACACACAATAAAATGGAAGAAGATGAATTAGAGATCAAAGAAGAGAAAACAGGATCAGAAATTAGTATTTGTATGGGTTTTTTCCTTGTTGAATACATGCATTTGGCTATGAAAAAATCATTTAACTACTTGTTATTTTATTGTCGTAAATTTTATTAAGGGCGTCATTGTATAGGTCCGTCTGAGGCCCCCAAAATCACAGAGCCGGCCCTGATTGGGACCCCGCATGTGAGCGGTGGGATTTGTTCGGGGATTAATCGAAGTGCGCTTAATTGGGACCCTGCGTGTGGGCAGTGAGATTGGTGCTGGGATTAGTCGAGGTGCGCTTAATTGGAATCCCACATGTGGATGGTGGGATTGGTCCCGGACTCCCAGGATTAGTCGAGGTGCGCTTAAGCTGGCCGGAACAGTGAGTTATCAAAAAAATTAAAAATAAGTAGGCGAATTGAATACCGAGGATCGACATGGGAGGCGTCGCAGAGGGAAGGGTTGGTGTGGGTGTGGAGGGAGAGTGATCCAGCGGAGACTGCTAGAGCTAGTGGAAGCAGCAAAGAGGATGCCCATGAAAATATCGGTTTTCGTTTCTTGTCTGAAATCAGGGCCTCTGTAATTTGAGGACTTGGTGAACTGGTCCTGTTGAGAAGTGAATGGCGTAGGTTGCCGTAAAAGGGTTTTGAGGAAGAACGTAAACGGGAGAACCAGGACGAAAACGCCATCCCCGAGCTTTGAAGAGGAGTCTGAACAGTCACAGAGAGAGAGAGAGAGAGAGAGAGAGAGAGAGAAAGAGAGAGTGTTCAATTTCAGTTTGATCTCCTAAAGTAAACTATTAGTAATTTAGTAGTACTCCCCCTGACTCAAATTGGAAATTGGATGATAATTTTTTATTTTTGTATTAATTTTAATTCCTTATATATTTCAATATGAATTTTAAAAAACATGTAATATAAATTTTATTTGATAATTTTTTATTAATTTTATTATACAAAATTTTTAAACTCATGAAAAACATTATAAATCGAAAGATATAAATACTCCCTCCGTCCCTTATTTATAGTCCGGTATTCCATTTTGAGTTGTCCCTTAATAAGTGTCCATTTTATAAAGTTAGTGGGTAAAAATTGGTGAATTGTCTATTTTGTCCACAAAAGTATATTTCATTTTGAAAAGTAAGTGAGTAAAAGTGTAATAATGATGGGTAAGTAGAAAAAGTGAAGGAAAAAGTTGATGTGAAAGGTATAATGATGATGTCTTTTTAATAAGTTGGAGTTACGAAGCAGGACACTTAAAAAGTGACGGAGGGAGTAATAAAAAAAGACATAAATTTCACAAATTGTAATCATTGTTTGAATGGAGGGAGTAGTAAATTTCTGACCTCTTTTCCACCGGCAGTGCACCTGGACATCGCTAGGTTCTACCCACCCCTTATTCCTACGATTTTTCCATCACAAGGACTTCGCTAGGTTCTACCCACCCCTTATTCCTACGATTTTTCCATCACAAGGACTGGAGTATTCTTGAAAAGTAGAGACATAGAAAATAAGATGAGCCAAGAATTAAGGTATTTCAAATTAAGGGGTTTGTTACTTCTAATCTCGATGGCCAACAAAGGTATGTTATTTATTGTTCTTGAGATGTGTTGAATTCAAAATCCTTGTGCTTTGACATACAGGGGCTCCCGTGCATTTTTAGCTGTCGTGTTGAATTTTGAGATATGGGAATCTTAAAACACAGCCGAGTGATTAAAAATGCACGGGAACATTAACCTCAAAAATTTGGTACAAAGGACTAGAGCCCAACTTTACAAAGCACATAGCACATCCCACCATTCAAATGAACGAGTGTTTAGTATCCTTCACACACAACAATCTCGAGATCAAAAGAAAGGGAACACAGGCACAAAAAAGCCATACGCCTACACTAGTTATAACTTTGATCGAGATTTTTCTTCTTTTTTCCTTACCGAGAGTGACTCTGATAAAGATTGAGAGACGGATATCAAATCGCGTGGAAAATTAGATGCGGGAAGGCAGGTACAACATGGAAATTTAACACAAAGAAGAACTTTACTACACTGATATAACCACCGGAATAAGACGACATAATAGGCCCAGGCATCAATCAACTGCAGGTGTATGACATTGTTTTGGATTACCAGGATAAAGGAACATACGAGTATTTGATTACATTAACCGTCTTCAATTGCATGAAATAACCTTGGCCATCTCACCGTCATTGAATTGGTAATGCAGAACAACTTCGTCATAGGTTTATTAAATAAATACTGGAGGCTGGTTTTTCGCTCCCATAGCGCAACAAACTGGTCTGCCAACTTGAAACTGACGGTGAATACAAGAGCCTTTTTATGAGAGAGAGAGAGAGAGAGAGAGAGAGATCAAAAACTAACATGAGGAGGTACGAGCTTTTCCTGGATTCATAATGCCGTTGGGGTCCACAGCAGAGAGAGATCAAAAACAAACATGAGGAGGTATGAGCTTTCCTGGATTCATAATGCCGTTGGGATCCAAAGCTGCTTTTATACTCTTCATTGTCCTGAGAGCCTCTATTCCGAACTCTTTCTCGAGGTACTGCCACATTTCAAACAATAGCAAGTACAACCAAGCTCATCGGTTAAACCTAGTTTTGAAGGTGCTTTGAAAAGGTGTAAAACCAATATTCATAATCGAAGTCGATGTGTACTCCATGGCCCCGTTTGATTGATTAAACGATTAATGAGAGGGTTTAAAACATTATATGGTGGGTAATCCAACATGTACTAACGGTTCCAAGAATCTACATTAGTTGGGGGCTCATATTAGTTATAACTTGTAATGGTGAAAACATGAGGAAAATGTAGTGAATTTCACTCATCCTTTTTTTTTTTTGAACGGCAAAGAAGATTTCTATTAATCATGAAGATCAAAGATGAAAACAGTACAATAGGAAAAGAAATGCATTGAGAGAGGTTTAAAGAGCGCAATTGCTCTTCTTCACTCATCACTTTCAACTAATATATTTTATTATTGTCTTTTCAAGTTACCTCAAAACAATTGCTTTTATTCATAGTACGTTTCAAACTATAACAGGTGGCTCTGACAAAAAAAGAAAAAAAACTATAACAGGTGGCTATATAGGATTTTTATCTCAAGTGAGTGAGTTCAGACATAAAGAGGGCATGAAAAATTTTCAATCTAAGAAAAAATAACCTAATCAATGTAGGATGCATTTCACCAGATACTGTCAATCTATCACATGTCAAACGGATCCCTAACCAATTGAAGTATTCAAGGGTGAGAAATGCAGTCTAATGGATGTCTAATCAAAATTTGTATCTAATCTGATCAACCAAACAGGCCCCAACAATCAAGCTTGTCGTACCTTCATTTTCCCAGTACCAACGCCATGTTCTCCCGTGCAGGTTCCTGTTCGGTCATAAAAGCACCGAAACCAAAACTATGTTAGTGCTCTTACTAGCCCCAAGCATGTTTCGGAATTTTTTTTATTGAATCGCGGCAGATACTATAAAATCAAACCATTGGTAGTATCGCTGGATCTGGTTGACTAAGGAAGCCCAGGATACAATATGCTAAAAAGAGTGACAATATAAGCAAACATTGCAGGATAATAGGATTTGCTGCAATACAGATTTTCATAATCACCTTGCAAGATAGCTCAATTCAATTGCAATACCAAAGAGTTCAATTGTTCACTCAAAAGAGATGACATCTTCTATATTTCTTGAGAGAGGATAATCATTATTAGATATAGGTGAAAGTATATAAACACCCCCTCAACTATCACTTTTTCTCAGAAGGGCCCGGGTCAGAAATGTGGTCCGACAGCCGGCAGTGGGACCGGGCCTCGGTGTAGGGGACCCCGGAGTCAGAGTAGTTGACGTGGACGTTGTTTACAACGCAGCCGGCAGTGCACGAAAAGTTTTTTTTGAGCAACACAAAACACATCTTGAAATACACCAGATCCCATTTCCTTAGAAGCATAACTAATATCTATCAGCTAAGAATATCAAACAAACAAACCGAAACAGTAAAATCCAAAGTCTCATGGGGATATCAAGGATTGCTTTTGAATGAAATTCCTCACCTCTGTGACTAACAGAGAAGACTCTGGCAGCTCAGGAAATCCGTAGAAAGCATGGATTGTATTCGGGTATTCAACCAAATAAGCCTTTTTCCCATCGGAGCTCCAATTCCGTACGCTCTTCCCCATCTGAGCGTTACATGGTGGGCTATGTTTCCGCCAGCAGTATCTCCGGCTATGAAGCAGCGGCTGAGGTCCACGTTCTGGGGCAAGTGAAGGCCTTCATCGGCGTCAAGGAATTTTAAGGTGTCAAGGCCATCGTCAAACTGGGAAGGGTAACGGTTTTCGGGGGCGAGGTGGTAGTTGACGGAAACAACAACAGCAGGGAGTTCAGAGGTGAGGCGACAGCAGAAGTTGTCCCAGGGTTTTGTGTCCGAGGTGAAGAATGAGAATCCGCCTCCATGGAAGTAAAACGATGATAGGGAGTTTCAACTCATCGGCGGCAGTGGCAAGGGGGTTAATATTGTAGAGGCAGAACCAGAGGTTGCGACAGGGGTCGATAGTGATATTGTGGCCGGCGAGTGGGTAAATGATTTCAGGATTTTTTTAAAAAAAATTCCTTCAAGGGTATAATAGAAAAGGGTATCTTGGTCATTTCCTCCATTCCGTTAACAGAGTTAGCATTTCTTTCGTTTCCAGTAGTTGAGGGCGTCTCCATGGGCGCTTTTAAATGTGAGGGGTGTTTACAAGAAAAAGTGATCGTTGAGGGGGTGTTTATGTACTTTCACCTTACATATATAACGATAAATACAACAGCAAACACAATTAGCTACCCTTAAGGGCGGCTCTAGCCAGGTTATGAGCCTCTCAGACTTTACAGCAATCGGCTTTGACAATTTACAGTCTATTCAAACTGTTACAAAGGTAGGGGTGATGATGCTGATCTTAAATTAATCTGTCAAGATTAATTAGTCCACAGGTAACTGTTTCCATTAGGTCAAAAACCTTCAAAATCCAACTCAAATTACTAGTACAAGATTACCACATTAGATCTGAATTGGAGCATCCTTTCCTTGAATTTTTACTTTGTGTAAGACAGATATGGGCTTAGAATGACAAATCGGCCATGCCTTGGTCAGCGATTGGCACACTGCCATTCGCTTATTGTTTCAATTTAAAGCAAAATATAGTTCCTCTTACAAATTTCCAGATTTAGGTAACAGAAGCTTGATTGCTTTCTTGTGCATATCAAATTTTCACCTCTGGGATTTCTCTGAAATCTAAGAACATCCAAAAGAAAAGAATTCGTACGATAATTTACCTTAATAACTGTTCACAAGGCAAAACCACATAACCCAATTACACAACACCTAGATTCGGTACCTTCCATTGACAAAGCAGTATGCACCATGAAATGGTTTAATCTCTCAGCTTCCCGTCGGTGTTCCACCTGGCTTGGATCAAATAAAATCACTGTGTGGAAGTTTCCATCACCAGCATGCGCAACAACTGCGCTGTTGTAAACAATAAGAACCGGAAAAGAAATGCCTAAGCATATCAAATTAGCATATACAACAACAACAACAACAACAACAAAAAGGATGTCCTCAAATATGCTGTGAAACATACCACACTAAAGGTGATGCGTCAAGCTCCTTTTTGGATCTTGATATCAATTCTGCAAGATGCGATAGGGGGACACATACATCCTGCAAGAAATGAAGAAAATGTGGAGAAAGTTCCTTATCTACAAAAAGGGGTAATAGTTGTCAAAGGCACGACTAGGCCCAAGGCGATGCGAGGCGCACGCCCAGCGCCTTGCTGACCCCCAGGCGAGGGGACTTGAAAAAGGCGAGCAAAAAGCACAAAAAAGCAACAAGGCGAGAAAAGCGACCAAGTGCAAAAAAGCGCGCTTTTTTCAGAAAAAGCGCACAAAAAAGCGAGTTTTTTTTTTTCCAAAAAAGCACACTTAACGCAATTATTTTCAGAAATAATTATTTTTTCGCATAGGTGCGCCTCTCTTCAAAACGGCTTGCGCCCCTCGCCTCAGGCCCAACGGAACTTTGCGCCTCGGTGCGCCTTTCGCCCTTGACAACTATTAACAGTTACTAGAAGAGGTAATTACCACTCACATCTGTTTTAAGGGTAGAAATACAACTTCTAATAATAATATTCATCAATAAATTTCCACTCAAATTGACAGGATTAATTTTAATAAAAGAGATTTCAGTGAGATTGACAGCATTAATATTCAGAAACAAAATTCCATTCAAATTGACGGCCATTAAGGGAATGGCAAGAGCATACAAAAAAAGAAAAACTAAAAGACAAAATCGTAAAGGAACCCTCGATACCCACATGCCTACTAAAACTCTATAAAACCCGAATATTGTTCTAGAAGAAGTAATGGTCCCCAGCTCCTACCTGTAAATAAAATATTAACAAGGGAAAGGAAAGAACTCTTGAGTGCAGTGTTTTAAAAAGCTCTAGGAGGACCGAGGCGCCACGGTCCTCTGACCCCTAGACATGCTCACACAACCAAAATCTGAAAGAGTCCATGTAATGTAATACTGACAAGATGAAAACACACATATGGTGCATTGGAGGTCGCAAGGACAACCTAGTGATGAATAATTAAGAAAACAGTGTGTAAAAACTTTTAACATTTAGCATCCTGCCCATTGGACAACTTGAACAATTGACCAACATATTAAAAATTGCCCCATTGGAACTCTGTACATTCACACTATAAGAGCAATTGATGAAAGGAAACAAGGGCACATAAGGAATGATGCGGGGCTCCAAATGACTAGGTTGGTTAGTATTTCACATTTCATCTGAAGATCTTAAGTATCAATGAAACCAAATCATCCTAGAAGTGTGAGAAAATTATTCAAGTAGATATCAAAGGGTCAAATCCATGTAAACCTTCGTAAAGGACAGCTAATTTTAACTGACCGATATCATTGCTTCAAAACTAGGCTCCATTGCAAAGCAAGCCCAAAGTGCCTCCTTTCTTATCTACACAAAAGCAACCAATACAGTAGCTTAGGAAATATAGAAACAGAAGATTATGATGCAACTCTCATGTCTAATAATTGACCTCACCAAAAAGATCACCAAGGACCTCTGCACCCACACATATCACATAGAAATATGAAATTGAAGAGCCAACTATAAATTTCCAAGATTAAATAGACTGAAAATGAAATCTTTTTTGAAATCTGGTTGAAGTTCACACTATCTGACAAAACTTTTTTAGGTTTTGGAGAACTAAAAGTTTGAACCCATGGATGGAAAAACTGCAGGAATCATATAAGAAAACTGATAAGCAGCTACCCCATCACATACACTACAAATACAGAAACTAGAGGCAAATTACCCTCCAGAGTTCCTTTTTAGCTTCTGGATCTTCTGCAAAAATGAAATCTGAACCATTGTGCTCAGCTGCAATCTTCTGAACAATCAGCGTTTGCTCACGTGAATATGCTTCTGGTTAAATAACAAATATGGTCTCAAAAGCTAGCTTTTAATTTGTAATAACTCAGAAAAGAAATAGCAAATTCCAAGAATATGCAATGGTGGATGGAGGCTGGAGGTAATAATGCATTGGCTACCGATGGAATGATTAGTGGAATGATTAGAAGACTTCCATTGAGTAAACTGATTTTGCTTATGTGCATATTATTCAAATTTACAAACACTACCATTATGTGCATCTTAGTCTGATTTAATTCAAGGAGTCGTACTACAATTTACACGGTCCCCTCATCAAATAAGCTTTTCTTTTTTCCTTCTCCTCATCCTTTTTCCTTTTCCTTTTATTTGTTGAAACTCTCACACAGTAAGTTGAATCCATCAAGTAAAGAATCATCTGCTAAATCAGTATGTGGCACATCAACCCTGAGTAGGCACTACAGTTGTCTATTTGAAACTAGTCACAAAGTAAGTGACAGTAAAGAAAATGAAGACATCAAGGTTTCATTCTCTGAGAGTTGGATAATATAAAAGAAATAATAAGTGCAGTGTGATAATCAGCTAAACCTGGTTTCATTATCAATTGAAGCATAAATAAATGTCCATTTTAAATAGATCATGTTTCTTTTTTTTCTAATAGGTACTCAAGTAGATCGTGTTTGACCTGTGCCTACAAACTCAAACATTAAAGTTGGGACTTCAGGCAAGTTTTTCCCGTTAGCAATATTGATAGCTTTCACTTGAACCTCATCCAGTAGCTCCACCCTTGACACCTAATAAGAAAAGGAACAAAAGTACGTCAATGGTAGGAGCAACAAGTGAACTTTTACATTATCTTATTGAAATTCAGCCTTGACGCTTTTGGAGCACCTTCATCTCTCTAACACAAGTTTCTCTCTTGTTGATCACAAATAAAAACAAATAAGTACAAAAATTCCGTTAATACTAGGGTAGCCCAATGTGAGCAATGTTTGTTCTGCTATCTCAACATCTAAGCATGTTCTCCTACAAATTTAACTCACTACATACATTTCGAATACAATTTTAAAAGCACTTAACCCTCAAGACTATTATATTATCCTAAAAACATTATTGCCTCTCCCGCTCTCTGTAATACGAGCTCTGCAACAAAGGCCATTATAAGTAGACTCCTGCTCAAGTATACAAGCACTTCAGTTCCGCTAGTGGACCGTTCAATTATATAAGCACTTTAACTCAGTAAGTAGGACTTTAAAGGAGAAAAAGCACTCCTTTAAACCTTTTCAGGTGTTGTTCACTGGTCCTTTGAAATGCGAGAAGCAGCTTCTTCAGCCCCCAAGTTCGGCCAACTTTGAAAAGAAAATAGTACCAGTACAAGACCTTAATCAGTTCATTTTAACATTGTTTCTATGAACCCGATATCCACAAATCTTTTCCTTGTCACTTTGTACGAGAAATCGCTCCACTCTTTTTCCCTTACTTCCTCGGAATTTTCACATCAATCATATTTAATGACCTGCAAGAGAAATTTTGTGTATATTCTTCTCTCAAGGAGTATTTTGTATGCAGCTACAGAGAATGCAGAAATATGGTAAATTTAACCAATGTGCAAGATATAAGGAAAGAAATTCCAATACTGAAGCAATCTCATAAGACATGACTGCAAAATATAAGGAACTGAATATCAATCCTGCAGCAATCTCATGACTGCAAGATAGAGGGAAAAATATCCCGTGATTGCACCAATCTGAATGTAAGATACATCAAAATACTAAATGGGTTTAACCCCCAGCCACAAACTACAGTTATTGAACTACTTCCCTTATAATAAGGATTCATCAACTCAAAAAGAGGATGGAGACATCCAAACAAACTAAAAGTATGAACACCAAAAAGTTGTACGTAGGATCAACGATGGTGCAGCTTTACTTATTTCCAATGCATTTCCAAGTTGTGTTAGACTAGGTACCAAAATTTAACAACCAAAAAAAAAGAGTGTTGAACATGCAAGGACACAACGGCAAATAAATTTGGCAACAGAACTCTTACCTGTATACCAGACAACATAGTTGCCATAGCAACATCTGCTGCATCCTTAATTGTTGGGAAATTACACATTGCTACCTGTAACATAGAATTAGTCACAAAAGATTCTACAATCAATCACACTACAAGGTGAGATCTTCAGACTGATGGGCCATAAATCACCAACACTCCTAGGAGGTCTCTGTACCCGTGTTGGACACGCCACGGAATATACTGGGGACACGCCATATGGGACGAGTCATGTGGCGTGTCCATTAAATAAATTAAATTGATTATCTAAGGCAAGACACAGCGGGGACACGGATGAGACATGGGGGACATGCGGGCAACAACATGCCAGGGTTATATATGTGTTACTTAAAAAGTTTTGCGTTAAAATTGTAATATGATAAACACATTATACTTGTAAATATACACAACCATCTCTCTCTCAAAACAAGACTCCTCTTGAAAATCATTAATGCTAAGGGGACCAACCAAAACCATACCGATTTGGTACCAATCATGTGTGGGCCCATTTTGGGGTCCCGCACAAACGATCCAAACCATCCATTATTTTCTCAATAATTTTTCGAGTTCAACTGTAAAATTTCAGCTTGATCCAATAAACTTAAGAACTTGCATTTATCTGATCAATTTGAAATTTTATAGGTGAACTTGAAAAATTATTTCAAAAATAATGAACAGTTTGGATCGTTTGTGCGGGACCCCAAAATGGGGCCCACATATGGTCGGTACCAAATTGGTATGGTGAGGTCGGTACCTATAGACGGCCTCTCTCAAAATTCATGGTATTCCATAGTTTTCAGCTTGTTTTAGTATTAAACATGTGAGGAAAGTTTGAAGACAGCAGTCCGTACGTGAGTGTCCTCAACGAAAGCCTAAGTTTGGCTTGCACTTCAAGACAATATATCCACCAAGAAGTAGATATTACGTACACAGTCCACCCAAAAGAAACCCTTATTTTTTTAACAAATGCATCAGACATTGTATGAGAATCAATATGAAAACAGGAAAAAAAACAAATCAAAGTACCACAGAATACTGAGGAATTTTCTGAAGGCGTAAAGTAACTTCTGTTATCACACCTAATGTTCCTTCACTTCCAATCATCAGGCGCGTTAGATCGTACCTAACATGTGTAATTGGAAATGTCAATGGGGTAGTCTAGCTGAAGAAAAATAGTCATATGCAACAAGAAGCAAACATTAAATGGAAAATCCTTGCCTGCTATCTTTATTGGAACTTGTTCCAACTAGATCACGCGTAAGAAGATGTGGTCCTTGTGAGGTCCTTTTCATTGTGTTTTTACTATTTTGCCCCTTTCTTCATAACTAGTTGATTTCTTCTTTGTTATGTGAATTATATCTCCCAATCTGGTGTTCTTTGTTTTGCTTTGTCTTTTTGTGTTATAAACTTTAAAATGTTATTTTCAGGGTACATGTCTGTTTTCCGTAGTGAATAAGACGATCGCCTACATCTTTTATCCGATGTTTCACGCGAAACGGCAAAACCAATCCTTGGGTGTGACGGTGCATGCGTTACAAATCATTCTTGTTGGAGAGATGCTCAACCCTAGATCTCTTTATTGAGTAAAGACAGAACTTTATATTTTCAGAATCTATTTGACACGATCTGTCATTTAAGATCCATATTGAATATGAAATTATAGAACAAAATACTTCTTTGAGCCACTGTGAATTTGTTGTCATGTCCCTGTGAATTTTTGCATAATTCACGCCCCTTTAGTTGTTGGTTATTTTGTTGTTACATCCTTTTGGGTTTGTACATAATTATAAATTTACGCCCCTGTAATGTTCTGTTACAACCCTAAGAATTTGTGTTCAACTAACAAATTTACGCCTTTGTAGTTGTTGGTTACACCCTTGTAATTGTTGGTTGTTCAATGCTCAAATTCACACCTATAATTGTTGGTATATATCCTTGTGAATTTGTGTTCAATCACCAAATTCACAGCCCCCGCGAATTATTGTTGAACCCTTGTGGATTTCTGTTCAATTCACAAAAGTATGCTTATGATCCTAGGTTTGAGATAAATAGGTCGCCCCACAGACACGCAAAACACACACACATGTTATATTCCTGACTCTGCCACTGCCTGATTGAGATTCGGTTTGGCAATGCTTTTGTATTTAATGTGGATGAGAAGAACCTCCCTACAAAAATAAAAAGGTACAAAATCACAAAACACACCCTGCAGCACTTTTTCGAGCACGAGATCCTGTCTTGACAATGTCCCCGTTGCCTAGAACTGCCTGCAAACCAAGTAAAAATGTAAAATGCAATGCTAAACATCTTTGACATAAGAGGAGGAAATAACACACCTTGAGGTTGATAACATTCTCTCGCATAGTTCCATACCTACATGCTAAAAATGAAGTCATTTATCGAAATTTAATATAGAAAATAAATCATTCGCTTTGAGATATAGAAATGGCTACTAAACAAACAGATGGAGCACAATCAAACAATTGTCCTATCTATAATATTATCCTCAACACAAAATGAGAAATTGAAAAGAAGGAAAGTTAAGAAGAAGCATCCATTACAACCATCTACAGATAACCAATGTCGACTGACAAATATATGAGAACAAAGAAGGAAGAAAATACGGAACAAGAGTAAATCTAGACGAAGAAAAATTTCCATGGTTTCTGCTGCAAATTTGTCGCCCCTATACAACCCCAGTTTAAAACTTGATTAGGCTTATATGGCAATCCTGAATTCTAGGCTCATGTAGCCACAAAATGTCCAGGCCATAAGCATAATATATTACTGCAAATAATATACGCTAAAGTCAACTCTAGCTAACTAAATTGGGTAGATAATCCCCAGCGGTTGGCGCCGTGGTAGTCACCTGGCAACCAGGGGTTCCGGTCCACTCCCCACTCTCATGCTTTTAGTTCAAGTGTCGGGCCAGTCCACATGGGGCTTTGCCTTGGCTTAAATAGGGCCCCCGCCTGTGTACAGTGGGATTAGCACCCCAGATCAGTCGATCCATTGGGCTGGACACCTAGTCATAAATAAAAACTAAATTGGATACACTGAAACAAACCACCCCACCACCCCCCCATGTAATGGAGGAGATACAATAAGCCCCTAAAGTTAGACATAACACAACACCCTCCCTCAACCATTTTTTTTACATTTGCACATATCTACGTTATCCTAAGAAACAAAAACTTTAGCTTGTGTGCAGACTTCAAAGTATGGGTCCATTTCTACATACAATTTGACCTCCTAAAAATTTGTTGTCAACTTATTTCATAAAACTACATAGAACATATGAACAAACAGCGCAAAACACATCTAGTACAAATATTTGCAAGGGTAATTATAATAGAAAACAGATGTTAGAACTGAAGCTCCAACAGAATTGCTCCAGCTGCTGAGCTTCTGACAGTCGATTGCGAGCCAGCAAGGCGGGTGGCACTAAGATGAGGGTGATGAGGAAGGAGGAAGAGAGAGGCAAAGGGAGATGAGATTGGAAAAGGAGAGGAGAAATGAAGAGGTGGAGTGAGGGAGGATAAGAGTGGGATATCGGTGGCTACAACCGCCGCGACAGAAAAAATTGGACTGATGAAAAGGTCATCTGGTCTACGATATTCGCTTTTTCTTTATGTTGCCTTACCAATGAGACAACACCTAAAGCATTAGTTTTATAATAAAGTGAAGTCAATGTCTATGCTTGTTTCTTTCCATATGTTTTGCCTTTGTGTTTCTGTTGGGAAGCCATGTAAACAATGCTATGATGAGTTCCATAACAAATTTGTATAAAGAGGACACAAATGATAGGTTTGTAAAAGTTCTTGATGAAGAAACAAAAACATATTGCGTGGTAAACTGCTAAAGAAACAATCTTTTTGTTCTTTTGGCAGCATAATCACTGGCAATGATGTGAATGCAAATGTACCAGAAAAGACCTTTAATAGTGAGTCACAAAACAGATCACCAACCTCACAGCTAAAGAACCAGAACAGCGTGTAGCACACATACCCCCAATGGTTGCTCCTGGCCCTGCAAGCCAGATTTATATCTTCTATCATTGTATAAATAATTTGACAAAAAGAAGCAGTTGGTGCATTGAGTGTACCAAAACCAACTTCAAATGTCCAAAATTACAAATAACAAGCTTGTGCAAGCAGCAAGACTTCTCAACAAAAGGATCTATTTTACCTACTTCTACTTGATGCAAAGCATATTTTCAAATATCTTTCTTTTCTTGGTTTATGTTTCTTTACACCTAAGATATCTAAGTCTTGAAGCTGTTTAACTTTATGGTCTCTATGAAATAATATATAAGTTCAGACAACCCTATTGCTTTCATGTTCCACATCCTGTTGTGGGATTATATCTCAAACATGAGCACAAAAACCTTTAAACAGAAAAAATATTAAAAACTGACCAGGATCAAGAGGGAAAAATAGACCATAAGGCTCCAGGTACTCATTGAGCTCAATCCACCCAATCCCAGCCTCAACAACCACGTCCATATCCTCAACATGTAATGATTTCACTCCCTACAATCTCAATACAAATGCAACAAAAGTAAGGAAGGATAAAAGCAAGTAATGCAAAACCAACGGGAATAATACTTTGTTGACAATACTGATCCACTCAATGAAGCTTAGACATTTCTGATCATACAATTCCACAACTGGCTATGCTACCATCCTACTATTCTGACTCACATAGTTCTCCAAGTCATTGAAACACATTAAGTCTGTTCATGGATATCAAAAGGAAAGGGGAGATTACGTTTCAGTAGAAAGAGGGACGTTTAATTACATAGAAATGGCATGAAGGTTGGGAATCACTCCTGTCATGGTAAGAGGTGAAATAATTGCAAAAACATGAAATGGTAATTTGGTTATACAATTTTACCCAGTGTGACAACTGTAACTAACTGGCAACACGAGCGTAATGCACTAGCTCCTCTTGTCAAACTTAGGAACTCCCTATAATGAGCGACTTGCTCCTCAATGCAATTCCTGCATGGTCAACGTTGGATCGTGTCACCCTTTATGCCTTTGGAAGCCAATGACTTGCAGTGGTGGAACCAGGATTTCAATGCAAGGGTGGCAAAATTAACATTAATTAACCACTAATAAATCAACCCACTACCTTAAGTATACCATCTAACATACCTTTACTCACAAACAAATCATAAATAGTGTAAGATAGTGTGTGAGACCCATCTTGGGGTCCAACATAAATGATCCAAGCAGTTCGCTTACGTTAAAACAATTTTTTAAGAGTCTTTGTAAGAATTTAGATTAATCAGATATTGACAAGGGCTTAATTTATTAACTAAACTTTTCGTCCCTAATTTGCAAGGACCAAGAATTGATGAATTGATCACGCTATTTTAAACAAAATGAACTGCACTAATTCGTCTTGTCTCCTTAAATTTTTGGTACTTTTTTTTTTCATATTTTTGTTTGCCTTTTCTGAATTTTTGTTGGATTCATGTTAATTTTTTTTTTTTTTTGCATTAATCATTCTTCTCGAAGAGAAGAGTCTGAAAGTAAAAAACTTCTAACCAAAAGTCAGAAAAAAAAAAATTTCACGAAAGACGAAAAAAACCAAACGGCGGGTATTTTTATCTTTAGTACTGTCTCATATAAACTTTTTTCAACATCAGTTCACATTTATATGCTTTTCTAATTCCTCTCATTGAGACGAATGATTACTACCAAAATTTAGAAGAAAAACCTAAACAAAAGATTACGAAACGTAAAAAACACAAGGGAAAAAAAATACCACACCAAAAAATTGAGAATGGGCCTAATTCCTTTTAATGAGCAACTTGTACCTTAATAACTTTTCTGAATCTGGGAGCTAGTGGCTGGCTCTGTAACTGAATTTCACTAGCTCCTCTCGTCTAATTAAGAAGCTCTTTTTCACCAACTACTTGCACTTAATTGGACTCAAATCTACTATCTCCCTTTAATGAGTGACTTCCACCTTAATGCCATTTTTTCTTGGATTGGATTCTGGGGAAATAAAGTGGGACAACATCATTTCCCTCCAAAGGGTATATTGGTTTTCATATGTTAGGGATTCCGTGTCTTTGTAATTACTTCACCTCTTACCATGACTTTATAATTCCAAAACTTCAACCATGTCTATGTAATTAAATGCCCCTCTTTCCACAGAAACACAATTTCCCCAGAAGGAAACATAACTTCAAAGTCTTGCACTCAAAAATAAGAAACAGCATGGAGAAAAGAATAGTGTCCTGATAATCAAATATTCTAGGCAACTGCACCAACCCAAAGTTAGGGAGAGAGGGGGAGAGAGAGTGAAGTAGGCGTAAGCCCTAGTCGTTAAGCCAGAATGTACAAATTGGGTCTCAAAGGTCCTACTAAAACATGACCAAGCTAGACCTAAGACAAGTATTCAAGACCCGTTCATTTTGGGGTTTTGGATTTTGGATTCTAATCATCATCCCATTTCTCTTCAATTATTAATCTCATTTTTCTCTTTATCTCTCTCCAATCATTACCCCTATTTCCAATCATTACTCTATTTATCTCTACACTGATTACCTACAAATCCAAATCCAAAATCCCAAAACGAACGGAGTCCAAAATACCCCCAGTTATGACACCAAACACATGAAATCCTTACATTGATATCCAACAACAGAAGAAAACACCAAGACATAAAAGTTGACAGTTAATATAAAAAAGCACATTATTAATGAAGGGTCTTTAGAAATGCTTGAAAAATGCTCATACTTTCATCAAAGTCATGTCAATGCAAACGCCTCCTTGAGGTGATAAAGTATGGCCCTCGAGTGATGTAGCTCCACCATATGGTACAATAGGGACCTGAACATCAAATTAAACCAGATACAAAAAAAAAAAAAAAAGAGAGAGATAATGAAAACAAAGAGAAACTCCAAACAAATCAGCCATACTAGAACTTGCTTAAGCTGGCAAAAAGAATCTCGATTGTTCTGAACAGGAATGGCTATTCATTTAAGTCTAGTTTCCCTTGAACTAGCAGCGGTCAATCCATTCTTACTGAGTCGCTGACTGACTTCTAAAAGAAGTCAATAATAAATAAGATCGGGAGTTTGGTTATCTACTTATTCCATGGGTAATATATCAGACCCGATGGATGGAAACACATAGACAACCCAGAGCCCAAAACTCAATGTCCACAAGAGGAGTTATCCAATCCAAATGGAAAAACACATTGACTGAAAAGATACAAAACCATAGGACAGAATAGAGGAGCTCGGACCTTATACTTGTTACAACATTTGACTATCTTGGACACTTCGTCTTCAGACCTGCATGAACAAACTAGCACTTAAGGTAGAGAGAGCTAGAACTTATACTGCTCGATATACTACAGCATTGACAACAACAAAAATAAAGGTAAGAACTCAAAAGAACAATCTCTCATAATAGACAGCATTGTCTTACGTCTCTTCCATTTTTGACCATATGCAAATTATCACCAAGAACAACACATATTAGACTAAGTTAGTTGATTTGTAGGAAAATCACAAGAATCGAAAGTAAAGGTTATGAATCAGTATTTTAACAAAACTAGGAAAGTGCATCACAAACAGAAAATCTCAGGCCATGATAGGGTCAAGTTCCAAAAAATATCTTTTTGATAATTTCTTTGCCACAATACGAACAAACTATCTTTTCACCACCATCGCAAAATCCAATACTTTTATTCTCAACTCCAACACTGCAAGACTAAACCATTAGCTCTGGTACAATGTACATCATAACAGTCAAGTGCAGTTGATGGAGAAATACTACATGGAAACATCAATAGAAAAAACACGAAATGTAGTTCACCAGCGAATTGTGTTGTGTCCATGGGAAAAGATGGCAATCAGATGCCTCTAGGATGATATATAGATTACGAGGAAAAACTAAACCGTGAACCACAAAGGATACAAAAAACAAGAATCCAACCTTAACTGGATACAATATAAAATTAGTCCTCCCGAACAAAAAATACAATAATCGCAAAGTGTTCCCCAATGCAGAATGAGAAGGGGAAGGAAACATACGTCTTTATGTGTTCTGCCCGAACATTGATAAGGTTTCCTTGAGTCTTCGAGGAATGAAGAAACTCTCAGTATTGACATTAATACAATTGTAACTTCAACTTTACTTTGCATAGGCTAGTACATTGTATCTATGGTACTATCAAGACGGAAGATAAGAAAGGGTACATTCAATCATATCCTAATCCAAATAAAAAATCTACACCCTAAAAGGATCATTGAAATGGAAACCAATCAATCAATCCAATCCCACATTTTCCTATACTATTTCTAACTCAAGAACACAAAAATACAAGTGTTAGAAGGTTCAGAACATTCTGATCTTCTGACCGTATCAGCACACCTAATGTCAACAGTCTTCTGTAGTAGGAATACTCTTCGGCAGTGACCTGCTTGAAGAGTGTCTAGCAATGAACCATTCATGTCCTTCTAGAACTGTGTTGCATAAGTAACCCAAAAGTCCAGCTACGGAAAGCTGATCCCACCAAGATATAGCAATCTACGCCTGGCCTATAGGCAATAATCAGTGTCATTTGGCATGAATTAACTTTCGGCTCTAGGATCCAATTGTAGGAGGACATAACCCTAATGTTATTTTGTATCGTCTCCCCACAAGGAGAGGCCCCCTCATCTTGGGCCACCAAAACAACACGCACATGGAAATCCCCACTACTCTTTCTATAGAGCTCTGGACCAAAATTCCTTGAAATACGTAAATAAAGAGGAACTTACAATTCAAAACACGCGCTAAGACCATTGCTCAGACAAAAACTAGGGCAAACTAGAAAGCTATCCAAGAGAAATGTCAAAGGCCATTGCAGTGGGCCTTACCTGAATGCCCTTATAAGCTGAATTCGAATATTTAAATGAACGTATTGGGCCGAGCCCAATGCCCACACATTCCGTTTGGACCCAATCTAGGGAACCATGACCCACACCCTTGGTGCCGAACATGGGTGAACGGTTATGGGCCAGCCGTAAGCCCGACCCGTGGAGTTAAATCCCGCAGTCGCTTCTGGAAGGTTCTGGAATGTACCAAAAGGCTTCTAGAAGGTTCTTGGACCTTCTAGGCATATGTAGCACGTGGTTGCTTCCGACGATGTCATTTGTGACGTCACTAACCGAAGCAGGCACGTGTGACGTCACGGGTGCATGCTGTGCATGATTTACTTGGGGAGCACGTACGCATTGCCTATAAAGACCAAGGGATAACCCCAAAGCAAGGTACATTGTTCCTAGCTACAATACTTTCCCCTACCTTCTCCACTCACTAACTTGAGTGTTGGAGGGTCGTTTGGTTGGCCACAGCCTCACGATTTGTTTTGCAGGTCACTAGGTGGAGGAGGAAGACGGATGGTGACGACCCGAGATGAGTTTCCGAAACCACCACCAACAGCCATCACTGCTCAATACCCTCTGAAAGCTCTCACCTCGGGTTTACATCTCCAAGAGTCTGCCATCAGAGAACCAACCCTCTCCTTACAAAACAAAGACCTAAAGCAAATCTAAGGCATCTAATGAGAGCAGATTCCAAGTTACAAGGCCCCAGGGAATCAAGGATCAAAGAACTGCTAGTAACTAATCAAAGCTAGAAGAAGTAAAATCCAACTATATTTCACTTGATCCATCCCAGTTGAAAGCAAGCTAAATCCTAATCAACACCACAACTAAGAGAGAGACGCGGGCACTTTAGTACGTGAAAAAACTTCAACGGGTGAAAAGACAAGGGACCTCTTCCAGAAATTCAAGCACCATAAAAATCAAGCCTTTAGAAGAGAATCATATATACCACCGGCGAATCCACATAGCCCAAAACCCATGCTTGAATGCCGCACCATTGAATCCACCAAAGGACCCTGCCATAGATGTTGAAAACTGAAACCAGTCTCAAGGATCTTCAATTCATGACCAATAATCGCCATATTCTCTCTTGTTCTTCAAGGAATTAAGAAAACACTCTCTAGCCTCTCTCCACATGAGCATGTAATTGTTTCGCACTGAGAAGCACCTAAAAAATGCAGAGTGGGTTGGAAAACTGAAGATGGCGCCTTTAAATAGGTGATCTTCTTGAAGGCCTCCAAAGAAGTGCATTGCAATTCACTTGTGCGAGTACAACAGGTTCCATTTGAGTAGGCTCAAGTTAGCTTGAGTGGACTTCACAACATCCGTGCTTAGGACTCCAATATCCACCAATCCTCTGAAGTCTGCTCGAGCGGATGCTCACCCAACTATGGTCTAAAGCTCCCTGTGGCTGATCCGGATCATTTCTGGAGCCGTTATGCTTGCTTGAAAAGTAAGTCCATGAAGGGGTTGAAAACAAAACACATCAAAACACATAAATGGACTTATAAAACTTGACAAGTGCTCGTCCAAGGGATTCACAAAACAACAAAAGGAGGACTCTAGTTCCTAACAGAAACGACAAATTTCTCTTTAATACTTGCTTGATGTAACTGAAGAGGGAAATAGGTTGATAAAAATAAAAAACTATCTCCATAAAAGAAAAAGAAAAAAGATAAATGCCAAATTGCAAAGGCAATAATGCAATAGTTTCCAAGCATAAAATCCAGTCTTACCTTGGAAAAACTACTACATCAGGGATATTCACTGCTTTATGGAAGCTGTTCGGTGGTTTTCCATGAAAGTACCTCCCATCAAAATCCATAGTCATATCATCCTGCATAATTTTACGGATAAGTCTTAATATCCTGGATAATGATACCCATCCATTCCCTACAGAAGAATAAGCATCTGCTCAAGGACATGTTTCAACTTTACATTTCAAACCTAATAACAAAGAAAATTAAATTTTTGTTGACAATAAATATTAAACAATATGAAATTGAACATTGAACATATTTAAAGAAAATATGGCAATAGAATGAGAAAGACAACGAAAACATTCTCATGACTTATTTCAGACTTATAATGAAAAGGTAATTGATACGATACTTGGCAAATAGCCTTCAACTCATTAACAAGCTCTTGTGGGATATCCTTGTGAGAACCCTTCACCAAGTAATCTTTGCTTCCTTTGCCCCCGAAGCTCAACCCCCTGGCAAAAAAAAAAAAAAACCCAATCAGTATATTCTCTTCCACTTATCCAATAACCAGTTCCACAACGAAATAATTAAGTAATTGGAAGTTGACACCATGATTTTTATTTCGAAGAAAACCCTAAGGCCCTGTTTGAATAGATGTGTATTTCAAATGGAGGAACTTTATGCTCAACTGATGGATGTGTGGTAAGACTTTATGAGATAGAAATAGAAACGATAACATTCATGGAAGGGTGGCGGTAGCACTGACATAAGATAAGATAATATAAAATAGATTACGGCGGTTTGGGCATCTTTATCTTAGATGGACCGATGGGTAGTTAGGAGGATGGGTAGTTAGGAGGAGTGATATGGCTAAGGTAGAGGTTAACACCACTAAGGGGAGAGGTAGACCAATATTGACAAAAGAGGTGGTAGTTTGCAAGGATCTAGATTTTTTCGAATATATCACAAAACACAATGCCCTAAACCGAGCTCAATGGCAAAATGGATTCATGCAGCCGACTCCAATTGATTGGAACTTAAGGCTATGTTTGGTATGGTTATGATTTTATCATCCAGTGGGAAAGAATTGAGGATTTAATCAGGGTGTTTAATGGGTATTAGGTTCTTTTCACCTTTCTAGTTTTCTTCTCTTCTAAGCATCTCCACTCCTTACTCAAATTTGAGTAAAAATCACCCAATACACCACTCCACTCCTTACCCAAACTCATACCAAATTTGAGTTTTACTCAAATTTCTTCCCAAATTTTGTTTGAACCAAATCCTTACTCAAATTTTGAAGGCTATTTTCTCCCCCTCAAATTTACAACTATGCCATTAATGAAACATTTACTCAAATTTATGCCTAGATTTGCATTTGCCCATTGGATTGCTTCATACCAAATCAAGTTTTTACCCAAATTTTTACACAACTTTGGGTAAAAAATTGAGTAAGGAGTGGAGATGCTCTAAGTTGCCAAACCATTATATACACGAGCAGTACGCATGATTACTTAAAAGTTAAAACAACCTAAAATTGGGATAAAAGAAGATCTTTTTACGTGCTCTCCTAATTTGCCAATCGACCACGATGGGGCTCTCAAACTCAATATCGAAACGTCAATGTGAACTATCAAATCTGCATTTAACTTGTTCTCGTCGAATAACAATGTCAAGTCCTCCCCTTTGAAATATATCGAAACAGCAACTAAAAGTTCCAAACGTAACAGAATCTCAAACGATTACAAAAAAGAAGAAGATAAACACAAAGAAAGACAGATAATTCAAACTACGAAGCCAATCCATTAAAAACCGGAATAGATAAGACCACAGTAGGAGAATTAACTACCGAGGATTGACATCGGAGGCGTCGCCATCGCAGAGTGAAGGGTTGGTGTGGGTGTGGTGGGAAAGTGATCCAGCGGAGACAGCTAGGGCTAATGGCAACAGCAAAGAGGATGCCCATGAAAAGATGGGTGTTTCTCTAGTTTGTGAAGTTTGTGTCGTGTTTCTGTTGAGAAGTGAATGGCGTAGGTTGCCGTAAAAGGGTTTTGAGGAAAAACGTAAACGGGAGAACCACGACGAAAACGCCATGCCGGCCTTTGAGGAGAGAGAGAGAGTTTAATTTCAGTCTTACAGTATCTCGTAAGTACCATTACCGTTATGTTTACATTGCCACTAGCCTTTTAAGGCTCTGTTTGCAGCACATGGAAAAGAAAAAAAAAATTCAAAAAATTACCTCCTTGGGTTGGTTTGAAAAGAAAGTGAGAAAAAAAGGACGATACATTTTTCCGTCTCATTTAAAGGTTTTGTTTGGAACATATGAGAAAATAGAAAAATTTGTAAGGCTATGTTTGGAACCTAAAAGGAAAGGAAAGGAAAACTAAAAAGTTTCCCTCCTATTATTTGGTTGAAAGAGAAAGAGAGAAGAAAATAATTTTAAGTTTTGTGAATAGTAAATTTTCCCTCTCATTTTCTTTCCATTTTATTTTACTTTCCTTCCCTTTCTTTTCATTAGGTTCCAAACAAAGGCCAAAAAATTGCCTCTCCTTACTGTGAGAAAAATAGTAGAACACAATTTAACCAGAATTGCCTGTCACGCTTTCGTACTGTAATATACCAATGTTTGAGTGTCCTTTTTTTTTTTCCCTTCTATTTGACTCTCTTTACTAGAAAAACCCTTGAAACTACCTAATTTTTTATTATCATATTGGATATTGCAACACAGTTCGTTTAATCCAATTGTGGTGTGAGGTCAATGGGCTCTACCCAGTTGACATCTTTTGGTCCTCCCCGTGTGGAAAGCAGGGTTCGAGTTCTGACATGGGCGTTTGAGGTTTAAGATTATAAATAGCCTTTAAAACCCTCTTTGGAGTAAACTAGCTACTAATTCCCCGTTAATCCAGATGATGTATACAATGACTACAAGTGGCCTGGAACACCAAAACACGAGATCAGGGACCAGATGGGTAGAATGCAAGCAAAATGTTAAAAACTAGTACCCCGACGGTTAAGTTTATATATATAGTACTACATTTAGATCCTCGAGATTTAAAGTGTTGGACCAATTCTAAGTTAAAAGCTAAAATGCAATCAAATGCTAAAGGATCTTGAGAAGATTAATTTGGATTATACTAATGCAATCAATGCTAGAGTTCAATTCTACTTGACGACAACCCTTTGAGCCACTTTACCCCACGTGTAAGCTGGCTCGAGATAGCCTGCATTACCATAAAAAAATGTGGTCAAAACAAAAGGTGAATGGAGAATCTAGACGGGATTAGACACTATGCTCACGACTAAAAAGGAGCGCCGAAGCCAGATCACAGGACATGCAAAACCGGAAACTATGTAAAAGAGGACGGACATTAAAAGGAGGCAAAAAGATTAGAGAAACCGCGAGTGAGGAGAGATCGGAGAAGGGAGGAGAACCTCATAACAAATTCTAGTAATCGTTTGGGACCGAAATTGGTTAATTCAGAAGCAAATCACTCAAAATCCCCACGATGACCTGCACAAACTGGGCATCCAGCTTTTTGCAGGGACCTGGAAAGCAACATTTTGACTATCAACACAACACCAGAAATGAGAGAATACGGGAAAACAGACACTAAGCCATCGTCTGACTTCTATACCACCACACCCCCACCCCCCCACCATCTTTGGATTACTGCTTCGCCTTCATAAAACGAACCCCAGGCATGGTCACAGCAAAAACAAAAAACAGAAACCCTCAAAAATACAAAGGATGATTTGCTCTGGTTGCAGACAAAAAAACAACTCACTCATGAAAGGCAAAATCGGGCACCAGCCACAATTTAAACGGAACCTGGATCCCTCCCAAAACTCTGCTTCTTTACATTGCACAGCCTCAGACCTGAAAGCCCTCATCACATCTGGAAAGATTAAGTGCTCCACCGATATGTTGAAGTTCAAAACTAATTATTGTATCTTGAAAAGGTTTTTCAGTTTCGCAAGCAGCCTCCACTCGTCGGTGGACAGGTCGTCCTGCAAAATTAGTGAGGTGATGAAGTGAGCAATGTGATTTAACCCTTGGCCCAAGAGAAATCCAAACCACACAGAGTTGAATTCCGCTTACCCGATAATTAGTTTTGAGTACATCGATAGACTTCCTAGAAATATGGCTGACTAGCTCAGCTTCCATCTCAAAATGCCTCCCATACATCCTTTGCTGCTCCTCCGAATTGCTACCAACTATCTGCAGATGCAGAAATAGATTTCCTATGAGCCTTAGTCTGTGAATTGAGAGTGTAATTGGCTAGGACAAACTGAAACTGCTAAGAGTACATAACTACTTTATATGATTTTAACATCTTGACCAAAAGAACCGAATAGAAGGAAGACCATTAAAAATAGCTAAACATAAGTAAAACGCAGTTCAATATTATTTCAACGAAATAATTTCTTCCCCGTGATGGGGCCATCCACATATTCAAGAACTAACACGCAAAAAGAAGTACCAACATTCCAACATCGAGAGGACAGACTAAGTATGGAATCATGAATACAGAGCTCTTCATTCGCTCTTGTCTGTGTGTTTATTTCATGTCATAGGCACTGAGTGGGCAGAGTGCTATAACCGATAATGTACACCTCTATGGCTTAACTTGAGAGTGGATAATTACGGTAAGCAACGATATTCTCCAACTCAATGAAATTTTCGCTCAATGTACAGCTGAGTTCATGTATTTTTGTTAGCCCAGCGTTAATACTGAGCTCTCGCAGATTTACCGCTCTGTTCGGTTTGGTTTATAAGCTTAGATTCAGCCTAGATTCAAGCGCACATTTACGGATGACTAAAATGTAACTTCTGATGTATGGCTCATTTTCATCATTTGTTAGTTATCAATTTCACTATAGAACTAATTCATATCATCATTCTAGGTTTCTTCGCTCATCAATTTGCTCTTCTTGTTGGATTTAGAATGTATTTGTCATCGATATCAGGCGACTGAGTTAGAGGCAATTGCACCAAAAGTCAACTATTAACTTAGATTATTCGATCAGGCTCATCACCATCGTCACTGCCAATCATCATTATTTAACTAGAAGACAAGCAACCCAAAGCTCGAAGTGAGACTTCAAATTGTTGGTGCATCGTCTTCTTACATCCTAAAGTAAACCCACTTGAACCTGCTGTTCCTCGGATCATAGAGTACTCGTCGTCATTTACTTTCCCTCTACCATCCTGAATCTCACCATCACGATTATCTCTAGCGCTCCGATAACAGAAGAACTCTGCCTAACATCAACATTTCAGACACAACTAAATTGACAGGAACTAATATTTAACAAAGTGAATAATCCACATATTCAAGAACTTGAATAAAAACAAAGAAATCATGAAAGAAGTCAATTAACTTATTTAGCCGAACGATTTTTTAGCCAACGTTAATTAATTGAGATTTACTTGTGGTTTATAAGCTTAGGCATTCCTTGTAGATGTATAGTCGTGACAAGTGAAACCTACTCGAAAACAGAAGCTTTACAATTTTTTATGAATATGCAATAATCTCAAAAAAAAATTACAAAAAATTAACAAATACAAAAAAAAATTGAATAAGGACAAAAAAAAGAAGTCAATTGACTTATTTAGCGGAACGGGTCTTGTGCAAATTGAAAATAGAAGCTCTACGAAAAGGAAACGGATGTAGGGATGGCAATTCCGATTGGTGACGGACATCGGGTAATAGGGATACGGGTTGGGTATGAGAATTTACATGAAACTATACACAAGCTAAATTTCACTATCAATTAACATAAAAGTAATTGCAGGATACCGGATAGAACTCGATAGTTCAGATAGTTTACGTTGAGAGAGAGAGCTCTAAAGAGAGAGGGAGAGGCGGTTGGGTACCTAAGGGCTCTGGGCCAAATCGGATCACAGCAAGGCATACGGCTGAACCGTATTCTAGAGAGCTAACTCACAGCCGGCTAGGCTGCGTATTTTCAGCGTGATCGCAGAGGCACACCACGATGTTTGGTAAAATGTCGGGTCGGTAAGCCTTTTTTTGTGTGTGGCTAAAACGGGAAATATAACAACCAAGATCGAATTCGCATCGCAACCCGATTAGATTTCTATATCATTTATTTAGACCGTACCCATGATCTTAAACCAAGATCGAGTTCGTATCACAATTCGATCAGATTTCTATATCATTTAGACCGGAACCGTGATTTTAAGAGTACCCGGTGGTTATCGGTTCGGCTCGATTTTTTCCCAAATCCAATTTTGTATGTGTGCATCACTGCATGTGCATATACATGAGGGCGTTTATGTGAATAATATATATAGTCATATGTCATATTATCATTTATATTATTATGCTGTGGTTTGGTATGGGTTTTGATGCAATTCTTGTATAAAATTGAACAAGGACCAAACCCGTTTTTTTTTTTTAAATTAAAACCACGATTGAAATCGAATGAAAAACAATGCAGATATGCATTGGGTCGAACTCTTCTTTAGTATCAAGGTAATAGTTATGAATAGTCATCGACTTCCAAAAAAGGGTAAAAGAACATTGTACATTGCAAACGTAAGGAAATGGAATAAACAAGAATATGGAGTTTTTGCTTTGATTCCTTTTTTTCTTGGAAATGGAAATCAATTTTAAAAAAAAAAAATTGATTATTGATAGTTTGGGTATCCATCGGATAAGACTTTCATCCAGTGAACCACTGGCTCTTGCACTATGTTTGGAAAAAAAAAAAACCACTACAGCCTTTATTTGAGCAGGAAAAAAAAAATTATGTTGACCGGATACTTCGAAAAAATTATTCAATGCCAGAAGATACACAGCGACTGAATAAACCATCAGATACTTGGGTAACACAAAATGACAGACCTGGAAAGACTTGTGTTCCCTTAAAATTGGAATCCATGGAGTCCCATTATGGGAATCCGAAGCGTTCCAAATGTATCATTTGATGCGGAAGTCATCTTTTCAACAACTCAATTTGATTGAAAATCGTTAAACTATATATGGTTTCGAGGTTCCAAATATATCATTTGCCGCAGAAGTCATCTTTTCGACAACTCAATTTGATTGAAAATCGTTAAACCATATATGGTTTTGAGACTCTCTGCGCCTAGATATAACCTTTGTTTGTCCGATTAATTGTACTTCTATTTTGTTCGGACAAACAAAAATCTGCTCAACTTACAAGGTCTGCTCAATTCATTTTTTGTTACCCAAGTCAAAGCAACATTCTTTTCTAGCTTGAATGAAGGATTCAGTTGTATTCATTCCTTTCCAAATGCAGTGCAAGGGCTAGCGATCGGGCCCTCTGTGATTGCATGGAAACGGTGCTACGCCCCCCCGGCCCCTCGTGGAACAACCTAATTAACCTCACGACACTACCAAAGTAACTCAACTTCTCTACCTCGTTATAAATCATACCGCACCATGTCACGATCAAAATCATGTTTACCATGTACTGAAACTAAGTCACACATCCAAACGTGTACATCAATGTCCAATCATAAACTGGGCTTGTATTTCCCAATAAAACTTGGATTGCTTCACTATCTCAGCGCGTTCATCGACCAGCCTCTCCTTCCAATAATCCTTGCACCCGGAAATTTTCAAGAATCAATTACCACTGGTGAATTTTCACAAGGAAATGAAACAAACGAGGCGTTTAATATATTTCGTTTCAC